>JAVIAB010000092.1:35747815-35822815 GCA_032433765.1 Megaustenia siamemsis
ATCTAACTATGTGACGTATTTGTTTAACCATGGACGTATTTGTTATCTAACTTTGTGACGTATTTGTTATCTAACTATGTGACGTATTTGTTTAATCATAGACGTATTTGTTGTCTAACCATGTGACGTATTTGTTGTCTAACCATGTGACGTATTTGTTGTCTAACCATGTGACGTATTTGTTGTCTAACCATGTGACGTATTTGTTATTCACTGTCTGTTTTCACTGTGAACAAAGAAGAATCTACCCAACACTATCTAATTCTGTGTACATTTTCTGAATCTTACATTTCTTGTACATGTTGTTTATTCTTTTTGTTTTCTTTTTACCGGTGTGGTACTTACTTATTTCAGCCAGTATTTCCCCATTATGAAACTTGATTGTGTTTTGCTGGTTATATAACTCTTTCACTGTCTTGCTGATTAATTAAATTTCTCTTAAATGTTTTACTGATTATGTAAATCTCTCTTTAATGTTTTACTGATTATGTGAATCTCTCTTCAATGCTTTGCTGGCTCTGTAAGTCCTTCAGTTATAGTTTGCTGATTATGTAAATCTCTCTTTAATGTTTTGCTGATTATGTAAATCTTTAATTCAAATTTTGCTGATTATGTGAATCTCTCTTCAATGCTTTGCTGGCTCTGTAAGTCCTTCACCTATAGTTTGCTGATTATGAAAGTCGTCCTGTTATCATTTTTTCAGAAACTCATTTTACTAATTGATTTCTCCAATCTTGAACTATTCCATCTATGTTATGTTGATTATGAAACTTTACCTGTTACGTTGTACTTGAACCATCCTGCACTTCTGGAAATCTGTTCATGTTGAAACTCTTCGAGCCGTTTTAAATTTAACTCCATGTGTAGAAGATCGCAGCACACGGAAAGCAAATAACAGATGACACGGCATCATTTCAAAGTACAGTGACGTCAAAGTTGGAAGGTAAAAGACGCAAGAGAGGATTGGTGAGTCCAGCACAAAATAAATCTGCTTTGCTCATCCGCCCCGCTGCTGGACCGTGAAACAAGCTGCTCAACAGAACGATGTTTGCTCGTGATTAACTTCAGCCTGCTTACTAAAGTCTCTGAAGATTTAAAAGACTATTCATGATTTCTTTTTACAATTGAATATTCTATTTTAAACTTTTTATTTTGAATATTACATCAGTGTTTTGTTTATCCAACTGTTATTTCTCATGTACAATTGCAGTAAATTAGTTATATATCACTTCAAATTCAAATATGTTATTGCAATATATAAAACTATATTGCTTATAATTCCATATGCCATCGCAATATGTTAGCTATATCACCTGTAACTCCCCATATACTATTACAGTATGTTAGCTATGTCACCTCTAATTACCATGTGCTATTGCAGTACATCAACTATATCACCTCTAATTCCCATTGCAGTCTGTTGTTATGAATCCAGAAGCCTGTGAGCACCCTTCGGCCCACTATGTCAATTATAACGCCTTCAATTTTCATATCTGAAGAGCTCACATTCAGTTACCTTTTTTGTGTATTTTTTTTAGTTGGTTGGATATAAATAAGAAGACTCATCATCATCATGTGCCATATCGGTTGGCGTAGGCAATCATGTCCTTCCTCAATCTTGTATCCACAGTGCATCGTGTCAGTTCTGTTGTTGACTGTTTTCCATGCCATGACACCAAGATATCCAGTATTTTCTCTCTTTGCCGTCCACAATCTCTCTTTCCTTTTATTTTGCCAGTTGTAACCAAGTATTCCAACTTTCCTCTTCTCATGATGTGCCCGAAAAATGTTGATTGTTTCTTTCTGATGTTTTTTAGGAGTTCCCGTTTTGTGTTGGCCTCTTTGAGAATTTCCTCATCGGTCTTTTTAGCTGTCCAGGGAACTTTCAACATTCTTCTGAGAAATCCCATCACTGTGGCCTCTAATCGTCTTTTCATTTATTTGTCTACTGTCCATGATTCGCTTCCATAGGTCAGAATTAGTTCTATATAGCACCGGTGAACTCTCTTTCTCTTTTCTATTGACATAGATTTGTTGGATGATATTTTTCATTTTCTGAAATGCTTTTTTAGCTTGAGCTATTCTACTTTTTATTTCTGTGGTGCGTCTTCCATCTGAAGTTATTAAAGGTAAAGTACGAGACTTCAATCGGCGTCTTAGCACGCGAGTTTTCACCCATGCGTTCTGTCGCCTATCCAGAAGTGTTCGGAGACTTCTGGATAGTGTTGCTTCAAGCATCGAAACTCATGATGCGGTGGGCATTCCTCACCTTCTCAGAGTGCTACCATGGTACCCATTTCTGCCAGCGACTGGGTCGACCGCGGGTGTATTTTTTTTTCCAGTCACGAGTACAATTCACACTGCTTCCAGCTGGAATCGAACACGGGTTGTTCGAACGTCGGTAGCCCAGTTGGGTGGTTTTCCCAACTAGGCTACCGAGGCCCCCTAATGATGTTATTATTGTGCCCAAGTATTTGACGCGTTGCACTTATTTCAGATTTCTTCTGTTTATTGTTATGCTGCATGATGGTGACGATTGTTTCTCTGATATGACCATTACTATAAGAAGACTAGAACAGTAATAATGCACCGAGGTAACACATACGATCAACAAATGAGTACCAAGGTCGATGGAAAAAACCTTAAAGAGAGTTTAAGATAATAGATAGTGGATATATGTCAATAATGACGTCATAACGAGTGATGGAAATATGACACCGAAATAAACAAAGAAAAAGGTATGGCTAAAAAAGGTAAACGCATTTTCAATAACATGAAAAATGTACTCACATCAAATGAGACAACACCAGAACTAAAACAGAATAATTATTTGCTGCAGGAGCTACTGAGTTAAGTGCTCTGTGCACAACGTGAGTTGTGCGTTTCATCCGTTTTGATCGTATTTCGATTGCTTGCAATGAATGATGATATCGTATGACGGGGAACAGATGGCTGTGTTCACTTTCTGTGCGGTTTCGCCTTATGTCTTTTGACGTGTGCTGAGACTGCAATGATGTGACTGCGCCTACTTTTCTTTGTTCGGGAGATGAGATATTAATTCGGATGATTCCACTGGCACAGACCGTTGAGCAATTATGGATTTTGATTCGCTTGCAGTGATACCGGGGCCTTCCATAACTAAGTGCTATATTTACTCAACATTCCTGTCTGGTGCAGAAGCATGAACATTAAATAAGAGAATGGAGCAGAAAATCGAAACCCTTGAAATGTGTATCTCTAGAAGAATTGAAATAATTGGATGGGCAGAGAAGAAAACAAATAGTGAAGTTTTGAAACAGCCTAAGATGAAGAGGGGACTATTTAACACGATTTGAAAAAATAAATGGAATCTTTGGGAAATGTTTAGAGAACCAATAACTAACTGAAAGTCATCTAGAAGGAGATACAAAGCAAACTTTGTAAAGACAAAGACTAAAGTTGTCGGACAAGTCAAGAGATAGACATGGCATATAAGACAGCTTGTACTGTCAAGGTAAGGGACAGAGTGGAATGAAGCTCCGGGTAGCCAACTGCACTCAATGATGATGAAATAGTATACACAATTGTATACAATTTTAGTTACATCACTTCTGATTCGTATATTCAATTTCGGGATTAAAGGTTTCCGATTGTAATGGAGGACAACAGTCTTTGATTTGTGCCTTGAAGAGTTATAACCTCACAGTACTAGCCCGTAGCATTAAACGGGAAAGAGGACATTGCTCGTCCTTACTTTGATACTCTGGGAGCCGCGATAGCTCAGTGGTTAGTGAACTGGACTACAAAGGGCAGGAGGTAGGGTTCGATCCCAACCGACGGCTTCCGGTTCACCCAGCCTTTATTTGGTATCGGATTTTTTTCTGGGAAAGTAAAGCGGTACGGGCGTAATACCGACCACATTACCCAAAAATCATGTGCCGAAGGTCTGTAAAATTTATGGTCACTAACACCATATTCCCTATACGCCACTTGGCGTGACGGGGGTACTTTACTTTTACTTTGATACTCTCTTTAACTCTGAGTGAGGTACCCATTTATATAGAACATTATGAAAACATAACTATGGAATTAATCCTGACAATGAACGATCAGACAGACGCTTGTGATGGAGATCTTTTATCATATTTCAGCTTTGATGGTAATGTTTAATCTTTCTTAATTGGTGAAAAATAGAGCATTTCTCTGTTAAGTGTTCTCCGGGTTGGTTTGTGTTATTCCACATCTGCACTCTGGTGTATCTAACAATTCTTCGACATATGCCTGTATTTATTGAGCACTCAATGATCCAAGACTTATTTTGACAGATGTCTTCATCTGACTACTTCGAACAAATAGATCAACAAATAGATCAAGCCCTAATCGTATGTTCAAAACACTAAAGCAGCCATTTCTCACGTTTGGAATCGTTTCTCTGAAACAATAAAAGTAATTCACACATTCTGTAACTAGATAAGTCGTTGGTTGAAGGGTTGGGGAGACGATCCACGGACATTCATTTTCAGTTGTCTCTGCCTTATCGCTGCATTCTGTGATCTGACGAAACTTGTCCATTTCTTAATGGTTCTTTCTGTTCTTTCACTGTCATTCTGTTACCGTTGAATGTTTTTTTTTTTTTTTTTTTTTTTGGGGGGGGGGGGGGGGGGGTCGGGGGGGGGGGGGTCTGTTAAGATGAGATGGTATGTAATCACAGTAGTAAAACAAAGACATGATTTCATCATGAATACTTCTAGCATAGAAAGTGTATTTGATCATGACATTTGTGTGGCGGGTGCTATTGTCCACACTTCCTGCTTCATATCAGTCTGAAACAATCATGTCTGTCTGATACATGCAGAGAGAGGATAACAGTCCACTGTAACTTTGTTGGGGTCTTTCAGAATAGGATATGTGGAGTTCTTTACCTTCTAGGGGTGGGTGGTCTAGGGGTGGGTAGCCTAGGAGTGGGTGGTCATGGGGTGAGTGGTCTAGGAGTGGGTAGCCTAAGGGTGGGTGGTCTAGGGGTGGATAGTCTAGGGGTGGGTGGTCTAGGGGTGGAAAATCTAGGGGAGGGTGGTCTAGGGGTGGATAGTCTAGGAGTGGGTGGTCTAGGGGTGGATGGTCTAGGGGTGGATAGTCTAGGGGTGGATAGTCTAGGGGTGGATAGTCTAGGAATGGGTGGTCTAGGGGTGGATAGTCTAGGGGTGAGTGGTCTAGGGGTGGATAGTCTATCTGATAGATATAGATGGATATAGAATATCTTATGCAACAAATTATGTCAATAGAAGTGAGAAAGAGAGTTCATCGGTGCTATATAAAACTAATTCTGACATTTGAAAGCGAATCATGGACAGTAGACAAACAAATGATAAGACGATTAGAGGCCACAGAGATGGGATTTCTCAGAAGAATGTTAAAAGTTCCCAGGACAGCTAAAAAGACCGACGAGGAAGTTCTCAAAGAGGCCAACACAAAAATGGAGCTCCTAAAAAACATCAGAAAGAAACAATCAACATTTTTCGGGCACATCATGAGGAGAAAGTTGGTATACTTGGTTACAACTGGCAAAATAAAAGGAAAGAGAGATCGCGGACGATAAAGAGAGAAAATACTGGATATCTTGGTGTCATGGCATGGAAAACAGTCAACAACAGAACTGATACGATGCACTGTAGATAGAAGATTGTGGATGGACATGATTGCCTACGCCAACCGGTATGGCACATGATGATGATGATAGATTTGTATATGATAGTAGTATCCAACCATGTAATTCTCTGTAACGCTTCCGTGTCTATATTAATTATTTTCATCTTTCACTTCTTCGCTCGATTTTTTTTTAGTTGTCACAATATACTCCAGTTTTTCCATTCTCATTTTATAACCACAAATGATGATTTGTTTTCTTCTCTTGTTGATAAGCTTACTTTTTGGTAATCTCTTTTAGAAGGTTCTAGTTACTGCTTTTGAGCTGTCCGTATACGGTACAACTGTCAAAGTGATACTAGGTGCACGGAAAGAATCTAGAGGGAGTTCAGGAATGTTGTTATCTTGTCCGTGACCTTTCGTGTGACGGAATATTCAAGTCAGAAATAAATGCACAAATAAGAATGACAGAAACATTTTTAGCAACATGAAAACAAATCACATCAGTACTAAATTGAGAATAATATGTATTCAACATTCTTGTTTGATGCAACCTTATGAAGACTAAATAAGAAACATAAAATTAAACATACGCCTTTGAAATGTGAATTTATAGACGGAATAGGAAGAATCGAATGGACATAGATGAAAACTAACAATGACGTTTTCAAACAGGTGAAAATGAAGAAATAACTATTTAAAATAGTGCTAAATAGATTAGATAATGTATGTACACATAGAGAGGAAGTACACTGATCTACACTGGAAGTCATCTTGAAATGGAAAATACGAGATAAACAAAGCTGATGCTGACGATGACTAAGTTGGACATCAAGAGATGACAGGATAACCTATGACAATGTGTACCAGCAGTGCAGGAGACAAAAGAATGAATTGGCGTTTCATGGTAATCAACATTCATTGCGGAGTTGGCACAAGATGATGATGGTAATACAATACATTTTCAAAATGATGCATCGCTACTCTTTTTTACCACGCATATACAATACATTTCCTAAGTGATACACCTCCTAGTTGTTTAGATATAATGTATTATTCATGTGGTTTTTTTTTTGTTCTAAAAAGGATTATGTTTGTACACACGCACACCAACGATAGATGACCTTTAACCTCATTGCAGCTTTTCTGTGCCAGTCGTTACAATCTGATCTCATCCATCCCAGATAAGATGTGTCACTTCCGCATTGTTTCTTGGAAGGAAACACAAACAGGCCATAGTTCTCCTCTACACTATAACTTGCTTGACAACTTCCTTTGTTTACACTGGGCTGTGCTTTCATAATCCTGGACGCCCATAGCAACGCTATATCAAAAGGTTGATTGATTTGCTGGTGTTTAATTTCAACGGGTCCTGTTATATTTTTTAAAAAAAGGTACAATAGCAGTGACACTATGATGAACCGATATAATTTATGAATATAAATAAAACTTATGAACTACTAATGTTCCTCAATCACATTTGGTCAATCCGTCTCTATGTCGACTGAGCTAATACCCAGAAGTAAACTAGTTACTGCGAGTAACATGCAGATTTGTGATTATAGTTATTTGAGACACTTTAACAGTTAAAGTATACCGTGTAGAGTGTAGAGAATAATTTAACAAAGTTGTTGCAAAGAAGAATGTGACGACATTATTTAATGTATCAAATCGGATCCATAAATATTTTTCCATTTTTGTTGGTCGATAATTTTCATCGAAAAGAATATGAACTAGTCTCTATATGTTTCCCTCCCACCCCCCAAAACAACTCAGGAAATTAAGGGCAGGGGGTTAGAGTTAAGCATATTAGACAGTGAAATAGGAGGATGGTACCAATGAATATAGAAGACGTATAAATAAAAGATATGTAGTATTATATGGGGAAAAATAAGTACAGGAGTTCAGTCCTTCTGAAAGTGTGAGGAAGATTGTATGTAGGAGAGGAAAGTGAGAAGGAGATAGTGTTGTGAACGAAAATAACTCTATGACTTGTCCGATTTAAAGAAGTTAAATAAAAACGTAAAGGAAATAGCCAACAGAAGTAGTCAATGTTATAGGGGTACTTAGAGAAAGAGGGAGGTGGGAGGGGGGTATTTAAAATGTGAAATGAACAATAGATACTAATGATGACGTTGTAGTGACGTCACTGGTTTTACACGAGCCGATAACTCTTTTACTCAGGAAGATGGCGTGGTGCTACAGTGATTTTCTTGATTTTCCGGGTTTTGCTGGAGAAGTTGAACCTTGTTCATCCTAGAGGTGCTACAATACTAGGTCTTCTTTATCCAGACAGACCCCACCGTTGGAGAAGTTGTATCGTGTCAAACTTAAAAGTGCTACAATACTAGGTCTTCTTTATCCAGACAGACCCCACCGTTGGAGAAGTTGTATCGTGTCAAACTTAAAAGTGCTACAATACTAGGTCTTCTTTATCCAGACAGACCCCACCGTTGGAGAAGTTGTATCGTGTCAAACTTAAAAGTGCTACAATACTAGGTCTTCTTTATCCAGACAGACCCCACCGTTGGAGAAGTTGTATCGTGTCAAACTTAAAAGTGCTACAATACTAGGTCTTCTTTATCCAGACAGACCCCACCGTTGGAGAAGTTGTATCGTGTCAAACTTAAAAGTGCTACAATACTAGGTCTTCTTTATCCAGACAGACCCCACCGTTGGAGAAGTTGAATCGTGTCAAACTTAAAAGTGCTACAATACTAGGTCTTCTTTATCCAGACAGACCCCACCGTTGGAGAAGTTGAATCGTGTCAAACTTAAAAGTGCTACAATACTAGATCTTCTTTATCCAGATAGCACTACTGCGGGGATGATGAACAGTACTAGAAGAGTAGAATACGGACTAAACAGAGTAAAGGTTATATTTTAAGAGACCAGTGATGTCATAATATAAACGTCACGCTGCATATAGTTCCGGGTAGTCAGTCAGACATCACCTCATTGTTATCTTCCCCTATTTAAATCTTCAAGTAACAACAAGCCATAGTAGCCAACCTCGTTGCGGAGAAGGCGCTCGATGATGATGATGATGAACGACAAGCTATTTTCTCGTCACGACATTCAAACACCTCGTAGGGCAGCCAGCATGTTTCCTGACAAACTCTTTGGCCGACTGTATTCTAATTCTAATAACATAGCGCCTTAAAATACATTTGTTGTGTGCATCCGCGTACGCTTTTGTTTGACTGTTGCCAGTTAGCGACAGGCTTTACTGTGTGCTGAAGGTGTGTAATTATAACTTTGTTGATAAAACGTGACTCCTTCCACACACCCCCCCCCCCCCCTTTTTCTCCAGTATATCTGACAGCAGTTCCGGTGTGTGACACATTTAATATCACACCCCTATTTAGTAAATAAAAAGTACAGCAGTAAGAAGTAGTAGACAATCTGCCTCTAAACGTTCCTTATGCTGCAGGTTATTTCGTGGCTGCCTACTAAAATAGCTGATTTCATTCAGAAATAATGTTTGTGTATGCAGGATCTGTGCTTTGATTGAGATTCACTGCAGATCAGTAGATCGTGACACGGCTAGCCAGTAAGTTACTGTAGATTTTCCCGTGCAGTAAGTTATGTTGAATTTATTTAGTCTTTATTTTATTATCGTTATTTCCACCCACTAGTTTTTGTCTATTTGATTTCTCAGCTGTCCACCAATTCACCCATGGTGTTTTGAACTTTCTTTATTCAGAAACCACATTTCTCTTGTCACTAGATCCGGATTATTTCACTTGATTAATCAAGTCAACTTGTTTATCTTTGACGTTTTCTTGTTTTTGTTTGTATAAAAGCTGTAATAAATTTCAACGTTCCATGGCAGCTGCTGGATTGGATGTTGGTACTGTCTTTGTCTGTGTGGCATTATCTTATTACTGGGTCTGCCAGGGGAACATAAAAAAACCGGAGAATAAAGGTCTCTTGATGTTCTAGGAACTTCACAATTTCATTTCTTTAATGACCCCTGTGTTTTTTTACTTGCTTTCTTGTGTTCTAGGATGTCAGGCTGCCGTTATAGTCTTGTTTTGTTGTATTCTGTCCATTTGGCATTTTCCTATTCGCAGATTTCTGTTTCTCCCGATGATGGCCATATACTCAATCTTGTATCATAAAAAAAACATACAGAGAAATGAGTCTTTTGTGATGTTTATTAAGGAAAAAATGCATTTATTGTTCGTTGACTTCTTTTATCACATCGTTATTTATCGTTTACTGTTTTTGTGGTATCGAATGAACTTCTTGGTTGTGTATTTAATGTTCACACTTCATTTTCATGTGTCAGTACGTGATTTATGTTGCTTTGAAGGACTATAGTCGTCACTTCTATTAAAAATAGATTTTGCTGTTTACATAGCTAAAAAAAAAAAAAGATAACGAGTATACAGAATTTTGAGATATGGTGAGGTCTATGAGGCGAAGAAAGAAGGATTTTGTTTCGTGGAGAATGTAAGGTGCAAAAAAAAGGAGGGGTGGGGGGGGGGGTGTTAGTGGGAAATTTGGTTACTAAAAAAAAGTAAACTTATTGGATGAAATTATTGTGCTCGACAACTGTCTCGCGATTTGGTGAAATGTACACTTTTGTGGTAAACATGTTCATTGTGCTCGTGGCTGTGCCAGATTTTAAAGATGCACTTTGCAACAGGAGAGTTAGCCGACCGTGTTCTCAATGTATCTCTTATACAACACTTTGTAGATTGTCCCTTGACGTGTAGTTTCTAACGAGAGAGGACGGTTAGGCCACAGCCAACTATAGACTTACATAGGCCTTCGGGCTAAGAGGAGATTCCCAGAAAACCTCCAACTAGCATGACGTTTTCAGCTTTGTGAGCAGGGGTGGTTGTGATTAGAGTGACGTCAGCCGTCTATAGCGCCTACAGCTGAAAACGACACTCTGGTTGGAGGGTTTCCCGGTTTTATTTTCTGCCCACAGGCCTTAGTGGCATATGTGAGTATATTCGTGTTGTTCTCCAACATGCCCAAGGTGGCACGATGTATCACGATTGGTAAAAGCAAGTATTGATGTTTTGTTTTTGAAGTGGGCGGAGAAGTACTTCAGGTGTGAATCTGTTCATGTTTTTTTTTTTGTTTTAAATAATTGGGCTCTAGGACGGTGGAACATGCAGGTAAAGTAGACGTGTTTAATAAAGTAGGTGGTGCTGGGATAGGCCTTATATCAATTGTAATCATTTGTTCCTGACTGGTGTGGGCGAGACAAGCCATGATGGAAGCCGGGTATGGTAGATTTGATGTTTAACTAGAAATGTAATTATTATAGCTTGTTTCATAACTCGTGCCCAACTTTTAAAATCGATAGCTTTTTAACCGCTTGTTGTAAGTTGTTCAAATTTACATGTAAAGTTATAATGATTAGAACCCAATAGGGAATTAATTTCATTTTAAAAAAAAACATTTGGTTATATTTGATTTATATAAATTTATAACGACCCATTGATGTAGTCAAAACTTAATGTTTACAGTATTTTAAGTTAAAAATAGCGAGTAAAAATCCATACACGGTAAAATTGACGTGTTTGCACGCTTTCGCCGTGTTTTTTTTTTTTTTTTTACACACAATTAGACACTTGAGAAATTGTGTGTTCCATTTCCGTTCATTCATAGGTGTAGACGTGGAACGATAACATTTATCATGAGTCTTAAAATGAAATTCTGCAGTTTACAAAACATCGCAATAAAAATGTATGACTATTTTTGCAAAGAGGCTAAACGAGGAAGATTATTTCATTCTTTAGAAAACCCTGAGAATAGGACAAGACACATTTTGGATTTATCTAAACGGTCATTTAATCGTTGGATTCAAGCACGTGACCGTCAATGTTCAAAATATACAAAATCACAAGGAAGAGCAAAAATGTTGGATAATTTCGACAGTGAACTTATTAGAAGTGAAATTCGCAAAATGTTGGGTATGAATGAAACTGTTACAATAAGAAAATTAAAAATTTCGCTGAAAAAGAACAACAGTATTGAAATATCAAAGTCTACATGATGGAGGAATGTGAGAGCTGCAGGCTTTACATTCAGAAAGTATTCCAATGGACGAAACATCATCTGTGAGAAGCCACATATACTAGTCATGAGAAGCAAGTACTTACGTGAAGTAAAAGAGGTGCGCAAGCAAGGTTATGATATTGTGTACTTGGATGAAACATGGATCAGTGCTCACCACACTAACCAAAGGGAATGGCAGTCATCAGATGGAAAGATTAAGAGATTAATACCTAGCAGCAAAGGACAGCGCTTGATAATTGCTCATGCAGGTAGTCGACAACATGGACTAATACAGAATGCAGAGCTCATTTTTCTTTCAAAATCCATAGACAATCGGGATTATCACTCTGAGATGAATGGTCACATATTTAGACATTGGATTGAAAATTCTGTTCTCCCATCACTAGATCGACCATCTTGCCTAATAATGGACAATGCAGCGTACCACAACATTGTTGCACTTGAAGATAAAGTCCCGACGTCATCCAGTACAAAAGATGCTATTAAGATATGGCTCACAAAGGAGCACATACAATTTAATAACATGTACTTAAAACCTGAATTACTATCTCTAGTAAAGCAAAAACAAAGGACAAAGATTTTTCAAATAGATAAGATTATCCAAGAGCACGGTCATATAAGTTTGAGGCTACCACCTTACCATGTTCATTTAAATCCAATAGAACTAATCGGGGCAAAATTAAAAGGACAAGTGGCAGATGAAAATACAACATTCAAATATGCGATGTAAAGACTCTTGCTAATCTCGCTTTATTAAATATAGACAAAGATTATTGGGCTAAATGTGAAGACCACGTCTTAAAACAGGAAGAGGAATATTGGAAAAATGATGGTTTGTGGAATGTTCAACCCCAAACAGTTATTAATCTTTTAGACTCGTCTGATTCAGAATGAAAGTATATAGCCCCCACAATGTTGGCCCTATATTACCTTAAATTAGTTCAACAAACGGTCCTTTTCAGGACCACACAACTATGAAAATTGGACATACAGGTATACCTTGATATTATCGTTCGTCCTCGAACTGAGAAGACAATAATTCTCCTGGTATTTCCCCATTACGGCCACGCCTTTACCTAGTGAAAATTAATCATAGACCAGCAACTACGGTAATTTCTATTATTTAGGGGTTCACAATTTACAATTTTGAGAAACATCAAAGAAATTCGCCGCTTTAAGAAACTGCTGCAGCTGCAAGATATTTGTTAAATATACATTTAAAGGGTCTTTTGCATTCTAATAACATTTGGAAAATTTCAACAGTTTTTAACAAACGGTTACTGAGCAATAGCGTTTTGAAGTTGGGCAAGTGATTTGAAACGAGCTATAGATATTCTCTGATATACTTGATTGTTTGTTACAAGCCAGTGTAGGGTAACCTTGTGATTTGGTTTGATTGTTTGTTACCAGACAGTGTAGGTGTAACTTTGTGATTTGCTTGACTGTACAGAGGTTTAGATTTCGTTATGATTCAGTCAACACATCTGTGCATGCGTGCACCTTTCGCCCATCATAGTTACCTAACAACAGACAACTATTATAAGAATGTAATCTTTAGATATTCTCTGTTATACTTGACTTTTATATCTATTTATTTCAACCATGGATACTGAAACACATTATTGTAAGGTCTCTCTTTGTTATTGTGTGCTATTGAGCAACACTTTGCTACATAAGTTCATCTCCTTATTTCGGGCTGCTATGTTTACAAACCATCATTGAAATATTGTGCGCAGTTACAACCTGCATTGACCTTCAAAGTAATCACACCTTTGAGTTCTACACCTCACTCATCACAACTTATTAAACAGCCTCCGTTTATTTGAAAAGTTAACAAGTGTGGACTTGGAGAACTTTACTCTTGGGAAGGGTTGTTTCTTTAACACCCCTTCTTTTGTTATTGGCACCCTACTTCTCCATCTATCAGCTTAGTTTTTTTTTTGTGTTACCCCTCACATGAGACAGACAGCACACTCTGCCCAGCATAACAGATTGTTCTTTGAATCTTATGAGTGCCTTTTCCATGGACTACGTTTTTTTTCGCTCTTATCAGACGTTTGTAGACAATATTTTCGTTTACTATTTTGCATTCATATTGCTGGCACGATTGTATAGTCCACAGCGTCAAGCATCTCTAGTGCAGATATGTTCGTAGAGCACACCAAAGATAGTAAATTATATCCTCTTATGATTCAGGCCTGGACATTCACAATATGCCTCTCTGTGTGGCTCTCTCTCCCCCATTCACGAACACAGTATATATATATATATATATATATATATATATATATATATATACACACACATATAGAAGTAACATCTTAATCCAAAGTCAGTTCGACCAGCAGAAATTCTTAGGCAAAGTAAAAAATGAAAAATACATAATCATACATATGAGATTTTTCTGCTGATATATACATAGGAGCCTTGTATGTTTGTAGGTGCCTTGGTGACAATGATTGAGGGGTTAGTGTCCTCACATCACGATCAGAAGGGCCTGGATTCGATTCCAAAAAGTGGCAATTTTTTTTTCTTCAGATCAACAAGGCTCTGTAGTTCACCCAGCCTATAAAAATGGGTACCGGAGAAGTAAAGCTGGCCTGGTGTGATACCAGCTCCATCACCCAAAAGTATGCTGTGGCCATTGAAAAATATCGTCACTAACACCGTATTCCCTATACACTTTTCAAGGCTTGGGGGAACCTTTGCTCTTATTTACATAGGTTTATTCATTTAACAAGAATTGATTACTTCATGTATATAAAGCACACTCCACTTTCTGCCCCTGCTTCCCTATAGGTTTACCTTTACTCTATAGGTTATTTAATTCTTCTTTTTCCAATAGTATCTTTCATGACTGTAGCTCACTTCAAAAGTTAGAGTACTGAAATTCCATTGTAAGGCATATTATAGTAAAAAAAAAAGTAGAGGCCCGCCCCCCGTCACGCCAAGTGGCGTATAGGGAATACGGTGTTAGTGACCATACATTTTACATACCTTCGGCACATAATTTTTGGGGCAATGTGGTTGGTATTACGCCCGTGCCGCTCTACTTTCCCTGAAAAAATCCGGTACCCATTTAAGGCTGGGTGAACCCGGAAGCCGTCGGTCAGGATCGAACCCGACCTCTTGTCCTTTGTAGCCCAGTTCACTAACCACTGAGCTATCGCAGCTCCCAAAGCATATTATATATAACTACTAATAATAATATGATGTATATGTTATATTCATATGTAATGTATGTTCTATGCTGTGTCAGTCTATGATTTCAGCAAATGACCTTATCAGAGCTTGTCTCTTATCGTCACGTTTCATGCCTTAGATGTCTAATTCTAAAAGTGCTGTATATTGACATCATGACTTCTTTGATGTAATTTACAAGCCTGCACCAGATGTATGTCAATGTTCATCATCATCAAGTACCGGGCCTACTGGCGTAGGTGATCATGCCTCTCCACAACTTTTGATCTTGGCAGCTATTTATCATTTCTGTTGTTGACCTTCTGCCAAGCCATTCTCTTAAGCTGTCTGTTATTTTTTTTTTTTTTTTTTTTTTTTTTTGCTTTCCTCTAACTCTTCGTCCCTCAATTTTTCCAGTTGTTACAATATATTCCAGTTGTTCTCTTCTCATTACATGGCCAAAAGTGATGATTGTTTCTTCCTAATATTGGAAATTAGCTCTCTTTTTGCTTTGACCTCTCTCAGAACATCTTCATTACTCTTCTTAGCTGTCCATGGTACTCTCAACATTCTTCTGTAAAACCACATTTCTACAGACTCCAGTGATTTCTTGTCTGTTGTCCTATTGTCCATGATTCGCATCCATATGTTAAGACTGGCTCTACGTAACATTTAAGAACTCTTTTTCTTGTTTCTATTGTCAAAAATGGATTGCATAGTATCTTCCTCATTTTTTGGAAAGCTGCTTTTGCCTGAACCATTCTGCATCTCACCTCTTTTGTACATCTTCCGTCTGAGGTTAACAAAGTTCCCAAATATTTAAATTTATTTACCTGTTTTAATATTAATATCAATGTTAATACCAATGTGATATTTAACGGGCCCTTCCGAGAGAGGTTGCTCTGGATAAAAAGATAAATATAGGAAAGAGGGGTCTTTTCTGCTGGTGGGCAGATCATCAAGGTAAATGTGACCAAAATGCAGACTTTGATGGATAGTCATAATCTGATTCAGAATGTAAGAAAGCAAAGGAGATCCGAGAATACAGGCACATAATGTTAGAACATAATATTAGGATGGAGGACTTGATATTCTCATGATATGCACAACAAGATTAAACATAAATAGATTAGGAATGTGAGAAATACGATGGATAGATTCTGTAGAAAAGAATGTGTATTTATATACTTTAGCATCAAAGAAGGGTAGGCATTTTAGTGGAAAAAAAGAAATACAAAATATCTGTATGTTTGTATCTATATGAGGATTATTATACCACTCAAATTAAGAATTGAATCTTTCATCACAGCCATTGTGGAGATAAGCACACATAAACACAATTTTAAACACTACGTGGGACCGCGGGTATAGCTGCAGAGAATGTATCAAATAAACATAATGGTATGGACCAGACTCTATGTAAATCATGGTGACTGTCTTTCTTCCTCCCCCCCCCCCTCTATTTTTTAGAACTGTGTTTTCTGGTTTGGATTTATGTGTTTAAGTTGTATAGTTGGTTATATCCGATGAAGACTTTTTCTGAAGTGTAGTTTGTCTTGTCTTTCTATGAGTTTAGTTGCTCCTTACCTTACTTAGTTTCTTTGATATTATAGCACATCCTTTATGCATGCAGAATTATATTAAAGACTAAAGCAGTGAGTACTGTGTGGAGGAGGTTGGAGGAGTTTTGAAATAAGCAAAGTCAATAGATTTGTTATAAATGTAATAGGAGGGTGGGGAGGAGGGGGTGTTATACAATTCTTTAAGGATAACAATTTATTGTTCAGTAATGTAATACCTGATCTATATAGTCAGTATTACTTGATCTATATCTATATATTCAGTATTACTTGATCTATATCTATATATTCAGTATTACTTGATCTATATCTATTCATCTATTCATTAATCATCATCATCAAGTACCGTGACTGCTGGCGTAGGTGATCATTTCTCTCCACAACTTTTGATTCTATATTTTCATTAATACCTGATCTATATATTGAGTAATATGTGATCTAAAGTAGAAGAGAGGTAGTAATATACATGGTAAAGTCAAGGCAGTGAAAATAAGAATCAAACAGACTAATGAAATTAAAGAGATATGGATGTACATATAACTTCCCAACACAATCATTAGATACACAACAGTATTTTACATCAACAAGGAAGAAAGCACCACTTAGTGCAGCAGTTTAGGTAGAGACCATATGTGTAAGTATGTTAGAGGAAGTAATTTAACAAGGCTGAATGGAAAATCCAAATTGATGAAATCACAACAATCATAGTATAGATAGTAATTGGATATGCAAATTGCTATTACATTATGGTAAATCCAAAATCCAATGCTTATAATAGCCATGTGTAAGGAAACAACATGTAGGATAGTGCACAGTGGGACAGGATGTTCTAAGGCAGAAACAGGAGTGCCTTAAGGATGGTTGTTCTCATAATTCTAATTTGTTTTAGTAAGAAATTGGATAATGAAGATCACCACTCAAGTCATACAAAATAAGTCAGTGGACACCATGAAAACAACTAGAGGACTAATTTTTCTGACATGGGACTCCTTGCACAGTCACACTCAAATGAAAAACAAGCTACATGCAATAGGAATAAATTCTGCAGAATGTGACTACAGATTAATATTGATGATAGAAAGATAAGAAAGGCATCAACACATACCATATCTCAGCAGAAATTGAAATGAGAGAGTTAGTCAAAAATGTAAATTACATTGCATACATGAGTTGCTTTATTAATGAAAGAGAATGAGTGAAGAGAGTTTAACAGAGAATTGTAAAAAAAAAAAAGGCAAGAACAGCTTTCGTTAAGTTTAACAAAATATTGACTGCCAACAAAAATATTTTTAAAAAAACCAAGAACAAAATTAAGACTGTTTAACACTAACATAAAAACAGTTATATTAAATGGCTCCGAGACATAACTGTTGAATAAAATAATCAAACAATTGATATAGACTTTTATAACAACTGTCTGAGGAGAATTTTGAACACAATGTGGTATGACTGATCAACAAATGATGATATCTGGGAAAGAACAAACAAATGATGATATCTGGGAAAGAACAAACAAATGATATCTGGGAAAGAACAAACAAATGATGATATCTGGGAAAGAACAAACAAATGATGATATCTGGGAAAGAACAAACAAATGATGATATCTGGGAAAGAACAGAGTAAAGACAAGCTGAGCAAAAGATCATGATTAAAAAATGAGATGGATTGGACAGACATTAATTAAGAAAACCTGACATCAGCAAAGCAAGACAGGCATTGTATGAAACCCAGAGGGAAATCCATGAATATGTAGAAAGGAGACATCATGTAAATCCTCAAGGCCTTGATTGAAAGGAAACAGATGTCCAAGAATAAGGATGGATGAGGAGACATTGTCTGTGGCCTATTCTCCCAGAAGAGATGTGAATGGTGTGACTGTGATAGAAATGTAACTCCAAAAACAAACATGAGAGACATCATTTCATGAACAAGGAAGGAAGCAGCACAGTTTGGGCAAAGATCATCTAGGAGAAATTGTTGGAAAGGCAGTGATTTAACAATACCAAATGGTAAATTAAAATCAATAAAATCACAACTGATTGAATAGAATGCATGAAATGTGTTTATATATAAAAGGCACATGCCCATTGCAGTAAAGAGAAATAAGAAAAAGTTTCTTGTGTTAATCACATAGATTATGTATATTGTTATAGCTTTTATCTCATCCTCTGAGATGTACTGAGTGTCTTCTATGGGGCTGGGGAATGAAAGACACATGTCTAGTGCAGTCACACATGCACAAAATTAATGGCAAATGTGGCCTGATATCATCTAGAAGGAATATTCTGAGATTGAAGAACAGACCATGCCCCACCAAGGTGGGAAAAAAATAATTGAACACCAACACTTTCACGTTTTATATTTTTGTAGAAACAAAAGCCAAATTTTGGCTTTTATTATCAGAATGTATATATATTATATACATATATTTTATTACATAATATTAAATACTCCTAAATTACTTAGGCTGATAATTTCCTTCCATGAAGACATGAATGGCAAAGTCCATTTTGATGGGAGTCCATCAGAGAATTTCAAAGTCAACAAAGGAGTGAAACAGGGATGTGTCCTCGCCCCCACCCTTTTTGGTATATTTTTTGCTGCCCTCCTAAATTACACCTTCGAAAACAGCTCAGGAGATATTTACATTCGCACTAGACCAGATGGCTCACTGTTCAACCTAGCACGACTAAGAGCAAAAACCAAAACAAATGTTGCCCTACTTAAAGAATTTTTATTTGCTGACGATGCAGCCCTAGTCGCTCATAGTGAGGCCACCCTACAGTCGCTGATCAACAACCTGGATAAAGCATGCGACCTTTTTTCACTGTCAATTAATGTTCAGAAGACAGTAATACTAAATCAAGGTGACTTCAAACCTCTATCTATTACTCTAAAAGACTGCCCACTAGAATCAGTACAGAAATTTACATATCTTGGATCCACAGTTACGCAAACCATCTCTCTTGATGAAGAAATAAACTATCGAATTGGTAAGGCAGCTACGACCTTCGGCAAACTCACAAAAAGGGCATGGAACAACACGAAACTAACTCAAAAGACTAAACTCTTAATATATCAAACATGTGTTAGCACACTACTATATGGATCCGAAACCTGGACAACATACTCAAACCAGGAAAAAAGACTAAATGTCTTCCACATGCGATGTCTCCGCAAAATAATGCACATCAAATGGCAGGACAAAATAATCAACTTAACTGTCCTGCAACGTGCTAAGACCCTAACAATCATGTCGATGCTCAGAAGTCGAAGGCTAAGATGGCTGGGGCATGTCCAACGGATGGAAGAAAAACGCATTCCTAGGCAAATACTATATGGCGAGCTAAAACACGGAAAACGACAAATCGGCAGACCTAAACTACGATATAGAGATATCTGCAAATCATCTCTGAAAGACTTCTCCATCTGTGAAAACGACTGGCAACATCTGGCAAGTGATCGCACATCATGGAGAGCACGTATAAGGAACGGTATAACAACATTTGAGACTGTTCTAAGACAGGACTTAGAAGAGAAGAGACTCGTGAAAAAGGATGGTAAACCCTGTGGACCAGCGAGCCTGACCTGTTCATTATGTGACCGCGTGTGTTTGTCAAACATTGGTAGAATTAGCCACGAGAGAAGCTGTTCGGCAAAAACAATACCTCAAAAAAATACGCAATAGCCTCCACTAGACCGTCTGACAAGACGAAAAGGGCCATATATATATATATATATATATATATATATATATATATGTTGTTACTAGAGTATTTGATAGATTACAGATTCAGATGTTTATGGAATGCCTAAAAGAGATATAGCTTAATGGCATACACCCATTACAGAACTCATATTTAGATCACACATCAGTGATAAGATGTCATTATATAACTATGCACCTGTTGAAGTGAAAAGATGAGTCAAACAGGGTTGTATTTTATCACGGTGCTTGCTCAATTTAGACACAAGGATGGTTTTTAGAGGCACCATTGATATACCAAGTTTAAACATCAATAAAAACATAATTAGTAACTTTAGATTTCATTGTGTTGCTGGCATAGAGCACACAGGGGATATATCTGTTAGTTAAAACCAGCCAGAAGACCAGAGTTGATGGACTTAATTTACAATAATAATAATAGATAGTGTATTTAACTTGTTGATTAGAATTAAAATTAATGAAGACAATCTTTGGCAAGTTCAAGAATGTAGTTACTTGGGACATATAATATTGAGTAGAGGAGATATAAAAAGTAGAATTGAATCATCATCATGTGCCATACTGGTTGGCATAGGCGACCATGTCCTTCAACAATCTTCTATCCACTGTGCATCATCTCAATTATGTTGTTGACTGTTTTCCGTGCCATGACACCAAGTTATCTAGTATTTTCTCTCTTTGTCGTCCGCGATCTCTCTTTCCCTGTATTTTGCCAGTTGTAACCAAGTATTCCAAGTATCCCAACTTTCCTCTTCTCATGATGTGCCCAAAAAATGTTGATTGTTTCTTTCTGATGTTTCTTAGATTGATTGTTTCTTTCTGATGTTTCTTAGGAGCTCCCGTTTTGTGTTGTCCTCTTAAATAGTAAAATAGTAAAGGTAAAAAATGATAACAATATGAAACATATTTTAACATCTATAAAATGCAGTCAGTGCTAAAACTGAAAATAGTAAGTCTGCTAAATAGTTGTGTATGCAAGTGATAGAAAGCAGAAAATGAAATCCAAGAAATGTGGATTTGTAAAATTGTAAGAAAAATGTGTTGGATAATAAATCAGACTAGTAATACAGAAAGAACTATTAAACACTATTTAGGCAAGAAAAATAAAATTATTTGAAATTATAAATCAGTTATAACAACTAACTGAAAGTCATCTTAGAAGGAAAATTGCAGGGTGAAAGAGGCAGAGATAGTCAAGGAAAGAAATCGATTCATTACATGAAGAGATGGGCTGGGGAATAAAGCACATAATTAACCACCAAGGCAAGAGATAGAATCAAATGGCTTTCTATGACATGTCTTCAGTATGGAGATCGCACAATATGATTAAATGATATATTTTCCAGGCTATCCTATAGTAGACGCTGAACACTAAAGTCATTTTGTGATCACTGTTTTATATTTCTTATCTTTTTATTATATTTTCTCACAATAACATCTGTGGCTAAATTCTCATTTTCTCGCTACTTTTATTTCCAGAGATTGAACCCCCGGCCAATGCCTCTCAGTTTGACGCCAGCCCACTACCTATGGATTCTGATCGCTTCAATTTTACAGCATTATCTTTGAACAACACACCTAGCTCCCCACCGCCTGTCCCAACTCAGCCCATGCTACACTGGCATGTTGGCATTGCTCTCAGTTCTCTCCAGTTTCATCCTCTTCTGGGGCACAATGTCAGGGTGAGCACAGACAGGACCATTGCTATCAGACAGAGGGATGAATATTGTAATGCTTTTGTCTTCACGTCCAGGCCTGTCCGTTTTGGGGAGACAGTAGTCATACAGGTAGGGATGCATGTCATTGCAAGGGAAGCTTGTGTTGGAGCAGCTCTTTATTTTGTATAATGTATAGAGAGCCTGCTTAAAAAAATAATAGTTCTATTTTATTAGGAAGTAACACTCTAATCACATCTGACTGTGTAGTGGAGAGAATATATCTATTTTAAATTATGAGAAATAATTTATTTATATTTTAAATAAATTCTTTTATGAGAAATGGGCTGTAGGATTTATAACGAGACAAATTCAGTATTTATTAATTTTTCCAAATGTCAGCAGAATGGTGTAAGTCCTTGTATTCTTACACTGTTTCTCTGTACTTATTTTCTTGATATGCTGCTGCATCTCACCTTCTTCATTTTAATGTGCTCCACTCATATTCTCACCTTTCTTGATATTCAGAAGTCTGTTAATAACCCATCTGGACTACCGACGTTCGGACAACTCGTGTTCAATTCCTGCTGGGAGCAGTGTAAATTTTACTCGTTGTTGGGAAAAAAAATTACCCCATGGTTGACCCAGCCGTTGGCAGAAATGGGTAACAGGGTATTACCCTGGGAAGGTGAGGAATGTCGCCTCGCATCGTGAGTTTCGATGCTTGAGGCGACACTATCCAGAAATCTCTTAACATTTCTGGATAGGCGGCCGAGCACATATGGGTGGAAACTCGCGTGCTAAGATGTCAGTTCAAGTCTCATACTCTACCTTTACCTATTAATTTAATTGAGTACTATATAATAACATGTATAATTTACAATTACCATGAACATTTATTAATTAAATTACAGGACATCCAGATTATGCTCATCCCCTAGGCATCTAGAATTCAGGCTTCCTTGACAGACTTTCAGAATTTCCCAGATACCTCAGATTTAGATAAGTTCCTAGACAGCCAGGATTTCAGCTAATTTTTTTTAGGCATCCAGGATTCAGGCTCTTTCCTAGACAGCCAGGGTTTCAGCTCAATTCCTAGGCATCCAAGATTTAGGCTCTATCCTAGACAACCAGGGTTTCCGCTCAATTCCTAGGCATCCAAGATTTAGGCTCTATCCTAGACAACCAGGGTTTCAGCTCAATTCCTAGACATGCAGGATTTAGGCTCTATCCTAGACAACCAGGGTTTCAGCTCAATTCCTAGACATGCAGGATTTAGGATCTTTCCTAGACAACCAGGGTTTCAGCTCAATTCCTAGACATGCAGGATTTAGGATCTTTCCTAGACAACCAGGGTTTCAGCTCAATTCCTAGACATGCAGGATTTAGGATCTTTCCTAGACAACCAGGGTTTCAGCTCAATTCCTAGACATGCAGGATTTAGGATCTTTCCTAGACAACCAGGGTTTCAGCTCAATTCCTAGACATGCAGGATTTAGGATCTTTCCTAGACAACCAGGGTTTCAGTTCAATTCCTAGACATCCATTATATAGGTACTGTTCCTAGAGAGCCAAATTTCCTTGTTCTTAAGCATTCAGGACTTTAATTCATCATCAGGCCACATGTTCTGTGCAGAATGTAGCATTCACCACAGCCCATCAGAAACCCTATCTCTATCTGTCTCTAAAAGGGAGCTCTTAAAAAACATCAGAAAGAAGCAATCAACATTTTTCGGGCACATCATGAGAAGAGGAAAGTTGGAATACTTGGTTACAACTGGCAAAATAAAAGGAAAAAGAGATCGCGGATGACAAAGAGAGAAAATACTGGATAGCTTGGTGTCATGGCATGGAAAACAGTCAACAACAGAACTGATACGATGCACTATGGATAGAAGATTGTGGAGGGACATGATCACATACGCCAACCGGTAAGGCACATGATGATGATGATCTGTCTCTATCTTATGCCACATGTTCCACGTCTTCAGTTGTTATGTTCATGGTCTCTTTGTTAGTAGGAAACGACATAACTTCCCTATATTGGTTGTAGTATAACAACATAATTCCCCCACCTTGCTACTAGGATGACAACATAATTCCCCCACCTTGCTAGTAGGATGACAACATAATTCCCCCACCTTACTAGTAGGATGACAACATAATTCCCCCACCTTGCTAGTAGGATGACAACATAAGTCCCCCACCTTGCTACTATGATGACAACATAATTCCCCCACCTTGCTAGTAGGATGACAACATAATTCCCCCACATGCTACTAGGATGACAACATAATTCCCCTACCTTGCTAGTAGGATGACAACATAATTCCCCCACCTTGCTACTATGATGACAACATAATTCCCCCACCTTGCTAGTAGGATGACAACATAATTCCCCTACCTTGCTAGTAGGATGACAACATAATTCCCCCACCTTGCTAGTAGGATGACAACATAATTCCCCCACCTTGCTAGTAGGATGACAACATAATTCCCCCACCTTGCTAGTAGGATGACAACATAATTCCCCTACCTTGCTAGTAGGATGACAACATAATTCCCCTACCTTGCTAGTAGGATGACAACATAATTCCCTCACCTTGCTACTAGGGTGACAGCATAATTCCCCCACCTTGCTACTTGAATGACAACATAATTTCCCCATCTTGCTAGTAGGATGACAACATAATTCCCTCACCTTGCTACTAGGATGACAACATAATTCCCTCACCTTGCTAGTAGGGTGACAACATAATTCCCCCACATGCTACTAGGATGACAACATAATTCCCCCACCTTGCTAGTAGGATGACAACATAATTCCCCCACCTTGCTAGTAGGATGACAACATAATTCCCCCACCTTGCTAGTAGGATGACAACATAATTCCCTCACCTTGCTACTAGGATGACAACATAATTCCCCCACCTTGCTACTAGGATGACAACATAATTCCCCCACCTTGCTAGTAGGATGACAACATAATTCCCCCACCTTGCTACTAGGATGACAACATAATTCCCTCACCTTGCTACTAGGATGACAACATAATTCCCTCACCTTGCTACTAGGATGACAACATAATTCTCCTACCTTGCCAGTAGGATGACAACATAATTCTCCTACCTTGCCAGTAGGATGACAACATAATTCTCCAACCTTGCCAGTAGGATGACAACATAATTCTCCTACCTTGCCAGTAGGATGACAACATAATTCTCCTACCTTGCCAGTAGGATGACAACATAATTCTCCTACCTTGCTAGTAGGATGACAACATAATTCTCCTACCTTGCTAGTAGGATGACAACATAATTCCCCCACCTTGCTAGTAGGATGACAACATAATTCCCCCACCTTGCTAGTAGGATAATACCATAATTTTCCCACCTTGCTAGTAGAATAATAACATAAATTCCCCACCTTGCTAGTAGAATAATAACATAATTTTCCCACCTTGCTAGTAGGATGACAACATAATTCTCCCACCTTGCTAGTAGGATGACAACATAATTCCCCCACCTTGCTAGTAGGATGACAACATAATTCTCCCACCTTGCTAGTAGGATGACAACATAATTCCCCCACCTTGCTAGTAGGATGACAACATAATTCCCCCACCTTGCTAATAGGATAATAACATAATTCCCACACCTTGCTAGTAGGATAACAACATAATTCTCCCACCTTGCCAGTAGGATGACAACATAATTCCCCCACCTTGCTAGTAAGGTAATAACATAATTTTCCCACCTTTCTAGTAAGATAATAACATAATTCTCCCACCTTGCTAGTAGGATGACAGCATGCTAGTTATATCTTTGTATGCCTTGTTCAAGCATGCTAGTTATTTCTTTGTATGCCTTGTTCAAGCATGCTAGTTATATCTTTGTATGCCTTGTTCAAGCATGTTAGTTATATCTTTGTATGCCTTGTTCAAGCATGTTAGTTATATCTTTGTATGCCTTGTTCAAGCATGTTAGTTATATCTTTGTATGCCTTGTTCAAGCATGCTAGTTATATCTTTGTATGCCTTGTTCAAGCATGCTAGTTATATCTTTGTATGCCTTGTTCAAGCATGTTATGTGCACCCATTTCCTTTTGTTTGTGTAAGCATCTTTTACAATACTTTGCTGAATATTTCCACAGGTGTTGAGTGTTGATAGATCATTTATTGGAGGTTTAGGCTTCGGTCTCACTGCATGTGACCCATCTACTGTGGAACCAAACAGCCTTCCGGATGATTCTGATCTTCTTTTGGATCGTTTGGAATACTGGGTAGTCAACAAAGATGTCTGTCGCAATCCAGAAGTTGGTGATGAACTGAGCTTCTATATCTCTGATGATGGTAGGTCTTTCATGTTCTCTCATCATCTATTTATTGCTGTATCTAACAAACATACACATATTACAGCAGTCTCAACCTTAGATTACAATACCTATCTGTGGATTACGTTTTCATTATACCATTGTAAAAATTACTGCCACTTAATTGTGACATTGGAATTTAGAAAATAAGATTTACTTTGAACTTTTGCAACAAAGCTGTATGTTTACCTAAGCAGACACATGAGAATTAGATGTTGTAATCATTTCCTGGGTTATGTTATATTTATGGCTTGAAATTTAAACACATGACACTGTGGCTACTGGAGGTGTTAAGTTGTCTAATCATATGACTACCACAAGTCCGTCAATCTAACTGTATGTTCAGCTCCCTCAAAGCATTGTTCGCCGTCTGTCCCATGTTATAAAGACTTGTTTTATGTCTCACCGATGGCCGAAGAAATTTTCCCCATATTAAGAAAAAAGAACCATTTCTGACCTATGGAAGCGAATCATGGACAGTAGACAAACAAATGAAAAGACCATTAGAGGCCACAGTGATGGGATTTCTCAGAAGAATGCTGGAAGTTCCCTGGACAGCTAAAAAGACCAATGAGGAAATTCTCAAAGAGGCCAACACAAAAAGGGAGCTCATAAAAAACATCAGAAAGAAACAATGAACAGTTTTTGGGCACATTATGAGAAGAGGAAATTTGGAATACTTGGTTACAACTGGCAAAATAAAAGGAAAGAGAGATCGCTAACGACAAAAGAGAGAAAACTCTGGATAGCTTGGTGTCATGGCATGGAAAATGGTCAACAACAGAACTGATACGGTGCACTGTAGATAGGAGACTGTGGAAGGACATGATCGCCTATGCCAACCGGTATGGCACATGATGATTATTAAGAGAGAAAAAATTAATTTCTTAAAATTTCGTGAAATTTATAAAAAGAAACAGCCCCCCTTTACCACGTACTTTTTACAATGAACTAGAAAAAAGAAAAATTCAACAACGAAGGAAACAAATCCAACACTCAGGGGTCACCAGAAGTAGTAATTGGGAAGGTTGGGGTGGGAATGTTTTCTCATTGCAAACTGTCAAATTTCAAGAATTTTTATTTTGAGGTAATTTTACAGCGGAATTGTAATCTAAGGTTAATCAAGCAGATTGTAGCGTGTGTTTGTTGCACATTCAATGATGCTGATGAGTCTTACTGTCTTTATTCTGTACAATGTGTTTTTTACCAGGAGCCTCAAAATGCGGCTCTAGTTACTGGAGCAATAAATCCAGAAGCCTGGTCTTTTTTTTCGAATTTGATTTGATTGACTTTTTTTTTCACTGAAACCTTGTATTTCTCTTACTTAACCTATTTTCCAATTTCCAAAGCAAATTATATGAACAAATTGTAAATTATGTAGGAGTGATTTGCTAATTAAGTTCCAGAATTAATTTAACTTCTTTCATAATAATAGAATGTATTATATTTAACTCATTAATAGGTTGTTTAATATTGTTATAGATACAGTTATACTAAACATGATGTGTAGTTCTTGAATATTGTAACTACTTGTCTAGTTGTAATTACTTTTATTTTCTTTTTTTTAATGTTTTTATACTACTTAGATATATGTTTATTGCTGCTGTTGCATATTGATTAAATGTTAACTTATGAGACAAAGTGTTATAAATGGTATCTAATATATGATTCACAATCTGATTTTGGCATTTTCTTCTCTTTCTAAGGTGAAGTGAGATATGCCAGAAATAACCAGGCACCGGTGACATTGATGCATGTAGATAGGACCCTACCACTGTGGGCCTTCTTTGATGTATATGGCAATATTCAGAAGATTAAACTTATAGGTGAGCTGGACTTTAAATGTATTGTTAAATACGAATGATGATTGAATCATATGAAATATGATTTATGTTCAGAGTTTTCATGTCACATTTACACATGACCATAAATCAAAGTTTTGGGCACCCCGTAGTTCATTTTCCACCTGCTAGTTATCCATAGAGCATATCTTGTGGTATGCAGCCATCTTTCATATAGTGTACGTTGCCAAGCCAGGGTAACCTACATTGTTTGAACAGTGTGTTTCAGCACGCCTGTCAGGAGACCTGTGTGAGTGAGGACCTCCACGTTTGTCACTTTGTCTTTCCAGGTGATACTAAGAACATGGTGCTGATATCGCTTATGGAATACATTTAGCCTTCTCTCTTGCTTTTCCTAAGTTGTCCATGATTCACTGCCATACAGAAGGATACTAATGATGCAGGTGTTGTAAACTGCGGCCTTTGTTTTAGTTGTCAGTTTAGTATTTTGCCAAACATGCCTAGAAAGGCGAGTAAAAGTGGTAACAGCTTTACCAATGTAATGATCAATTTCTGCGTCTAAAGATAGTTATGTCATTGATGATGGACCCCAGGTAGCTATACTGCTACATGACATCAAGTTTGTATTTGTCGATAAAGATGGCAGGTGCTGTTTATGTCCTGACCGAGTATATTCATTTTCTGCAAACTTATTGTTAGGCTGAAGTCTCTGCAGGCATTCGAAAAAACACACATGCATGTGTGTGTGTGCACACGTGTGCATGAGAATATAGAAAGTCTAGTGACAAATGACAATTCACGAGCAACATAAATAGACTCAAAATGTAACAAAGCTTGTCAAATAATTGGGGAGCTATCATCACTATTGTCTAACAAGTTAATAACACTAGAGGCAAAATGAGCATTCTACAATACAATCTTCACTCCAACACTGTGGTATAAAATGTCAGACCTAGACCCTAGATGCAGAACTATAAGAAAAAAAACCACTACCGAGATGGTTATGGAAATGTGTTATTCGAATGCCAGAAAACAGCCTGAGAGACAAGATCAGAAATGAAGAACTGAAAAAAAAAAGCTAGGAATAACTCCCACCCACTATAGAATATATAAAGAAACAACAGATAAAATAGTTTTGCACATGACAAGGCAGAAAGATAAAAATACAACATAACAGCAGCAGAGGCTAACAGAAGAGCAAAAGACCGCAAATTATATATCCCACGATGCTGAAAGGTAAATGAGGAAAGAAAGAAGAATAAGATATATATGTGTGTGTGTGTGGGTGTGTGGCATGTTAAATGAAATCTGCCCAAGCTGTGCCAAGTCAATATACATAGGAAGCATGATGTCACAACTGATGTAATAAGCACACTCTATGGTGCAATTGTGCATGTGTTCATTCTCTGCTTAGTGTTCATTGGTTTTATTGCAGACTTTTGGAAAATTACTGGTATGATATGGAATCTGTCCAAGGTTGATTAGCCGTTCAGCAATGGGTTGAGTTTAAAACATGCTGTGTTTTGTAGAGGAAGGTGAGAGCCTTTCTTTTGCTCATAGTGGCAGGTGGTGAGTTGTGGTGCCACACTTTGAGCCATGCAGCAAAATAGGTTGATTAGCGATTGGTAGTTCAGCATAGGGTGGAGTTTAAAAATATGCTGCTTTTTGTAGAGGAAGGTGAGAGCCTTTCTGTTGCTCATAGTGGCAGGTGGTGAGTTGTGGTGCCACACTTCGAACCGTGCGGAAAAATAATGAGCACGCAATGGAAACATCCTGGATCACCAGAACCCCCAAATTTAAGTCACAGGTTTGACCACTGGTAATGTTATGCTGACAGGTTTGACCACTGGTAATGTTATGCTGACTGCATTTTTTGGCCATGAAGGGCTTCTATTGGTAGACTTTAAAGAGCTGGTGTGAAGATCAATGCCATCTGCTACAAAGACTCTAGACAACGTGCATACAGCCACCAAAATTAAAAGAGCCCCTGCATGCCTTCATGTGGTGTGAATCTATTGCACAAAAATGCTTGTCCATATGTCATGAGCAGTGTGCAGGAAGCAGTAGCAAGGACACAGTGGGAAGTTCTGCAACACCAAGTCTACAGCCTCGATCTGTCACCCTGTAACTTACATTTGCTCGCACCTTTTAAAAAACTTCTAAAAAGACAGAATTTGATTCCAATGTCATGACCTTGGTGACAGAATGGTTCAATGAACATTATAAGTTATTTTTCTCAGATGACATCCAGCATCTACCCAAACAGTGTGATACATGTCTGAATGGCAACTTTTTCTAAAGAACACTGGTGGGTGCTTGCTTCATAGCAATTACTTTAGTTAATTCTGCCACACCTGCTTATGTACCTATCATCATTACTTTCGTTAATTCTGCCACACCTGCTTATGTACATATCATCATCATCATGTGCCATACCAGTTAGCATAGGCGATCATGTCCTTCCACAATCTTCTATCTACGGTGCATCGTATCACTTCTGTTGTTGACTGTTTTCCATGCCATGACACCAAACTATCCAGTATTTTCTCTCCTTGTCGTCCGTGATCTCTCTTTCCTTTTATTTTGCCAGTTGTAACCAAGTATTCCAACTTTCCTCTTCTCATGATGTGCCCAAAAAATGTTGATTGTTTCTTTCTGATGTTTTTTAGGAGTTCCCTTTTTGTGTTGGCCTCTTTGGTACCTTACTTATGTTTTAATAAAGCCACTGGAGCGGGATTCATTTGAATACAATATATATATATTATATGTATTATAAAGTAATCTTAAAGATTCTATGCTTTGCATCAAAAATATCATGTATGTATACGCACAATTTTTAGATACATTTTTTTTTGCTTAAATATATTACAGGAACCACAATGAACCCAGTTCAAGGTCGGTTACCTCGGTCACAGTCCTTGAGTAGCTACAGCAACATCCCTGCTGGCGGAGGTGTTGCAGGTGGGGGCTTCGGTGGCCAAAATTACGGGACATCAGTTCTTTCTGTGGCAATGCCCACTGGAGTTGGCAACGTCCCAGCATCTATGTCTGCTCATGTTTTACGCAGCAACAGTGTTCCTGTGTCATGTATGTCTTCAACCCCAGAGTGTACTGAAGGCCCACGGATTTCTCACCCAACATCACTGCCAGCCACCCCTATGTCTCCTAACATGCAAGGCCCTCTTGAAGATGGCGCTTCTGACTGCAAAGTGTGCTGGGAGAAGGTGATCAATTGCGTCCTCTACACCTGTGGACACATGTGCTTGTGTTTTGAATGTGCCATGAAAATCCGCAATGCGAAAGAACTCTGCCCAATCTGCCGTCAACCTATTGTGGATGTGATTAAGATTTATAAATCTTAGCACTCTGTTTTTCCATCTTTGTTACCTTATGTTCTCTGTCATGTTGGATGGCCATATGCTTATCCCAATAGCATTAGTGCATTAACACACTCTTCACAGTAGCTGTAATCAGCTGTCAGGCAAAATGTGAATCATAATCATCAGAATTTAACACAAAATACATATTCATCAAAATCTAACCTAAATCATAATCATCAGAATTTTAGCACAATCATCAGAATACTAAGCAGTTCATTAAGTCATGAAAATGTATAGATTTGTAAGTATTTTTATCATCAAAACATGAATGCAGCATTCAGAATGTTTTGTTCTCTTAATTTAGTGTGTTGAAAAATGTACTTTTATGTATATATAATGTCACTTTTCATCCAATTAATGTTCTTTGTGTTACTTGAAAGTTAGAGACAAAAAACATATTGACAGTGATACAACTGCTAAATGATTATTTGAAATCATCTGTGATTTCTCTTTTATCATTATCTTTATCATTAGTATTATTATAATAACTATCATCACCAACTTCATGGTTATACATTTTCACTCCTTTTCTATCATAGTGTATATACATTTAGCAGAAGAAGCACATGATGCTATAATAAGTTAGGTCTTTAGCTTGTTTCATTTATATCTAGTCCACAGTCCATCCAGGGCTGTTTGATATTGTCCTCCATCTTTATTGTTTTTTGTGATTTAGATTTCAGGTAAAAGTGTTACTAAATACCTTTAGTACCTTTACCTAGTAAATACCTTTACCAAGGGCATTCTTCTTAAGAATGCATGGAGGAAGACCCAGAAGAAGATGGATAGATGCAGTGACAGAGACATGTAACAACAAAGGAAAATCACTAATTCAGACAGTTCGAGCAGTTCAAGAACGACAAATGATATAACCGTGACACCTTTTAGGTATCAGTGAAAAGAGAAAAAAAGAAGGAGAATACTTTTAGTAAAGCTGTTACAATAAATTATTATTGTTGACCTTATCTCTATCAAACCGTCTTATGTTGACAACATGAGTGCTGTAGTGCAAATGAGTGATAAATTTAAATGAAAATAAAGCCATAATTTGTATGTGAGAAGTGTACAGGACCAGGATCAATGTTGTAACCTAGAAACCTTTCTCAAAGAACAAATAACAAATGTAAAAAATGAGAATTAAAACATTAAAAAACTAGCACTTTACTGTAAGGGAGCCGCGATAGCTCAGTGGTTAGTGAACTGGACTACAAAGGACAAGAGGTAGGGTTCGATCCTAACCAACGGCTTCCAGGTTCACCCAGCCTTTAATGGGTACCGGATTTTTTCTGAGAAAGTAAAGCAGCACGGGCGTAATACCGACCACATTACCCCAAAAATCATGTGCTGAAGGTCTGTGAAATTTATGGTCACTAACACCATATTCCCTATACGCCACTTGGCGTGACCGGGGTACTTTACTAAATTTTTTTTTTTTACTTTACTGTGAGGTTGCATTAAAGAGTTTTAATTATTTTGGCCTTTAAAATGTAAGATATGATTTCATTGTTTTCACTTGAAAATAATAGTAAATCATATAAATAATATAATAGTAATCAAATAATTGCTGGAATCTTGCTGGAAAGCAACAAGAGATATAGAAACAAAGTTGAACGCATTCGAAAATAAATGTCTAAGGAAAATACTTGGTATAGAATGGAACGAAATCAAAACAAACGAGGAAATTAGAGAAATCGCCAATCAACCACTAATATCTTCAGTAATAAAGAAAAGACGATGGTCATACGTTGGACATGTGATGAGAAGAGATAATAATCGAATAGCAAAGCAAGCCCTCATATGGGAAACAACAGGTAAAAGAAAAAGAGGAAGACCCAGGGAGACACTGAAAAGAACATTGATGAGAGAGGCAAGAGCAGCAGGAATCGGCTCCCTCAATGAGATAGAACTGCTTGCACAGAACAGAGACAGATGGCGAGATTTGATAAAATATCTTTAAAAGAAAACTGCTAGAACAAAAATTCATATAGGAGAAGGTGTATCTTGGTCTACGCCCTATGGGCCGGTTACGGCTCGAAAGGTCAATAGATAGAATCAAATAATAAATTTAAAGTAATAGTAATGATAATTTTGAGTGAGTAAGGGCAGGAAGGATGTGCCATTTTACTATATTGTTTTGTGGTCGAAAGTGAATCCACCATAGAAAATGTTTGGCTGATTTTAGAAGGTGATTGCTGATTCTGAGCTACACTGAGTATGATTTAGAAACAGACAGCTGTGTTTGGGTTTCTAAGAGACTGAGAAGCGGTGTTGGACAGATAGCTGTGTATAATTTTCTAATGGATAGTGACATGTGGTTGGGTCTTTGCTATACAGAAGAACTGTGCATAAATTTAATATTTAAAAAAACCCAACTATTTCCAGAATGATATATGTGTACTGATGTGAGACAAACAAGCAAATGTTAACATTCTCAGTATGGTAGACATGTTTTGACATGAGACAAACAAGCAAATGTTAACATTCTCAGTATCTATCTATTGACCTTTCGAGCTGTAGCCGGCCTACAGGCATAGACCCAGATACTCCTTCTCTTATCTAAATTTTTATTATAGCAGTTTTCAATCCTTCTAAAGATATTTTTTCAAATCTCACCATTTGTCTCTGTTCTGTGCAAGCAACTCTATCTCATTGAGGGAGCTGATTCCTGCTGCTCTTGCGTCTCTGATTAATGTTCTTCTCAGTGTCTCTCTGGGTCGGCCTCTTTTCCTCTTACCTTTTGTTTCCCACATGAGGGCTTGCTTTGTTATTCGGTTATTATCTCTCCTCATCACATGTCCAACACATATGACCATCGTCTTTTCTTGATTACTGAAGATATTAGTGGTAGATTGGCGATTTCTTTAATTTCCTTGTTTGTTTTGAATTTGTTCCACACTCTACCAAGTATTTTTTTAGGCATTTATTTTCGAATGTGTTCAACTTTGTTTCTATATCTCTTGTTGTTTTCCAGCTTTCACACGCATACGTAAGGGTTGATAGTACATTTGATTTGAATAGTCTAAGTTTTGTGTTTGTGCTGATGAGTTTTGATTTCCACAACTTTTCAAGGCTTCTGAAAGACATTGCTGCTTTAGCTATTCTGATTCTAATTTCTTTACTTGTATCCCCTTCCCGATCAATGTGACTTCCAAGATAGATAAAGTGATCGATCTCTTCCACTGGTTTGTTTTCCATGTATATTCTGTCATCTGTTGGAATTAAGCTTTTCATGACTTTAGTCTTTTCATGATCGATCTCAAACCCAATTTTGCTGGCTATTGATGATAGTTCATTTGTGTTTTCCTGAATCATTTTTATCTGACTGCTGATGAGGACTATGTCACCAGCAAAGTCGAAGTCCTCCAAATGGTCTCCTTCTATCCATTCGATGCCTTTGTTACCAGTGCAGCATTTCTTTATTATGAAGTCCATAACAACTCCAAATAACAAGGGCGATAAAATACATCTTCGTTTAACCCCAGTTTCTATTGGAAAACATTCGCTCAGTCCTTCCTCTGTACGAACTGCACATGTGTATCCATCATACATGTCTTTGATAATATTTATGATTTTTGATGCTTCAGAATTTTCCACAAAGAATCTCTATGAATGCTGTAGAATACTTTTTTGAAGTCAATGAAGTTAAGTACAAAAAGTTTTTGCTTTTCAATGTGTTCTTCCAATACAAGTGTAAAAATGTGGTCAAGGCAGCTTCTCCTTTTTCTAAACCCAGCTTGTTCTTCACACATTACTGTATCTATTGAATCCTTTCAATGAATTACTGTATCTATTGAATCCTTTCAATGAATTACTGTATCTATTGAATCCTTTCCTTGAATTCTGAGTATGGTAATTGTGTAATCATATGAGACAAACAAGCAACTGTTAACATTCTCAGTATGGTAGACATGTTATGACATGAGACAAACAAGAAACTGTTAACATTCTCAGTATGGTAGACATGTTATGACATGAGACAAACAAGAAACTGTTAACATTCTCAGTATATAATTGTGTAATCATATCAGACAAACAAGCAATAGTTAACATTCTCAGTATGGTAGATGTGTAATGAAATGAGACAAACAGCTTTGTATGATTCACATAATATATATCTAATGTTTAGAGACAGACTGATATTTGTATGTTAATTGTAGAAAAAAAATTGATGTGTAATAATTTTAGACAGACAAACGCTAAGTAATAGTCTGAGACAGACAAAAGTTATGTAATAGTGACAAAAGTTATATAATGGTCTGAAACAGGCAAAAGTTATTTAACCCTAGATTATGATACCATAGTAAAATTTACCATATCAGAACAGAAATTCCTCAAAATGTGACATTTTTCCATATTCAAACATCACACCCCTCTGTGTACCTTCCTAACTACCACTTTTGGCAACCCCTGGGTGCTTAATTTGTTCCATTGCTCTTAGAATTTTGTTGTTGTTGTTGAGATCACAAGATTCATTGTAAAATACAAAAAAACTGTCAATTTCCAAGAAATTGGCCATTTTTCCTCCAATTTTGTGTGTGCTGTAACCAGGGAAATGTTATGATCATCATCAGACATCAGACAACCCTTTTGTAACTCAGCAAATACTCAACACTGCAAATAATGCTGTGCTGTCACCAAACATCCTGACCAACACCCAGTGACATTGTAATATGTCCAGTCCATGAGGTGAAATTCAGGTCATTAATCAACCTGAGCCAGGAATTTCAAGTCCCCATGTTTTGCCTAGTGTGAATACACAGGACTGTGTCAAGATTTCAGAAAAATACTATTTTTAGAACAGCTAATTTAGATTCAAGTGGTAGTAATTTTTACTACAGTATTGTAACTGGGAGAGTTACAGATAGTTATCATCATCTAGGGTTAATGATTTAAAACAGACAAAAGTTATGTAATGATCTGAGACAGACAAAATGTTATGTAATGTTCTGAAAAGGTTGAAAGTTATGTAATCTCAAGCAGGTAAAAATGTTATGTAATAGCTTCAGACATGCATTGTTATATAGTTGACAAGACATGCAAATGTCATGCAGTGGTTTGAGACAGACAAAAACTAAAGCTATATAATGGTTTGAGACGAGCAACAGTTATGTATGGCTGATAAAGTGATTGTGACTTCACTCTGGAAGTGAAGCTCTAATGAAATGAAGGTGTGAATTGTCTGAAGCTGCAGTGAAATTCTGACCTTATATTTACAGTAAGAGACATCAGTTTATTTGTATAAAACTCAAGAAACAATAACAGCCATGATCCTGTAAGATCATTGCCATTCAGTAAACAGTTTCTTCTTCATTCTTCTGTAATCGGTAATAGAAAATTCTTTATACAGAGATTTCCAGCAGAAAAGCTGATCATCAGAAGAGGACTCATCGAATAGTGTTTCGGCCCTTTAGCTTCTTTACACTCTAGAGGAAGATGGCCCACCAGTGTCGTGACTCAGCCTCTTACTGTATTGAGCCTGAAGGCTCTCACTATAATTGGCATATACTAATTACACTTATTCTTCACAACTCTTCTCATTGAATCTACAGTTCATATCCGGTCACACTGTCTTAGTTTTAATCTGGCAAATTAATGTCTTCTCATGACAGCCGCTGTCTAAAATGGTTTGTACTCAGCGTGACTGTCTTATATACTAGGGAGAACTATCCCCTAAAACTAATCCTCTTGAGGCTGTGTTTCAGAATTCTCTTAAGTTTGCAGTCTGTTTCATTTCCATAATACAGTTTTCTAATGTGGGGGGTGTGGGCCACATTTTTCACCTTAAGTATGTGTATTAATTGTCATCTGTCAATAGAATGCCATTAGCACTTTGTCAGATCATTTTTTCTTTAAAACCAGCAGTGTAGACTTTCATTCAAAATCTTTCTTTTTTACATTGACATGTTGATAATCTATGTTTGCTGGGTTATTGGTTTCATCAGTATACATACCTTTCATCACTTTTAAAGGCAAGCTTTAAAAAAAAATGCATAAAAAGGAAAAAAAATAATGTATATGTCAATTTTTTTGGAGATGTGACCCTTCAGTAAACAGTTTCTTCTTCATTCTTCTGTAATCAGTAAGCTAGGATCATCATCGCTGTACACCAGACTAATCTGTAGGTGCTTCACCCTGACACGTGTGCACGGACTCCATAGCACAACATGGGATCCATTGGTGTGGATAGATTTTTTTTTGCTGACAATTTTGCTCGGGCAGTGACCATTTTTTGGCCTACTCTTTTCGATCTTTAACTGCCAAGGAATCATTAATGTGCTCTAGTGTACATGGGACCTCCTGTTTTTTGCAATTATTTGAGAGGGCTAGACAATGTATCTCACTACCGAGAGAGGGCTAGACAATGTATCTCACTACCGTAAGAGGGCTAGTCATTTGACCTCACAACCTAGAGACCAGGGGAAGGCATAGCCACGAAGAAACCATGGATTAAATTTTTCTTTATTTTTAAAACAAAATATTCTTAGTGGTGGAATTGCACCCAGTACCTTCTGATTTCATATGAATGTCTGATTCGGTGCAGACACATTTTGAAACATTAGGCGCATGGGATGGCTTCAACTATTTAGGACTTGACAAAAAAGATGGATACGTGGTACTGAGAAAAAAACATTTTGTGGGTCATTACTGAGGTGATCAAATCTGACGTTATTCAACATAATCAGATAGCACGTGGATGTCGCTAAAATAGGCATAAGAGTAAAGGAATATTTTGTGGTATTTTAGTACATGAACTAATGTTACTATCTGTCAGAAGATTGTTATTTCACATATCTACTTGGAAAGAGGTAACATTTCTCTTGTAGCAGATCTTTGGTGTTTATCATGTTGTTTCCCTTAATCCGCTCCTAGTTATTGATTCCAATTCTTCAAATGTTCTGTTCAATAAATGAATATAAGATAATCTATCTTTATTTTCACCTTCATTAGTTGCTACAAACCAGAGCACAATCAAGTTGTGAATTTACAATTAACTTCCTTCATTAGTGTCAGACTATTTCACGAGTTATCATTTTGGTTTACTGTTTGTTTATTCATAAATCTAAGCAATCATTATTAAGCTGCTCTTCATTGCCTCCATGCTTTATTTTGACAATTTGTGTTTAATTGGTATTGATCATTGTTTGCTACTTCTTAATGTTTACTTAGTGGCCATTGTTTTTTCTTTGTGTCTTTACAACATAATTCATTTTCTATAAATCTGTTATTTGACTAAGTTGTTCATTTGATGAATGCCATATGATATTCCAAGTAAGAGGCGTACTGATGTATAGTCTGTTGTTATGTGTGTGTGTGTGTGTGTGTATATGTGAAGGGAAAGGGAGGGATTGACCCCAAAGAGGAAAAGTTGGAAGGGTAGAGGGAATAGCAAAGAGAAGATATTGTAAAAAAAAAAAAAAACTCTAAATATTATTACTAACCTGGAGGAAATTGACCTAAGAGAATTCAGAGAGTTAAAGAGTCAAGTAGAGAAGGTGATATTGTAAGACAAACTTTATTTTAATGTGATGTAGATTACTAACTACCTGACTATCTATTGTCTATTTGAGCTGAAGATGGCACATAGGGCAACAATTCTAGACTGTCTATGTTTGTTGGTCTTTGTAATCAAGTATCAGACTTTGCACAAGACAAACTTTATATTCATGTGATGTTGATTACTAACTACCTGTCTATCTATTGTCCTTTTGAGCTGAAGACAGAAATGATAGACTGCCTATGCCTCACGATGTTTGTTATCAAGTATCTTACCATGCGTAGGACCCTCATTGTATCCACACATCCCTATTCTAGGTGACTTGTTCAAATTCAGCAAGGGAACTGATGCCTGCTGTTGTAAGCTAAATAAATATCATAAAATGCCATAGAAGTTTCCACTTTTTCACATCACGATATATTTCACAACATTTAATGCTGAAGGAGCCAGTGATATTTTTCCCTGTTATTACTCTCCAGAAATCTGCAAGCCAGTTACCCGTGATGTACTATGGGTCAACTGAAATGTGTTTCTTTTGGAAAAATGTTCAGATTATAAAGTCTATGCACAGATTTCACTGCTTGAATGATATGGATTTTGTGAGAAATTTATTAGGGAAGTAGACTGATTAAGTGCTACCATACTATTGCCTACCTTGTTGATTAAATGTTAATGTCTCATTGTGCTATCCATTAATCAATTGTTTATGTCTAATTGCTGTAACTGTTAATAAATTGTTTACATCTCATTTACATGTATTAAATTTTTACCTCTCATCACTCTATCTATTCAGTGTTTATGTCTTATTGCTCTATCTATTGATTAAGTGTGCACATCCCATTGCTTTATCTATTGTTACGTCTTTTTGCTCTATCTGCTGATTATGTTTTAACATTTCATTGATCTATGTATTGAATAAATGTTGATGTTTCATTGTTCTATCACTGGATTAAGTATTAATGTTTCATTGCTCCTTCTTTTGATTGAGTGTTTGTATCTCATTGCTCTATATAGGTGGGTGTCGGTAACATTAATGTATTATTTAAAAATCTAATTGCTGACATACATTTTTTTTTTCTGTGTGTTAAAATTAAATGACTTTTTTTTTGGACAGTGTCAACAGAGACTGTCCCATGTGCCAAATATTGTATGTATGCTTCATGTTTAAAAAGGTGTATGTATGTTTCATATTCCAGGTATTGTACATGTGTCTCATATTCTAGACACACATTTTATAGATCTAGAAGGTCTAATTGACCCAGGTACTAGTTTGTATCCATGTCTAACTCTCTCTACAAGGGGTAACCAAGATATGAAAGAAGATAGCTGGAGTAACCATGATATAAAAGTAGCTGGAGTAACAAAGATATAAAAGTAGTTAGAGTAACAAAGATATAAAAGTAGCTGGAGTAACAAAGATATAAAAGAAGCTGGAGTAACAAAGATATAAAAGTAGCTGGAGTAACAAAGATATAAAAGAAGCTGGAGTAACAAAGATATAAAAGTAGCTGGAGTAACAAAGATATAAAAGTAGTTAGAGTAACAAAGATATAAAAGTAGCTGGAGTAACAAAGATATAAAAGAAGCTGGAGTAACAAAGATATAAAAGTAGTTAGAGTAACAAAGATATAAAAGTAGCTGGAGTAACAAAGATATAAAAGAAGCTGGAGTAACAAAGATATAAAAGTAGTTAGAGTAACAAAGATATAAAAGTAGCTGGAGTAACAAAGATATAAAAGAAGCTGGAGTAACAAAGATATAAAAGTAGTTAGAGTAACAAAGATATAAAAGTAGCTGGAGTAACAAAGATATAAAAGAAGCTGGAGTAACAAAGATATAAAAGTAGCTGGAGTAACAAAGATATAAAAGAAGCTGGAGTAACAAAGATATAAAAGTAGTTGGAGTAACGAAGATATAAAAGTAGCTGGAGTAACAAAGATATAAAAGTAGCTAGAGTAACAAAGATATAAAAGTAGCTGGAGTAACAAAGATATAAAAGTAGCTGGAGTAACAAAGATATAAAAGAAGCTGGAGTAACAAAGATATAAAAGTAGTTGGAGTAACGAAGATATAAAAGTAGCTGGAGTAACGAAGATATAAAAGTAGCTAGAGTAACAAAGATATAAAAGTAGCTGGAGTAACAAAGATATAAAAGAAGCTGGAGTAACAAAGATATAAAAGAAGCTGGAGTAACAAAGATATAAAAGAAGCTGGAGTAACAAAGATATAAAAGAAGCTGGAGTAACAAAGATATAAAAGAAGCTGGAATAACGAAGATATAAAAGTAGTTGGAGTAACGAAGATATAAAAGTAGCTGGAGTAACAAAGATATAAAAGAAGCTGGAGTAACAAAGATATAAAAGTAGCTGGAGTAACAAAGATATAAAAGTAGCTGGAGTAACAAAGATATAAAAGTAGCTGGAGTAACAAAGATATAAAAGTAAGTGGAGTAACAAAAATATAAAAGTAGCTGGGGTAACAAAGATATAAAAGTAAGTGGAGTAACAAAAATATAAAAGTAGCTGGAGTAACAAAAATATAAAAGTAAGTGGAGTAACAAAGATATAAAAGTAGCTGGGGTAACAAAGATATAAAAGTGAGTGGAGTAACAAAGATATAAAAGTAGCTGGAGTAACAAAAATATAAAAGTAAGTGGAGTAACAAAAATATAAAAGTAAGTGGAGTAACAAAGATATAAAAGTAGCTGGGGTAACAAAGATATAAAAGTAGCTGGAGTAACAAAGATATAAAAGTAAGTGGAGTAACAAAGATATAAAAGTAGCTGGAGTAACAAAAATATAAAAGAAGCTGGGGTAACAAAGATATAAAAGAAGCTGGAGTAACAAAGATATAAAAGAAGCTGGGGTAACAAAGATATAAAAGAAGCTGGAGTAACAAAGATATAAAAGTAGCTGGAGTAACAAAGATATAAAAGAAGCTGGGGTAACAAAGATATAAAAGAAGCTGGGGTAGCCAAAATATAAAAGAAGCGTGGGTAACAATTATATAAAAGAAACTGGGGTAATAAAGATATAAAAGAAGTTGGGGTAACCATGATATGAAAGAAGCTGGAATAACTAAAAGAGACAAAATTTGAAATGAGGGCATGATAGAAAAATTAACAACAACCACTCCTGAATTGCAAACAGAAACAACAAATAAAATTGTTTGTGTGGGGAGATTTTTTTTTTTTCCATACCATGCAAGACAAGACATGAAAAAGGAGTGGAAAATATGAGTCTGAAATAGACGCAGAGTCAATGACAACATCAAGAAAAACTTATCACTTACAACGTTTGAGATTGCCAGTAAGAGCTAGAGCTTTGTATCTTTATCTATCTGGAGGTATCAGAGAAAGTAAAGAAAAAGAAGTGCCTACCTTTTTAGTGTTGTGAATTGTGAATGTATAACACTGCACATTACACAAGGCCTGATTTAGGCTAAAGCTAAATAAGTTACAACTTCTATATATCTATCTATCTATCTATTGACCTTCTGAGCTGCAGCCGGCCCATAGAGCATAGATCCAGATATTCTTTCTCTTATCTAAATTTTTATTCTAGCAGTTTTCAATCCTTGTAAAGATCTTTTATCAAATCTCGCCATTTTTCTCTGTTCTGTGCAAGCAACTCTATCTCATTGAGGTAGCCGATTCCTGCTGCTCTTGCCTCTCTGATCAATGTTCTTCTCAGTGCCTCTTTGGGTTGGCCTATTTTCCTCTTACCTGTTGTTTCCCACATGAGGACTTGCTTTGTTTGTTATTTGGTTATTTCTCCTCATCACATGTCCAACATATGACCATCATCTTTTCTTGAGTGTTGAAGATATTAGTGGTTGATACAGCATAGGGCTTCATAATCTCAAAGAGCCTCAAATTTGTTTATATTGTAGTCTATGATAGACATCTTCTAGTGTTAATTTTTTTAAAACGGGAAGTGGGGCCTTAAAGTTTCATTTTGCTTAACAGGCTTAGGGCTTCACCAAAACCTAAATCCACCCCTGCACATACACAATTTGCTGTGACATGCAATAAAACTCCATTCTATACCTTCTGCTTTTCTATAATTTCTTAATGGTTCACAACGCTGATAGCTTCAGTGTTGTTTCTAAAGCACCATTATAATTCTATTTTTGAATCTAGAGCTCTCTTTATTATTTTCATTAAAATATTGATAATTCACTATATTATTCCATGTGAAATTCCAAAGGTTAGAATATAAAAAAAATATTAACTCTTTCAGTAGCTGGTGCATGCAGTCTATGCCAGAGATGAGATTACATTTTCTGGCCTGACTTACATATAGAAATAATAATATTAAATAGAAGGTAATTGTGTCATGTGTTGAAGATTCAGTGACATACACAAACATTGGTTCTTTGATGTGTCCAGCTCAAAAAGTGCTCTAAAAATAACAAGTGGTCTAGAGCATACAGTAGATTAGTCAGAGTCATCAGTGACACTTAAGGAATAGAATAATATACTGACTCAAGTGTTTATGTTAAAGAACTCTGACTTATACTGATTCAAGTGTTGATGAACTCTGACTTAAACAGAAAATGGATTTTTCTGATACATTAAAAATCATGTTTTTTTTTTCAAAATCATGTTTCTTTATAAAAAACCAAGATAAATTAAATTTTCTGATGTTCATTATTTCATATTGCTTGTGTCCTCTTTTATTTATTATAATGAATGTTAATTCAACGTTGTGCTACCAATGCCAGTACTGGACCCTAGATGCAAGAATAAGAAGAAAAATAACCTCTACTGAGATGAAGTGTGTTAGACGAATGACAGGAATGCCTGAGAGACAAAATAAGAAATGAAGAACTGAGAAAAAAATCTAGGAATAACCCCCATCATAGAATATATAAAGAAACAACAAATAAAATGGTTTGGCCACGTAACAAGGCAGAAAGTTCAAAACACAAGCCAAAACACAACACAAGCCCACAATACATGTTATGAGATCACTAGACCCAAGGGTCAACCACAAAAAAAGATGGATTTACGGAATATTAGAAGCACAAAGAAACATAACAGCAGCAGAGGCGAACAGAAGAGCAAAAGACTGCAAATTATATCTTCCCTCGACGCTGAAAAGCAAATGAGGAAGGAAAGAAGAACAATGAATGTTAATGACATTACTGTAACAAAAATTATTTGCAAATTTCTTTGTCTTCTTCATTTAATGTGCCTTCAACAATCAGTTATTGTTGTATGTATAAACATTTAGACAACACAAATAGACAGCTCATGAACAAGACTGCTTGTTTGAGGTCTTTACTGGTTCCCCTTGTCATGAAGGATTGTTTCTGTGGGTCATATTTGTGTTCTTAGGGGGTTGTGAGTGCTGTAGTACATGAAGGATTGTTTCTGTGGGTCATATTAGTGTTCTTAGGGGGTTGTGAGTGCTGTAGTACATGAAGGATTGTTTCTGTGGGTCATATTAGTGTTCTTAGGGGGTTGAGAGTGCTGTAGTATATGAAGGATTGTTTATGTGGGTCATATTAGTGTTCTTAGGGGTTGAAAGTGCTGTAGTACATGAAGGATTGTTTCTGTGGGTCATATTAGTGTTCTTAGGGGGTTGATAGTGTTGTAGTATATGAAGGATTGTTTCTGTGGGTCATATTTGTGTTCTTAGAGGGTTGATAGTGCTGTATTACATGAAGGATTGTTTCTGTGGGTCATATTTGTGTTCTTAGGGGGTTGTGAGTGCTGTTGTACATGAAGGATTGTTTCTGTGGGTCATATTTGTGTTCTTAGGGGGTTGATAGTGCTGCAGTACATGAAGGATTGTTTCTGTGGGTCATATTTGTGTTCTTAGGTGGTTGATAGTGCTGCAGTCCTGTAGAACCTGCTCTGGAGTTTGTCTCGGTGCTCTGCAGTAGTTGCATATTGTAAAGTCACTGACTCCTATCTTGTGTAGGTGTACTCTGGGGCCTCAGTGATCTATTCTAAGTCTGAATATCTTGGTCTGCTGAGTTTGTTTAAGTTGTCATGTTTTAGTTCATATTGTCCATATAACTCTCTCCATTCTTTTTTCCCAGCTTGTTTCAGGATTGCCTTTGAGGCCCTTGGGTTGGTTGGACTGTTGAAGGCTCCCATCAACTTTTGTTGAGTTTAATGTTGTATCAATATCATTAATAGTTGCTATTTCTTAAATGTTGAGTAATTTGATATTTTAGTGAATTGTGTTTATAACAGTTGTTGATAGTTGTGTGAACTTGTAGTCACACAAAGTGGTAAAATTAGGAGTTCAACAAGGAATTATAGTCACGCAAAGTGGTAAAATTAGGAGTTCAACAAGGAATTATAGTTACACAAAGTGGTAAAATCAGAAGTTCAACAAGGAATTATAGTCACACAAAGTGGTAAAATCAGGAGTTCAACAAGGAATTATAGTTACACAAAGTGGTAAAATTAGGAGTTCAACAAGGAATTATAGTCACACAAAGTGGTAAAATTAGGAGTTCAACAAGGAATTATAGTCACACACCTCATCAAGGCCAGCTCCTTGTCGTGGGGATGGGGCTTAACAGTCACCAGGGACTGAAAACCAAGACTGGCCAGGCCTTCCTACAACCAAGCAAGACCACAGTCTGCTCTAGCAAGTTCAAGTGCTGAAGTCGGAGGCAACCAGCCAAAAGGCGCACAAAAATCAGGATGCCACGCACTCAACGCAAATGGAAGAATGTCTATAACCGCAAATCGATATGGCACTCGCCCTGTGATGGACACTCAGGCAGGAGCAGCGCCGGGCCCTCAGCCTCGAAAGGGCCCAACCTCTAATACTGGATGTCCTTCTCAACCGCTCTGTGGAGTCAGGGGGCGAGAGAATAGAGCTACTGGCCAATCCAAAATAAGACCACTTAAAATAATGCACTGGAATGCTGAAGGCATCAACAGCAAAAGAGATGGGTACAGTAAAAAGATAGAATTAGAGAATATCCTGCATGAAGAACAAGTAAGCATATGCTGTTTGCAGGAAACCCATCTAAACAACGACATAGCCTTGAAGATTAGGGGATACCAGTGCTACCGATCTGACAGAAAAAATAGACAAAAGGGCGGAATACTGACTCTTGTAAGGAACAACATTAATGCATGTCAGATTGAAGTGTATATGGATGGGGCGGAATATCAAATACTGCACCTCAGGACAGGAAATACAGACTTCCATCTACTTAACTACTACTGTCCGAGTGACCGCCCACTAGCACTAGACACAATTACATTACAAGAAAGAATAATTGTATGTGGAGACTTTAACAGCCATTCACAGAGCTGGGGCTATGAACATATGGACAAGAGAGGTGAAGAGCTTGAAAATTGGCAGGATGACAATGGGCTTATACTATTAAACCAGGCAACAGATCCACCAACATTCTACTCCAGATCATGGCATACCACATCTACACCAGACCTTGCTTTCCATTCACCAGACCTGGATTGGAATATCACACGAATTGTTGGGAAACAACTTGGAGGCAGCGACCACCGACCAGTCTTTTTAGTGGTACAAAATAAGGCCATCAGGGAGAGCAGCACTCTCTCCAGATGGAATTACAAAAAGGCAGACTGGAAAATGTATCAACACTACACCAGTGTACTGACTAAAGATATAAATACAGATAGAGACATCAACAAAATAGTTGATGAATTCAGTAGACTAATAATACAAGCTGCCAGTGAAACAATACCTAGAGGGGCACGGAAACACTACAAACCATACTGGAGTAGTGAACTAGAGCAACTACACAATGACATGGAAACATCTCGAAAGCAAGCAGAAAATAACCCTTGCCAAGAACACCACAACAACTACCAGCATGCTAAAGCCAAATTTCAACGGGCTAAACTACAAGCCAGACGGAGAAGCTGGAAAGAGAAAACAGAGTCCTTGAATCTTGAACGAGACACAAGAAAAGTGTGGAAGCTTGTAAAACAGCTGAATGATGAGGGTACAGAAAGGAACACCAAAATTACACTGAAGAAGGATGGAAACATTCTAACAGGTAAACATGCAGCAAATTACTTTGCAGACTCCTTTGCAAATGACAATAATATTGAAACTAGCCTAGAAAAACGACAAGAGACCCGTTTAAAACAACAAAATGCAAGACAAGAAGAGACCACACATGAAGTAATGGAAACACCCATTACACAAAGAGAGCTAGAGCTGGCAATATCCAAATTAAAAATGAAAAAGTCACCAGGCAGTGATGGAGTGTCCAATGAAATTGATTAAGAACTTGGGAACTGCAGCTAAAGCAAAACTACTACAGATCTACAACATTTGCTGGATCACAGGTAGAGTGCCACAGGCATGGAGAGAAGCAATTATGATACCATTACTAAAGCCAGGAAAAGATGGTTCAATGACATCCAGCTATAGACCAATCAGCCTTACAAGCTGTTTGTGTAAAACAATGGAACGTATAATCAATCTCAGACTGCAGTGGTACCTGGAAAGTGAAAATCTCCTTGTCCCACAACAAGCAGGCTTTAGACAGTGTTACTCTACCGAAGATCAAGCAACCTATCTTTCCCAGGAAATTGAAGATGCGTTTCAAGAAAAGAAACTGGTACTAGCAGCATGGATAGACCTAAAGAAAGCATTTGATAAGGTATGGAAGGAAGGGCTTTTGAAGAAACTGAGAAATTATGGAGTAAATGGCAGGATGTACAAATGGGTCAAAGCATACCTGCATAATAGGAGAGCCAGAGTGCAACTGGATGGTCTTAAGAGTAAGAAGGTCTTATTGCGCCAGGGCGTTCCACAAGGAGGGTACTATCTCCAACACTTTTTCTGATCTACATCAATGACCTAGTTACTGAACTACCACATGGCATCAAAGTGGCAATGTATGCAGATGACTTGGTAATGTGGTGCACAGAGGAGTATGCAACAGTGGCCTCCAAATTGCTACAAAGAGCTATGAATGCACTGAATTCATGGACAAATAGATTGGGTATCAGCATCAATACAGACAAATGCAGTACTACACTTTTCACACTCTGCCCAAAACAAAAAGCAGGAGCCATCTACATAAACAATGAGCATGTGAAAGAAGACATACAAGCTACATATCTCGGAGTTACATTTGATAACAAACTATCTTGGAAACAGCAGATAAATAAGGCAACCCAAAAAGCAAGGAGGAAATTGGCTATTCTAAGAAAGTTGTGTGGAACCACATGGGGTGCGAGTGGGAAAATACTCAGTAAAGTTTACCAACAGAGTATACGCCCACATTTAGAATATGGATCATCCGCATGGTGCTCAGCATCAAACACCACATTGCAAGAACTGGATAAAGTACAAAACCAGGCACTTAGGGTCATCACAGGAGCAATGAAATCAACACCAATATTGGAGATGGAGAAATTGTGGAGGATACCAGCACTGAGAGAACGGAGAGACACAAAGGTGCTGATACAGGCAGAAAAATTTGTATGCATGCCGAGACATCCAATGAAGGACAGATTCCAAAATCTTGCATTGGGACGACTTAAGAGAAGCAGTTTTATCCACCAAGCCAAGCGTATTAGTAGACAAACACCAGACATGCCAAGAGTTGTTAAACCCCTTCTGCCCATACCAGAACAGACTCCCTGGACAGATGAATCAGGATTATCAGTTCAAATACGGACAGAAGTGAAAGGAATAGTTGACAAAGAGGAACAAAATAGTCTACAGCGAAAAACAATAACTCTCAGTTTCCTGGATGAAGAATACCCACAAGACCTATGGATCCGTGTGTACACAGATGGATCAGCACAGAATGCAGTAAAGAATGGGGGAGCAGGTGCATATATAGAGTACCCAAATAACACTAGGGATATGAATAAAATAGCAACAGGGAAATATTGTCACAATTATGATGCAGAAATACAAGCAATAAAGTTGGCAATAGAAAAGCTGCTGAACAGTAATCTTAGCCCACAGCCTGTAGTGTTTTTGACAGATGCAAGATCAGTACTCCAGGCACTACAATCCAGAAAATTACCACATCTACAGACCTTATTGACTGAACTCTGCAAGCACCACAGGGTTGCCCTGCAGTGGATCCCGTCTCACTGTGGAATACCAGGAAATGAGAAAGCAGATCAGTTGGCAAAGGAAGGTTCAACAGGCACACAACTAGATACACCAGTCACATACCATCATAAGAAACAGATAATCAAATCAATCAGAGGACCACAAGCCCCATATCAGGATGCCTTTCATAATATGAATAGATATGAACAAGTTATCATTATACGCCTAAGAACAGGACACAATCGACTCCATAGTCACATGTATACAAAATTCAAGATCGGCACATCAACTACTTGTACATGTGGACAGGCACCCCAGACTGCTGAACACATACTTCAAGACTGCACTGAATATAGTAGACTGAGGAAAATCCATTGGCCCATAGATACAACACTACAGACAAAACTATATGGGCCACTGCAAGAATTACAAAAGACAGTAAAATTCATACAGAAAACGACATTGCTGATATAGACAATACTTCGAGCGAACGAAAGATAGATAGATAGATAGTCACACAAAGTGGTAAAATTAGGAGTTCAACAAGGAATTATAGTTACACAAAGTGGTAAAATTAGGAGTTCAACAAGGAATTATAGTTACACAAAGTGGTAAAATCAGGAGTTCAACAAGGAGTTTATAGTCACACAAAGTGGTAAAATCAGGAGTTCAACAAGGAATTATAGTCACACAAAATAGTAAAATCAGGAGTTCAACAAGGAATTATAGTCACACAAAGTGGTAAAATTAGGAGTTCAACAAGGAATTATAGTCACACAAAGTGGTAAAATTAGGAGTTCAACAAGGAATTATAGTTACACAAAGTGGTAAAATCAGAAGTTCAACAAGGAATTATAGTCACACAAAGTGGTAAAATCAGGAGTTCAACAAGGAATTATAGTTACACAAAGTGGTAAAATTAGGAGTTCAACAAGGAATTATAGTCACACAAAGTGGTAAAATTAGGAGTTCAACAAGGAATTATAGTCACACACCTCATCAAGGCCAGCTCCTTGTCGTGGGGATGGGGCTTAACAGTCACCAGGGACTGAAAACCAAGACTGGCCAGGCCTTCCTACAACCAAGCAAGACCACAGTCTGCTCTAGCAAGTTCAAGTGCTGAAGTCGGAGGCAACCAGCCAAAAGCGCACAAAAATCAGGATGCCACGCACTCAACGCAAATGGAAGAATGTCTATAACCGCAAATCGATATGGCACTCGCCCTGTGATGGACACTCAGGCAGGAGCAGCGCCGGGCCCTCAGCCTCGAAAGGGCCCAACCTCTAATACTGGATGTCCTTCTCAACCGCTCTGTGGAGTCAGGGGGCGAGAGAATAGAGCTACTGGCCAATCCAAAATAAGACCACTTAAAATAATGCACTGGAATGCTGAAGGCATCAACAGCAAAAGAGATGGGTACAGTAAAAGATAGAATTAGAGAATATCCTGCATGAAGAACAAGTAAGCATATGCTGTTTGCAGGAAACCCATCTAAACAACGACATAGCCTTGAAGATTAGGGGATACCAGTGCTACCGATCTGACAGAAAAAATAGACAAAAGGGCGGAATACTGACTCTTGTAAGGAACAACATTAATGCATGTCAGATTGAAGTGTATATGGATGGGGCGGAATATCAAATACTGCACCTCAGGACAGGAAATACAGACTTCCATCTACTTAACTACTACTGTCCGAGTGACCGCCCACTAGCACTAGACACAATTACATTACAAGAAAGAATAATTGTATGTGGAGACTTTAACAGCCATTCACAGAGCTGGGGCTATGAACATATGGACAAGAGAGGTGAAGAGCTTGAAAATTGGCAGGATGACAATGGGCTTATACTATTAAACCAGGCAACAGATCCACCAACATTCTACTCCAGATCATGGCATACCACATCTACACCAGACCTTGCTTTCCATTCACCAGACCTGGATTGGAATATCACACGAATTGTTGGGAAACAACTTGGAGGCAGCGACCACCGACCAGTCTTTTTAGTGGTACAAAATAAGGCCATCAGGGAGAGCAGCACTCTCTCCAGATGGAATTACAAAAAGGCAGACTGGAAAATGTATCAACACTACACCAGTGTACTGACTAAAGATATAAATACAGATAGAGACATCAACAAAATAGTTGATGAATTCAGTAGACTAATAATACAAGCTGCCAGTGAAACAATACCTAGAGGGGCACGGAAACACTACAAACCATACTGGAGTAGTGAACTAGAGCAACTACACAACGACATGGAAACATCTCGAAAGCAAGCAGAAAATAACCCTTGCCAAGAACACCACAACAACTACCAGCATGCTAAAGCCAAATTTCAACGGGCTAAACTACAAGCCAGACGGAGAAGCTGGAAAGAGAAAACAGAGTCCTTGAATCTTGAACGAGACACAAGAAAAGTGTGGAAGCTTGTAAAACAGCTGAATGATGAGGGTACAGAAAGGAACACCAAAATTACACTGAAGAAGGATGGAAACATTCTAACAGGTAAACATGCAGCAAATTACTTTGCAGACTCCTTTGCAAATGACAATAATATTGAAACTAGCCTAGAAAAACGACAAGAGACCCGTTTAAAACAACAAAATGCAAGACAAGAAGAGACCACACATGAAGTAATGGAAACACCCATTACACAAAGAGAGCTAGAGCTGGCAATATCCAAATTAAAAATGAAAAAGTCACCAGGCAGTGATGGAGTGTCCAATGAAATGATTAAGAACTTGGGAACTGCAGCTAAAGCAAAACTACTACAGATCTACAACATTTGCTGGATCACAGGTAGAGTGCCACAGGCATGGAGAGAAGCAATTATGATACCATTACTAAAGCCAGGAAAAGATGGTTCAATGACATCCAGCTATAGACCAATCAGCCTTACAAGCTGTTTGTGTAAAACAATGGAACGTATAATCAATCTCAGACTGCAGTGGTACCTGGAAAGTGAAAATCTCCTTGTCCCACAACAAGCAGGCTTTAGACAGTGTTACTCTACCGAAGATCAAGCAACCTATCTTTCCCAGGAAATTGAAGATGCGTTTCAAGAAAAGAAACTGGTACTAGCAGCATGGATAGACCTAAAGAAAGCATTTGATAAGGTATGGAAGGAAGGGCTTTTGAAGAAACTGAGAAATTATGGAGTAAATGGCAGGATGTACAAATGGGTCAAAGCATACCTGCATAATAGGAGAGCCAGAGTGCAACTGGATGGTCTTAAGAGTAAGAAGGTCTTATTGCGCCAGGGCGTTCCACAAGGAGGGGTACTATCTCCAACACTTTTTCTGATCTACATCAATGACCTAGTTACTGAACTACCACATGGCATCAAAGTGGCAATGTATGCAGATGACTTGGTAATGTGGTGCACAGAGGAGTATGCAACAGTGGCCTCCAAATTGCTACAAAGAGCTATGAATGCACTGAATTCATGGACAAATAGATTGGGTATCAGCATCAATACAGACAAATGCAGTACTACACTTTTCACACTCTGCCCAAAACAAAAAGCAGGAGCCATCTACATAGACAATGAGCCTGTGAAAGAAGACATACAAGTTACATATCTCGGAGTTACATTTGATAACAAACTATCTTGGAAACAGCAGATAAATAAGGCAACCCAAAAAGCAAGGAGGAAATTGGCTATTCTAAGAAAGTTGTGTGGAACCACATGGGGTGCGAGTGGGAAAATACTCAGTAAAGTTTACCAACAGAGTATACGCCCACATTTAGAATATGGATCATCCGCATGGTGCTCAGCATCAAACACCACATTGCAAGAACTGGATAAAGTACAAAACCAGGCACTTAGGGTCATCACAGGAGCAATGAAATCAACACCAATATTGGAGATGGAGAAATTGTGGAGGATACCAGCACTGAGAGAACGGAGAGACACAAAAGTGCTGATACAGGCAGAAAAATTTGTATGCATGCCGAGACATCCAATGAAGGACAGATTCCAAAATCTTGCATTGGGACGACTTAAGAGAAGCAGTTTTATCCACCAAGCCAAGCGTAAGTAGTAGCGGTGGCTGTGAACTCAACAGAAAAGTGGAATAACATGCACCGAAATACAATAGATTTGGCACCGACTTTGCGCCGACTTTGCACCAAAACGGTGCCAAAAAAAAAATTATTTTTTTTTTCGAATTCGCGATTTTTTCGAACTTCATTATTTTTTGGGGGAATTTTTTTTTTTTTTTGGTGTTCGTCAGTTTGTCGAATCACTGAGAGCTTAACTCAGGTAAATTCAATAGAGACTCGGTGCTAATCCGGTGATCGCCTCGCTCGTGTTAGATGAAAATGAAAGAGTATTTTAAAAGAGTATGTGAAAGTAAACAGAATTATTTAAAAAATATGTATTTGTGAAAGTAAACTCAGAATTATTAAAAATAATAAAAAAAAAACAGTCTCCCTTCAGGATTCGAACACGGGTCTACTACGTGACAGGGCAACATGTAAAAAAAATGCTGACAAGCAATAACATTGAAAGGTTAGTTTTGTCGAACGGTCTCCTGTGTTTCTGAGAGCTTAACCGCAGGTAAATTCAATAGAGACTCGGTGCTAAGCGGCTTATTGTCCGGTGATCGTCGCTCGCTGTGTGTTAGAAATTTGTGAAAGAGTATTTTAAATTCCGTTAGCCAACTCAGGTAGAACCCCGATTGAAAAGAAAACGGACTTATGTTAAAAATAGTAAAATATAAGTGGTCGTGTGTGTTATCGCTACCAACATCATCATGTGTCGTGTAGTAAGGTGTGCTAATATTAAATAGTGACGCTCGCTCTTTCTCATTCAATGAAAAGCAAAACAAAATTCTATATTTCACAACTTTATTAATACATCATATATATTACTGTCCGGTCGTTGATAATTTTAAGCGTCTGGGTTTCCTCCCTCCTGTTTTGGTGGTACTGTTTGTTAAATGTCTATCAAACACGGGTGCATAGGAAGTTTCATTAGCCTTCAAAACACAACCGCCCTCCATTTTGACAAAACCTTGATCAAAGCTGGAATAGGTAATCGGTGACTTTGCTGAAACATCCTGGGCATCCATACTGGCTGCCGGAGCTGTCGTCTGATTAACAAGAGTGAGGTCCCCTTGGTTAACAAAAAAGGGCGTGTAGTTGATGTTACCATAAGCGTTTTCGAGACTGCCTTAACGCCATCTATAGACAATGGAACTACCCCCTCTACCTTCATGTCCTATCATCATCATGTGCCACCCTCAACACCATCACCCCTTCATGTCCTATCATCATCAAGCCACACAAAGTATCAACCCCTTCATGGCCTATCATCATCATGTGCCACCCTCAACACTATCATCATCATGTGCCACCCTCAACACTATCATCATCATGCGCCACCCCCAACACCATCATCAAACCTTCATATCCCATCATCATCTTGTGCCCTACCATTAAATAGTGACTCTCTCTCTCTCTCTCTCTCTCTCTTTCTCTATCGCATATCCAAGCTAACTCAAGTCAAATAAAAATCATCACCAAGCCACACAAATTGACACATCATCATCATAGGCCACCCTCAACACTATCATCATCATGTGCCACCCTCACTCTCTCTCTCTCTCTCTCTCTCTCTCTCTCTCTCTCTCTCTATCGCATATCCAAGCTAACTCAAGTCAAATAAAAATCATCACCAAGCCACACAAATTGACACATCATCATCATGTGCCACCCTCAACACCATCATCAAACCTTCATGTCCTATCATCATCATGTGCCACCCTCAACATCAAACCTTCCGGCTTGGACGGAGGAACTGTTTTCCATCAGTCGAGTAAATGAAACAAACCCCGTTACATATGTGTTGAAAGACGATAAGGGCGATGAGATAGAGGGGTCATTCTATCTATCTATCTATTGTCCTTTCGAGCCGTAACCGGCCCATAGGGCGTAGACCAAGATACACCTTCTCCTATATGAATTTTTGTTCTAGCAGTTTTCTTTTAAAGATATTTTATCAAATCTCGCCATCTGTCTCTGTTCTGTGCAAGCAGTTCTATCTCATTGATGGAGCCGATTCCTGCTGCTCTTGCCTCTCTCATCAATGTTCTTCTCAGTGTCTCCCTGGGTCTTCCTCTTTTTCTTTTACCTGTTGTTTCCCATATGAGGGCTTGCTTTGCTATTCGATTATTATCTCTTCTCATCACATGTCCAACGTATGACCATCGTCTTTTCTTTATTACTGAAGATATTAGTGGTTGATTGGCGATTTCTCTAATTTCCTCGTTTGTTTTGAATTCGTTCCATTCTATACCAAGTATTTTCCTTAGACATTTATTTTCGAATGCGTTCAACTTTGTTTCTATATCTCTTGTTGTTTTCCAGCTTTCACACGCATACGTAAGGGTTGATAGTACATTTGATTTGAATAGCCTAAGTTTTGTGTTTGTGCTAATGAGTTTTGATTTCCACAACTTTTCAAGGCTTCTGAAAGACATTGCTGCTTTAGCCAGTCTGATTCTAATTTCTTTGCTCGTATCCCCTTCTCGATCAATGTGACTTCCAAGATAGATAAAGTGATCGATCTCTTCTACTGGTTTGTTTTCCATGTATATTTTGTCACTTGTTGGAATTAAACTTTTCATGACTTTAGTCTTTTCATGATTGACCTCAAGCCCAATTTTGCTGGCTATTGATGATAGTTCATTTGTGTTTTCCTGCATCGTTTTTATCTGACTGCTGATGAGAACTATGTCATCAGCAAAGTCGAGGTCCTCCAAATGGTCTCCTTGTATCCATTCGATGCCTTTATTACCAGTGCAGCATTTCTTCATTATGAAGTCCATAACAATTCCAAATAACAAGGGCGATAAAATACATCCTTGTTTAACCCCAGTTTCTATTGGGAAACATTCGCTCAGTCCTTCCTCTGTTCGAACTGCACATGTGTAACCATCATACATGTCTTTGATAATATTTATGATTTTTGATGGTAAGCCATATTGCTTCAGAATTTTCCACAAAGAATCTCTATGAATACTATCAAATGCTTTTTTGAAGTCGATGAAGTTAAGTACAAAAGGTTTTTGCTTTTCAATGTGTTCCTCCAATATAAGTCGTAGAGTGAAAATGTGGTCAAGACAGCTTCTCCCTTTTCTAAACCCAGCCTGTTCTTCACGCATTACTGGGGTCATTCTACACACCGAAAATTCAAAAAGTTGGAGACAAACTCATCATCCCTGCATGTCCTATCATCAACCCACACAAAGTATCAACAAGCAAAATTCTCTCTCTCTCTCTCTCTCTCTCTCTCTCTCTCTCACACTCTCTCTCTCTCTTTCTCTCTCTCTCGCTCTGTCTCTCTCACATTCATGATAAACCAAAACAAAATAGGCTCATATTAAAAAAGTCGACCTAAAACCGTAAAATATTCCACTACAACACAGACCGCTAGACTGAACAGTACTATGAAAATAAACGTCCGTGAATCAAGCGCGCTTATAACACGAAGTCTCACATCCGACTAGTTTAAATATAATCCGGTAAATCAAAGTTAGGAGGCAAGGGCAGAAACTTAGGAGGTAAGGGCAGAAACCAAAGAGGCAAGGTCAGAAAACAAGGAGGGAAGGTCAGAAATCTAAGAGGCAAGGGCAGAAACCTAGGAGACAAGGGCAGAAACCTAGGAGACAAGGTCAGAAATCTAGGAAGCTGTGTTAGAAAACAAGGAGGGGAGGTCAGAAATCTAGGAAGCTGTGTTAGAAAACAAGGAGGGAAGGTCAGAAACCTAGGAGGCATGGTCAGAAATCTAGGAAGCTGTGTTAGAAAACAAGGAGGGGAGGTCAGAAATCTAGGAAGCTGTGTTAGAAAACAAGGAGGGAAGGTCAGAAACCTAGGAGGCATGGTCAGAAATCTAGGAAGCTGTGTTAGAAAACAAGGAGGCGAGGGCAGAAACCTAGGAGACAAGGGCAGAAACTTAGGAGGTAAGGGCAGAAACCAAAGAGACGCGCACCAGTTTGGCACAATGCACCAATAGACATCTCCATACCAAAAATTTACTTTGATAATCACTTTTATGATTGATACGCCCCTTACGAAGGCTGATTGTTACGCCCCTTACGAAGGCTGATTGTTACGCCCCTTACGAAGGTGCATTGTGCCAAACTGGTGCGCGTGTCAAACTTGTGCATGTTTTTGCACGGTGCAAATCTGGTGCGGTTTTGGTGTAACTTTTAGATGAATGTGGGAGTAGCTTTTTATGGTTTTGAGGTCGACTTTTTGAGTATGTGCCTAAATTTTTGTGATCTCAGAGATGAAATGTGTTAGACGAATGACAGGAAACAGTCTGAGTGATAAGCTCAGAAATTAAGAACTGAGAAGAAAGTTAGGAATAGCCCCCATCATTGCCTCTTAGGTTTCTGCCCTTGCCTCTTAGGTTTCTGCCCTTGCCTCCTATGTTTCTGACCTTGTCTCCTAGGTTTCTGACCTTGCCTCCTAGGTTTCTGCCTACATTTTTGTGATCTGGTGGTAATATTTTTCTCGGCCTATGGGAAGACCTTGACGAATTTGGGGAAACATGTGAACGTGACCTATGTTAAAGAGGGGGCCAATACAACAAAGTTGGTAATTAACCCCCTGTTTAAAACCATGACGCCTATTGGTGAAGACCTGTATGAGGTGTCGCTTGGAAATCGAAGTATCCTGTGGGATCTTCCTTCACAGCTTGGTTTTTTCGTCTACCAGTACACCAAATTGGGAATGTTGGAATTTTACTATGACTTCCTGGATAGATTCGTAGAGAGGTCCGACTTTCGACTCTGTGAAATGGATACAGATAGTCTGTACTTGGCACTCAGCGAGTCATCATTAGAAGGGTCGTTAAAATGGATAGGGTAAACGAGTTTTTCTCCCAGTACGACAAATGTTTCCCTTACGAAACTTGTGAAGAGAACACTGGAGGCAATGTTAAAGAACGATCGAGGCAATGTTAGAGAACGCTCGAGGTAATGTTAGAGAACGCTGGAGGCAATGTTATAGAACGCTGGAGGCAATGTTAGAGAACGCTGGAGGCAATGTTAGAGAACGCTGGAGGCAATGTTAGAGAACGCTGGAGGCAATGTTAACGAACGATCGAGGCAATGTTAGAGAACGCTGGAGGTAATGTTAAAGAACGATCGAGGCAATGTTAGAGAACGCTGGAGGCAATTTTCGACGCAGTATGAGATCGACACTGGAGGCAATGTTAAAGAACGATCGAGGCAATGTTAAAGAACGATCGAGGCAATGTTAGAGAACGCTCGAGGTAATGTTAGAGAACGCTGGAGGCAATGTTATAGAACGCTGGAGGCAATGTTAGAGAACGCTGGAGGCAATGTTAGAGAACGCTGGAGGCAATGTTAGAGAACGCTCGAGGTAATGTTAGAGAACGCTGGAGGCAATGTTATAGAACGCTGGAGGCAATGTTAGAGAACGCTGGAGGCAATGTTAGAGAACGCTGGAGGCAATGTTAGAGAACGCTGGAGGCAATGTTAACGAACGATCGAGGCAATGTTAGAGAACGCTGGAGGTAATGTTAAAGAACGATCGAGGCAATGTTAGAGAACGCTGGAGGCAATTTTCGACGCAGTATGAGATCGCACTGGTGGAGATACAATTTCCGCTAAATTATTTCAATGTAATAGAGGGTGATGTCTGGATTCGCTACGAATCTCTCGATCATCATCATCATTGAGTGCCGTCTCCGCAACGAAGGTTGGCTACCATGGAGCGCCATTTTGCTCTATCTCTTGCTTTGATGGTGCAGGTTGTCATCGGTTGGTTTGTCCATCTTTTGATGTTACTCGTCCATGTTAATCTTGGTCTGCCTCTGCCTCTTTTACCTTGTATTTTCCCCTCCAGGATCACTTTCAGTAGGCTGTTGTGTCTTTTAACATGGCCTAAGAATCGCATTTGTCTTGTTCTAATTGTGTTCAGAAGTTCTCTTTTCATTTTTAGTTGTTTTAAGACTTTGTCGTTTGTTTTCTTTTCCTTCCATCCAATTCTACCTATTCTTCTATATATCCACATTTCAAAGGCTTCAATTCTCTGTTCTGTTTTCTTGTCTAATGTCCATGTTTCAGCACCATATAGGAATATTGAGAAGATGTAACATTTTGCTATTCTTAGTTTTAGCTCTGGTGTTATTTGTTTTGATGTTAGTATGTCCTTCATGACATTAAAATTACTTTTTGCCATTCCTATTCTTTTGTTTATTTCAGTTGTACATTTTCCATCACTGGTTATAGTATGTCCAAGGTAGTTATAGTTCTGAACTGTCTCAAGGTCTATTCCTTCAATTTTGATATTCACTTGTGGGTTTTGAGTATTTTCTTTGTTTATGATCATAGTTTTAGTCTTTTTGATATTCATATCTAGTCCATATTTTTTGCTTGTCGTGTTTATTTCATTAAGTAATTGTTGTAGGTCTTTAGGATTTTCTGCTAGTAGTACGGTATCGTCAGCATATCTTAGGTTATTGATTATCTTTCCATTAATTTGTAGGCCTGGCATCTCTATGATGTTTTTAAAGATTTGCTCAGTGTATAGATTGAACAAGCTTGGTGATAGGATGCATCCTTGTCTTACTCCTCTTTTTATATCAATGGGTGTAGAGAATTCTTTGTTATATTTTATTATTGCTGTTTGCTCCCAGTATAGATTGCATATTAGTCGTATATCCATGTCATCTAGATGTATCTCTTTTAGGCATTCTATAAGTTGTTTGTGGTGTACTCTATCAAAAGCTTTGGTGTAGTCTATGAAGCAGGCATATATTGGTTTGTTTACTTCTGTGTATTTTTCGATTAATGTTCTCATGCAGAATATGGCTTCTTTTGTCCCGCTATTTTTCCTAAATCCAAATTGCTGCTCATCTAATTCAGTATTGATTTTATTCTGAATCCTTCCTTGTATAACTTTTAGCAAGATTTTTGTAACATGGCTCATTAGGCTTATTGTTCTAAAGTCACTGCATTCAACTGCACCATTCTTTTTAGGCAATGCAATGAAAGTTGATGTTTTTAGTTCATTTGGTATGTATCCTGTGTGGTATATGTCGTTGCATATGTCTGTAATCACTTCAATGCCAAAATCTTCAAGTGCCTGTATCATCTCTATCTGTATGCTTTCAGGTCCTGCTGCTTTTCCCCTTTTCATTGTTTTTATAGCTTTTTCCACCTCAGATTTTAAGATTTTATAGCCTGATGTACATTTTATAACTGGTTTCTTGTCCCTTTGATCATGAAATAGTTCTGTTATATATTCCTGCCATCTATCTATGATATCCTTATTGTCTGTTAGCATTTTTCCTTTTTTGTCTGCAATGCATCCACCTTCTGTGGCTTTTTTATTTTTATTAGTCATTCTCTTTATTTCTGTGTGCATTCCTCTTAGGTCTTGTTTGCTTTCCATAGTTTCTATTTCTCTACATTTTTGGCTGAGCCAGTCTTCTTTTGCCTTTTTGCACATTTTGCGTATCTCATTATCTATTTTATTGTATTGGGCAGTGTTCTTCGCTTGTCTCCTTTCTTCCATTTTTTCTAAGATGGTGTTAGTTATCCATTTTTGTTTTTTGTTCTTTTCTCTTTTGGGTAAGGTGTCGCAGGCTTTTTGTATGCTTTTCTTTATGCATTGCCATTTGGTTGTTACTTTTTCATCAGGATTTTCTCTTCTGTATTGTTCAATTCCTTCCTCTAGCAGCTTCTGGTATGTGTTCTTTACTTGTATTGTATAGGTATCTTTAATATCTTTTTGATTTAAAGCTGTTATGTCGAGTGGGTTTATTGATGAATTAGATTTTTGCTTGTTTCTCTTTAGTTTGATTTTCATTTTAATCATTACAGGATTGTGATCAGAATTAATATCTGCTCCTGGGTAGGTTTTGGCTTTCTTTACGCTGTTACGGAACCTTTCTTTTATCATTATGTAATCTATTTGATTCCTCTTCCTATCTCCAGGGCTTTTCCATGTGTATAGTTTCCTTTTCTCTTGCTCAAAGTAGGTGTTACATATTATCAGCCTGTTTTCTTCACAGAATTGTATTAATCTTTCTCCTCTGTCATTTCTTTTTCCTAAACCATGATTTCCTATAATTGTCTTATATCTACCTTTTCCTACTTTAGCGTTCATGTCACCCATTACAATCAAGATGTCTGAAGATTTCACTTGCTTCATAACTTTATTTAGGTCTTCATAGTATGCCTCTATTTGTTCATCTGTGTAGTCTTGAGTAGGTGCATATGTCTGTATTATTGCTATGTCGAATGGTTTTGCTTTCAACTTGAGTAGTATAATCCTATCACTGTATGTCCAGTGGGTACTTATATATTTTTGTAGCTCTCTTTTTATCAGTATTCCTACCCCTCTTTGATGTTCTGTTGTGTTTCCTGAGTATATAAATGTATATTTTTCGTCTTCAATGTACCCACATTCCTTCCATCTAGTCTCTGATATGCCTAAAATATCTATATTTATTCGTTCTGCTTCTTGAATTAGATTTTCCAATTTCCCTTGTTGATATAGAGTCCTAACATTCCAAGTACTTATTTTAAGATCTTTCCTCCGACATAAGTTCGAATTTCTCCGACTCTGACTCTCCATGGCTTCCTCTGGATTGGTACGTGATGAGGCTCCAATCTCTTTCACGGTGGTCAGCCATGTTCGTCTTTCGTGTTCTGAACATGCCTCTTGTGTACCACACACTTTGCTGTTTTCGCTTTCTGGGCCGTTGATCATTCTTGATTCCTCCGCCTCCATCCACCGTCACAGACTTTTCACATAAGGGTTGAACATACCCGTTTTTCCGTTGACATTTTTGTCAAACCATGTGCTTGCCTATCGAACCGCGAACACACAACACAAAGAAGAATAAATCTCTCGATAACGACGATATTTGCGACGCTAGATTTGATGTCAACGTGACATTGGAGCCTGGGTTATACACGAAACCCGATGCGTTCATCGGCGCGTTCGTGAGTTGATGGTTCGTTAAGTCCATGGATCGTGGGGTTGTGGTTCGTGGTTCGTTGTGATTTGGTCCAACATTTTGGACCTAGAATATAACTTCCTGCTCGTTGTGTCTAACTAGTATGACTATGTGAGTAGCTTTCGGGATTTTTAGGTCGACTTTTTGAGTATGACCCTAAATTTTTGTGTTCTGGGGTAAAATGTTTGCGATTTGGATGTAACTATCTGATCGATGTGTCTAACTAGTATCAGTATGGAAGTAGATAGGTTTCTTACCTTCCCTCCTTGTTTTCTAATGCAGCTTCCTAGATTTCTGACCTTGCCTCTTTGGTTTTCAGCCTTTGCTTCCTAGTTTTCTGTCCATGTCTCCTAGGTTTCTGACCTTCCCTCCTTGTTTTCTGACCTCGCCTCCTAGGTTTCTGACCTCGCCTCCTAGGTTTCTGACCTCGCCTCCTAGGTTTCTGCCCTTGCCTCTTAGATTTCTGACCCTCCCTCCTTGTTTTCTAACCTTGTCTCTTTGGTTTCTGCCCTTACCTCCTAAGTTTCTGCCCTTGTCTCCTAGGTTTCTGCCCTCGCCTCCTTGTTTTCTAACACAGCTTCCTAGATTTCTGACCATGCCTCCTAGGTTTCTGACCTTCCCTCCTTGTTTTCTAACACAGCTTCCTAGATTTCTGACCTCCCCTCCTTGTTTTCTAACACAGCTTCCTAGATTTCTGACCATGCCTCCTAGGTTTCTGACCTTCCCTCCTTGTTTTCTAACACAGCTTCCTAGATTTCTGACCTCCCCTCCTTGTTTTCTAACACAGCTTCCTAGATTTCTGACCTTGTCTCCTAGGTTTCTGCCCTTGTCTCCTAGGTTTCTGCCCTTGCCTCTTAGATTTCTGACCTTCCCTCCTTGTTTTCTGACCTTGCCTCTTTGGTTTCTGCCCTTACCTCCTAAGTTTCTGCCCTTGCCTCCTAACTTTGATTTACCGGATTATATTTAAACTAGTCGGATGTGAGACTTCGTGTTATAAGCGCGCTTGATTCACGGACGTTTATTTTTCATAGTACTGTTCAGTCTAGCGGTCTGTGTTGTAGTGGAATATTTTACGGTTTTAGGTCGACTTTTTTAATATGAGCCTATTTTGTTTTGGTTTATCATGAATGTGAGAGAGACAGAGCGAGAGAGAGAGAAAGAGAGAGTGTGAGAGAGAGAGAGAGAGAGAGAGAGAGAGAATTTTGCTTGTTGATACTTTGTGTGGGTTGATGATAGGACATGCAGGGATGATGAGTTTGTCTCCAACTTTTTGAATTTTCGGTGTGTAGAATGACCCCTCTATCTCATCGCCCTTATCGTCTTTCAACACATATGTAACGGGGTTTGTTTCATTTACTCGACTGATGGAAAACAGTTCCTCCGTCCAAGCCGGAAGGTTTGATGTTGAGGGTGGCACATGATGATGATAGGACATGAAGGTTTGATGATGGTGTTGAGGGTGGCACATGATGATGATGTGTCAATTTGTGTGGCTTGGTGATGATTTTTATTTGACTTGAGTTAGCTTGGATATGCGATAGAGAGAGAGAGAGAGAGAGAGAGAGAGAGAGAGTGAGGGTGGCACATGATGATGATAGTGTTGAGGGTGGCCTATGATGATGAGTCTCATTGAATTTACCTGAGTTAAGCTCTCAGTGATTCGACAAACTGACGAACACCAAAAAAAAAAAAAAATTCCCCCAAAAAATAATGAAGTTCGAAAAAATCGCGAATTCGAAAAAAAAAATAATTTTTTTTTTGGCACCGTTTTGGTGCAAAGTCGGTGCAAAGTCGGTGCCAAATCTATTGTATTTCGGTGCATGTTATTCCACTTTTCTGTTGAGTTCACAGCCACCGCTACTACTAGCGTATTAGTAGACAAACACCAGACATGCCAAGAGTTGTTAAACCCCTTCTGCCCATACCAGAACAGACTCCCTGGACAGATGAATCAGGATTATCAGTTCAAATACGGACAGAAGTGAAAGGAATAGTTGACAAAGAGGAACAAAATAGTCTACAGCGAAAAACAATAACTCTCAGTTTCCTGGATGAAGAATACCCACAAGACCTATGGATCCGTGTGTACACAGATGGATCAGCACAGAATGCAGTAAAGAATGGGGGAGCAGGTGCATATATAGAGTACCCAAATAACACTAGGGATATGAATAAAATAGCAACAGGGAAATATTGTCACAATTATGATGCAGAAATACAAGCAATAAAGTTGGCAATAGAAAAGCTGCTGAACAGTAATCTTAGCCCACAGCCTGTAGTGTTTTTGACAGATGCAAGATCAGTACTCCAGGCACTACAATCCAGAAAATTACCACATCTACAGACCTTATTGACTGAACTCTGCAAGCACCACAGGGTTGCCCTGCAGTGGATCCCGTCTCACTGTGGAATACCAGGAAATGAGAAAGCAGATCAGTTGGCAAAGGAAGGTTCAACAGGCACACAACTAGATACACCAGTCACATACCATCATAAGAAACAGATAATCAAATCAATCAGAGGACCACAAGCCCCATATCAGGATGCCTTTCATAATATGAATAGATATGAACAAGTTATCATTATACGCCTAAGAACAGGACACAATCGACTCCATAGTCACATGTATACAAAATTCAAGATCGGCACATCAACTACTTGTACATGTGGACAGGCACCCCAGACTGCTGAACACATACTTCAAGACTGCACTGAATATAGTAGACTGAGGAAAATCCATTGGCCCATAGATACAACACTACAGACAAAACTATATGGGCCACTGCAAGAATTACAAAAGACAGTAAAATTCATACAGAAAACGACATTGCTGATATAGACAATACTTCGAGCGAACGAAAGATAGATAGATAGATAGTCACACAAAGTGGTAAAATTAGGAGTTCAACAAGGAATTATAGTTACACAAAGTGGTAAAATTAGGAGTTCAACAAGGAATTATAGTTACACAAAGTGGTAAAATCAGGAGTTCAACAAGGAGTTTATAGTCACACAAAGTGGTAAAATCAGGAGTTCAACAAGGAATTATAGTCACACAAAGTAGTAAAATCAGGAGTTCAACAAGGAGTTTATAGCAATTTAAAGTGATAGAATCCAAACTGAGGCAGAAGTAAGAAAACAATTAGTGTTGTGTAGAGCTAGTAGTCCTGACATATGGAAGTGAATCCTGAACAATCGAATAATAGACAATAAAATTGTCGAGGCCACAGAAATGTGGTTTTAAAGAATATTGTTCAGAATATCAGGACAGCTAACAGGGGCGTAAACAAACAAATGAAAAGACGATTAGGGGCCACACAGATGGGGAATGTTGAAAGTTCCATGGACAGCTAGAAAGACCAACGAGGACATTCTCAAAGAGGCCAACACTAAAAGAGAGCTCCTAAAAGACATCAACAAAAATAAGTGATACTATGCACGGTGTATGGAAGATCGCATACGCCAACCGATATGGCACATGCTGATGATGGAGTGGGGAGAGCAAAAAAAATGGGGGTGGAGGCAATGTGAATTAAAGGCGAAGTATAAAAAAAAAATCTGACAAAAAGTGAAGTTTTTTGTGCACAAGTTGAGGCATGACGTCATGCATATATAGAAGATGAAAGTAATGCAGAAAGAGATGAATGCAACAATGCCATTGACAATAAAGCATCACTAATATAAAAAAACAAAAAACAATCACAATGGCAACTCTGTCAAAGTGTGCAAATTATGCAGGAAACACTTTTGATGGCAGTCCATTGCAATTAGTCTTACATGCTAGGCAAAGAAAACCCATTTGACATCATGATCATCACTCATATTCTAATGACATCATCAATCTTTGTTGTTAACGTGGCATTACGTGTTTACGTTTACACTCACATACATCGTAATCACAAATGGCGGAGCGGGAGGTTTCAATACTTTAAACTTGCTCACGCGGCTCACAACATAGGCCGTTTCATCAAACTTGAAAGATGTCGCATGCAAAAATAATTATGAAATGTCTGCGTGTGAGACGCATCCTGAACAAAATGGCTAAAGCAAAAGAGAACCACATTCGTGAAATTGTTGGTCTTCCACCTTCACAAACCTGGTTCGAGGCCTGCTTTGGCGGCATATGCTCGGCTATTAGAGAAGCTCTTTGCAGAGCCTTCTGTCCTTGCTGTGTCGACGTACCAACTTTTGGGTAATTGTTGCGCTTACATTGACATCTAGACCAACACGGAATTTTAGTTGTTTTTTATTTAATAGGGAAACTCAATTAACTTCCTCCCATCCAAAGTCGAAAGGTGTTAGCCTGACTGATGATGGTGTCCAATAATGGAAATAGGACACGTACGCGGGGTATAAATGGGGCTGGCGTTTTCGATCATTACCAGGAGGTTACAGTGGCGGACTCTCAGCAAAAGGGGTCCATATGCTGACTCCAAAAGCTAACACAGATCCAAAGTAAGACTTCTTGCTGACTACAATCTTCATGGAGCCAAATATGTGGGATATGCTGAGCATGGAAAGTTGACCTCAACACCGCAATAAAAATATCCTGCCTGTTATTTATCCATTAATGTTAGAAATGGTATTTAGACACTTCGTGCAAACCTATAGGTACTCAGTCGCTTTCAATAACAATAAATATACCTTAAGTGTACCGTTCAGGGTATAAAAGACAGCGAAGCTTGTGTACACTAATATTTCCAGCAGGTGACTGAATATGTTCACACCTCGCTCGCTTTTGTATGTTGTCACTCTGTGCTCGGTGTTCTATTCCAATCGTCGCAGTCTCAAGACTGTTTACTACTGATAACTAGAACTAATTCGCAGCCTATTGTCGTTGATGGCCTTCAAGACGCCGCCGTTGCGCATGTCCATCATTCCTAAGATAGACAAACACGAGACAAGCTTACCATATTTTTTGTTTAACCACGAAACCCATGCACCTTTGCCTGTAAACTTTACATTCATTCGATTAACTCAAGGTCTGAGACTTCTGTATACGTCATCCACTTAAGACGATGACATCAATTATGGTCTTTCTTTAATTCTATCTATTGACCTTTCGAGCCGTAGCCGGCCCATAGGGCGTAGACCAAGATACTCCTCTTATCTGTATTTTTGTTCTAGCAGTTTTCAATTCTTTTAAAGATATTTTATCAAATCTCGTCATTTGTCTCTGTTCTGTGCAAGCAGCCCTATCTCATTGAGGGAGCCGAATCCTGCTGCTCTTGCCTCTCTCATCAATGTTCTTTTCAGTGTCTCTCTGGGTCTTCCTCTTTTTCTCTTACCTGTTGTTTCCCACATGAGGGCTTGCTTTGCTGTTCGGTTATTATCTCTTCTCATCATTGGTCCAACATATAACCATCGTCTTTTCTTTATTACTGAAGATATTAGTGGTTCATTGGCGATTTCTCTAATTTCCTCGTTTGTTTTGAATTCGTTCCACGTTATACCAAGTATTTTCATTAGACATTTATTTTCGAATGCGTTCAACTTTGTTTCTATATCTCTTGTTGTTTTCCATCTTTCACACGCATACGTAAGGGTTGATAGTACGTTTGATTTGAATAGTCTAAGTTTTGTGTTTGTGCTAATGAGTTTTGATTTCCACAACTTTTCAAGGCTTCTGAAAGACATTGCTGCTTTAGCTATTCTGATTCTAATTTCTTTGCTTGTATCCCCTTCTCGATCAATGTGACTTCCAAGATAGGTAAAGTGATCGATTTCTTCTACTGGTTTGTTTTCCATGCATATTTTGTCGTCTGTTGGAATTAAACTTTTCATGACTTTAGTCTTTTCATGATTGATCTCAAGCCCAATTTTGCTGGCTATTGATGATAGTTCATTTGTGCTTTCCTGCATCTTTTTTTATCTGGCTGATGATGAGAACTATGTCATCAGCAAAGTCAAGGTCCTCCAAATGGTCTTTCTTTAATTGGCCGAGAGATATCACGATAATTGTCCAATTTACGAGCAAAAATAACTGCTTTAATCTGCATTCTCAAACTAGAGATTATGTTAAAGAAAGTCTCAGCTTTCTTCATCTCCCACTCTAGCCGAGAATCATCGTCCCGATTTCTTGCAACACAGACTAGTTAGTATAAAACACCAGTACCTTCTTCAGAATTGTTAGTTATTAATTAATTGAAATGTCTGTATGTCCATCGCATGTTTCTGAGAGAGGTCAAAGCAAAAAGAGAGCTAATTGCCAATATTAGGAAGAAACAATCATCATTTTTGGCCATGTAATGAGAAGATAACAACTGGAAGATATTGTAACAACTGGAAACATTGAGGGATGAAGAGATAGAGAGAAGCAAAGAGAAAAAATAACAGACAGCTTAAGAAAATGGCCTGGCAGAAGGTCAACAACAGAAATGATAAATAGCTGCCGAGATCGAAAGTTATGGAGAGACATGATCACCTACGCCAGTAGGCCCGGTACTTGATGATGATGATGTCCATCGCACCAGTTCTGCATATGTTCTGGCGAGAACAGGAACGACTTTTTTTCATAAAGATCCATTTCTTCTGGGATCACCCATTTCTACTCTTTGAACATCGTTTCACCAGTTGTTACCTGTCTCCCACCTTCACCTCGGCTCTGTGTTATCTATGACGTTTCACGCTTGATTCACTATCAGCCTTATTGTTATCTGGTGAGTATCGATGGTATTAATAATTCTCGTACACGTTTCGGCCTGAGAAATTTATTATCTTGACTTTTATTTACAACAGACCCAGCATAACCTCCATCTTCGTAATGTTGAAGCAGCACTTTAGATGTCCATTCATGTTGAATAGGCTAACCGTTCACACCGCGCCTTCTATCCTTCAAGGATAATTTGTCTGCTCGCAGGCTTTCCGTTACATTATATTTTTTATTTGGGCAGGGAAGGGTGCTCGATATTAACTCTAATATTTATATTTAGTTTTATAGAGGGTGGTTTATATGTGTAGAACATCTTCAGTTTATGTGCTATGACACCAAGAGCAGAGCCACCGATGTTATCATTTAATTTACATTACATCGCCAGTTAGCTCTGAAGTGGCTGCTAAAGTTAAAACACAGTGTGCTTGTTACTGGCCAGACTTATTTTGATTTAATACAGCGATCGTTTCTGGGCAGCATTGCATTTAATTTGTCTTCATAACTAGCAATACCCTTACTAATTGTATACACCAAATAAGATTAATATTTTAATGAGATTGTTGATGAATGTACCCATTACAGAATGGTATATATGGTATTTAATGAGGAAGATTTATGCAGTGTCAGTCTTTTATTTCGGTTCATATTTCACATGATGATAAAACGACACTCCATCACTGTGGAAACGACCCTACACACTCTAAAGCCATCGCTCAAAACACTGATTTATCCTTTGAGTTATCATGTACTTCTGTACAATCTCCTGAATCTGACTTTACGTGGATAAATAGAGGAATATCCAGACAAACTGATATTCATTCAATAAAGTTTCGAAACGAAAACTCCCTTCGTTTCTTGCCGCCAGTTAAAGTATTTTCCCTATTGTGAGAAAGGTGGCAAGATTTTAAAGGATACCGTTTTCAATGTAGTAAAATAAAAACATTTTTTTTAAAATCTGAAATAGAAACCTCTTTAATTGAGCTGTAAACATTTGTTGTGGAAATCATTCTTTTATCTTCATAATCTTTTGGAAAGAAGATCACAAAAATTAGTTCCAGTAATTATCATTGAGCAAATGTGAATGAAAGCAAGATCGTTCTTTATTGCGTTGGACTAATCTGATTAACTATGCAACTTTCTGCAGGGAATGTTTCTGCTCAGAGGGCACGATAGGATACAGGCTATGTACTGACGGAGAGTACCCAAACGAAATCATCAAGTGTTTCCTGGCGTTTTTCTTCGGTCTGATCCTATCGATGGGGCTTTATCTGTTTCTCTGTCTCCAGGTTGGCACTATAAGCTATTGTACCTAAGCTATTATTAACTTATATCTGTTATCCACATTTACCTTTTCTCGTCATCTTGATTGGTTCATCAACTGATTTAGTCCAAATTCTAGTGCGTTCACAAATGTTTCCCGTTGCAATTTCTTTAATTTCTCAGCAATTACTTATCCTAGAAATTTTTTTTGGTATGCAGTCCTGTATTTGTCCCAACCTTAATATTTTAATCACTAATGTTAACTAGACAGCACATACTTATCAAAACAGTGATATACTGTTTGAAAATTCTTATCAGTTTATAAAACTCATACATAGTAACCAAACAAGGATTAATATATATTTCTATATCTCGAAAAAGCAGAAATCTTGTCTAATTGCATAATAAGAAGGGAAAAGTTGTGAAATAAGGTTGACCATGATATAAATATAAATACGTATTTTAGACAATTATTCTTCTGTAGGCTAATTCTGAAATATCATTTTAAAATAATGACAAACATTTGTGAACGCATTATAATAAGGGTTCCCAAACCGAATACCAGGCCCCAAGAGGCCCTAAGATCTTCGTATCTGACCAAGATCACAGAGAAATGACTTATTTTCCTTTTTTGAGAGTCTAGCATATTATCGCCATGTAGTTATACTTCTATGTAGATCCATATATATATATATATATATATATATATATATATATATATATATATTTATATATATATATATATATATATATATGTGTGTTGTTTGTTGTTCCATCTGAAGGCCTTTTTGCCCGAAACGTCGTTCTACTTTTGTTTTGTTTCTCACCTACGTAAAGCAGTTACCATACCACCTTTTCCTTTTCTTTAGATGTTCATTACTATCATCAACTTTACAGCAGCTTCGAAGTTGTATGCATCTTGAAGCCTTTATCCCCCACATGTTGTGTAGAGGGAACATAGTTTCAGTGCGATATATGCATACATATATATAATATATATATATATATATATATATATATATATATATATATATATATATATATATACCATCGGCATATTTTTAATGTGATCAATCTTATGTAAGTGCAGGACCAGATTTAGATCTGGTGAGGCCCTAAATGAAACTTGTATCCTCCCCTTCCCGTTAAAAAAAAAAAAATTAACACCGTAAGGTCTCAGTTGAAAAAAGTGCAGTCCTCAGAACACTTGTTAAAATGTTGAGGCCCCTCGGATTGTGTGGCTCTATGCTGTAGCTAATAGCTTAAATCCGGCACTGGATAAGCGTCGTCTTTCTTTCCAGAAGAAAAAATCTGGTACCCATTTGAGGTTAGATGAATCTAGAAACTGTCAATCAGAATCTAAATCGACCCCTGATATAGCAAAACTTGCGCGCTAACTACATGGACACAGTCACTCTCAATAAACTCCACGCCAGAAAATCCACACATTATCCTATCAGTATTTAATGTAACAACAGTACAAGCGTCTGCGGTCCATAAACCCTTGAATAGAAAACAAACATGAGCAATTCGGATGTCTTCTCTGCCAGTTTTGGACCGACCACACGACGAAGTGATAGATAAGTGATATCTTAAAAGTATTCACTTTCATGATGAAGATCGTAGATAAGTATATCATTCGGCTTTGTTCAGCTATGATTTTACCATTCTTTATTGCAGAAATTGTTTTTTTTTTTTTTTCGTTAATTTTTCTAATATAATATCCAATATTAGGAAGATACAATCATCATTTTTTGGCCAAATAATGAGAAGGGAACAGCTGGAATATATTGTGACAACTGGGAAAATTGAGGGACGAAGAGATTGGAGGGAAGCAAAGATAAAAGATAGCAGACAGCTTAAGAGAATGGCTTGGCAGAAGGTCAACAACAGAAGTGATAAATAACTGATGGTTGTGGAGAGCCATGTTGATGATCACCTACGCCAGTAAGCATGGTACTTGATGATGATGATTGCATAAAACTCCCACCCCAGTTTCAATTCCGTTCTTCAAATCATCTTCTATAATTATGTATACACACATTTAGTTCGATGCATATCATTACCAAAATATATTATTATAATTCAAATCATTATCAGAATATAAGATAGTACAAATTATTTCAAAAATATATTATGATACAAATTATTACCGGTAATTTCCTAGTTTGATCAGATATATTATTTCAGTTGGAAGAGTGATGTCCCCTAAAATATGTCTGCCAAAATACAGTGGTTCTACGCATTCTTGGCGTTGGGGTCATTACGCTGGCATGTAATCATTTCGGAGTATCTGTTGATTGGGCGTTGGGTCCAGGGGTTAGGTTTAGCTTTAGTGTTAAATATTTATAAATATATTATAACGCGTGACAAAAACGACGCCACTCGGCCTAATTATGATCTTCTGATCGAAGCGTAATTACCCCAACGCCAAGAATGCGTAGAACCACTGTATTTTGGCAGACATATTTTAGGGGACATCACTCTTCCAAACTGAAATAATATATCTGATCAAACTAGGAAATTACCTAATTACCAATGAAAGTTGTGACGTAAATCATTAACGATAAAGATTTGTTGTAGATGAAGGCAAACATGGAGTTCGCCTTGGTTGTTGGCATCATCGCAGGTCTGGTACTGTCTATAGGCATGGCGTTCTTCAAAAATGTCCGTTGTTTGGTGTTTCTAATGTTACCAAATTTTTGCTCCAGCAAAGGCAGGTGAGGTTTTTTTTTCCTTATTGTTGTTTGTCCTACTTTTTATATTTCCGAATCTGAAAATGTTGATTGTAATTTAAAATCCTTTAAAAAGTAGATGATAATATTTAGAACTATAAGAACAACCGACACAATGGGCACACTTTGAATTAAAACGAGCTGATGTGTACACCAGATCGAGATAATTTATTCTTGTTTCCTTGTTTCTGGTGCATGCAAAAGATGGATTAGAAATTAATTTTCAGTAAATGGGATTAGACTAAGACTCAAAGTAACAGAAAAACAAGCCCATAGAAATATCCAGGAATGGTTATCTAGAATTGCAGTTCAATGAACCGTCTGTTCTCGATTTCTAGGCTCATTAATTACAAGACTATTTTTCCTGATATGGAATAGTGTAATGAGAGTACCCGGGGGGGGGGGGGGTAATCATTCTTTGCTCTCGTTTATCTTTAAAGTAAGTACATAAATCAAAGGACAAAAGGTCGGGTCCGATCCCAACCGACGGCTTCCGGGTTCACCCAGCCTTTAATGGGTACCGGATTTTTTTTCTGGGGAAGTAAAGCGGCACGGGCGTAATACTGACCTCATTACCCCTAAAATCATGTGCCGAAGGTCTGTAAAATTTATGGTAACTAACACCATGTTACCTATACGCCACTTGACGTGACGGGGGTACTTTACTACTTTTTTTTAAAGTACATAAACCGTTAGAGAAACGTTGGGTTAAAACTCAGAGCATAAGTCTCAGCAACTAAGCTCGATATAGCAAGGCTGGTAATTGAGATACAACATCAGCCTTCTCGTTACGTGAATGCAATGTTCCTTTTCTCAACCCAACTTGTGGTGAAAGAGGGGCCCTTTGGTATATATTTTATTTATACCATTTCATATCTTTCATTTTCATGTGAAGTTTTGTATAGGTGTGTCACACAATGGTTTTTGTGCTTGTAGCTTCAATTTCTCCTGTACGAATTGCAATTAAGACTAATATTAATAGTATTAATTCGTAAGGAGTTATTCCAATAGACATATAGCATCAGTGTATCCTTCATTCCTTCCTGCCGTTCATCCGATGACTACTAAAGTAATTGACGTTCTCTTCATAATCCGATTACAGAAGGACATTATGCGAGCGTTGATACGTTGTGTTGTAGCTTGCAGTAGAACTGTGATATTTGCGCCTTTCAACCCAACACATCCGACTACATCATGTTAATTTTGAGTACCGGGTTGTCTTCCCTCTTCGATCCCTACTCACTTGGCCAGACTAGACAGATTCGTCTGTTTCTGGAGGCAGACCCCACCCCCCTACCCCCCAACTACACATGATATTTCTGGAAACTGTTTGAGTTCCACACCCCCCCCCCCCCAAAAAAAAAAAAAAAAAAAAAAAAACAAACAAACAAACAAACTCATGATACTTCTGGAAGCTGAGTTCCAACTCTACCTACCGTAATACTTTTGGAAATAGATAAGCCAGTCCTATCAAGCGAGGAGGATCAAAGAGAGAATAAAATATTGCACCCAAGAAACAATCGCGCTAAAGTTGGAAATATTACATCGACACGCACATACGCATATGTCCCAGCTGCTTATGAATCACGATATAACGCTACTGCGCCCACCAAATATCTTTTTAAGGACGGACGACAGAGAGGATTAAGTGTAGGGTTAATTCAGCAGCTGAAGAACATAACTGAATGTTTATTTATAATCAAAACATAAAGCACTAATTTCTCTCAGAAAGTTTGACACATTTTTTCCCCATTGATTTATTGTGTATGTGCCAGGTCCTTCTTGATGGTGTACGCCATGGTTCTGGTAATGAACTATCCCGTGCAGAACTTCTCCCACAACATGGACGTGCTCACCGAAGCGACAACATGTGGTGCCAGTTTGGCCATGAACGAAACTAAACAATTAGTAGAGACTGCAGCTGCACCACTCATGACTGTCATTCGCGGAATCAAGTAGGCACAATGTTTTCGCAAACTTTTAACTATTTAAAGCGCCCTTGACAGAAAATCTTAAAATTTGGAATATAAAATATTCCCTTTCCCTAAACAGGGGGTGGGGGTGAGGGCGGGCATTTTCCGAAGGGGAAAAATAACTTTAAAAAATACAATGAATGTTGTCTCACTTGCTAGTGAATTCTACATTGCTTTAATGATTTTATCATGAAACACTCGATCCTTCAGAGTATACCAATACATGTTTCCAGTTATCTTGTATGAGCTCACACGTACTATCATGAACAACAACCGTATTGTGTAAGCACTCTCAGTCTAATGACAAGGGTCAGCAGATCCGGCGCTCAGACGAACGCGTCAGGTGACGTGGCACAACAATTAGGCACCGATAAAGAGATTCGATACAGCGAGGACGATGACATTGGATAAGACACACACTGCGGAAGCCAACTATTGCACAACATTCCCTCTTTTGTAATCTC
>JAVIAB010000092.1:35825315-36077973 GCA_032433765.1 Megaustenia siamemsis
AACTGGAAAAATTGAGGGACGAAGAGATAGAGGGAAGCAAAGAGAAAAAATAACAGACAGCTTAAGAGAATATCTTGGCAGAAGGTATATCATCATTTTTTGGCCATGTGATGAGAATAGAACAGGAATGTATTCTATACATATATAGTTTGTGACGGCATGAGCTGATGAATTGTAGTGGTCAATGTCTTGATATAAGAGACCAAAGAAAGTATGAGAGCTGTACATCTGATGTCCACGTATATTGATTTCAAGAGTTTCTTCATCATTGTAATTCATCAGTTTTTACTTTGACTTGAAGAGATGAGTTATGTGTTCCTGTCCTTGTATCGTGTAATAACATGTCACTAGTCCTGTGATGTTAAATGTGTTGAATCTGTGTCGCTGAAATACCGCAAAAGATGAAAAAATATTGCTGCTCATGTTAGTTTGACCAAGACGAACTAAACTTGGGTTACAGTGGGCACATTCATAAAACAATATAAACTGTAATGAGCAAGAAGAGAATTAAGATCTAGCAGAGAGAATTAATAGAGCTGCTTGCACAAAACAGAGACAAATGGTGAAATTTGATAAAATATCTTTAAAAGAATTGAAAACTGCTAGAACTAAAATTCAGATAAGAGAAGGTGTATCTTGGTCTACGCCCTATGGGCCGGCTACGGCTCGAAAGGTCAATAGATAGATAGAGAGAATTAAGAGAATATAAACATTATATCCGTCACCTAAACACACGCCTAAGATTCATTAAATACTAATATGTTGAATAAAACTCAAGACCACTAAATATATGGGCAACTAATATGTTGATATCATCAGAAGATACACCACAGAAGTAAAAAGCAGAATAGCTCAGGCCAAAATGTCATTTAAAAAAATAAAAAATATATTATGCAACAAATCTATGTCAATAGAAGTGTCAAAGAAAGTTCATCGGTGCTATACAGAACCAATTCTGACATATGGAAGCAAATCATGGACAGTAGACAAACAAATGAAAAGACGATTAGAGGCCACAGAGATGGGATTTCTCAGAAGAATGTTGAAAGTTCCCTGGACAGCTAAAAAGACCAATGAGGAAATTCTCAAAGAGGCGAACACTAAAAGGGAACTCCTAAACAACATCAGAAAGAAACAATGAACATTTTTCAGGCACATCATGTGAAGAGTTTGAATACTTGGTTACAAGTGGCAAAAAAAAAAAAAAGGGAAAGAGAGATCACGGACGACAAAGAGAGAAAATACTGGATAGCTTGGTGTCATGGCTTGGAAAACGGTCAACAATAGAATTGATACGATGCACGTTAGATAGAAGAAGATTGTGGAGGGCATAATCGCCTACGCCAACCGGTATGGCACATGACGATGATGAATATATTGAACACAACTCTAATATCACAAGATATTCGGGCAACTAATATGTTGAACAGAACTCAAGATCACTAAATATATGGGCAACTAATAGGTTGAACAGAACTCAAGATCACTAAATATATGGGCAACTAATATGTTGAACAGAACTCAAGATCACTAAATATATGGGCAACTAATATGTTGAACAGAACTCAAGATCACTAAATATATGGGCTAGATATTCCGATTGTTTACGATGAATAATGATATCGTATGACAGGGAACAGACGATTATGTTCACTTTCGTGCGGTTTCACCTTATGTCTTTTGGCGTGTGCTGAAACTGCTATGATGGGGCTACAGCTACCTTGTTTGTATGGAAGATGAGATAGTAATTCGGATGATTCCACTGGCACGGGCGGTGGAGCAATTATGGATTTTAATTCGTTTGCAATGATACCGGGGCCTTCCATAACCATAACCATAACTGTATACAGACGTGTACATTATCAGTGATTTACTGAAACCATCGATTTACGTATTTATTTATCTCCTGAAAGCAGCTACTCTAATTGATTTCTCACTTTGTGACGATGACTGCCAACGAACCCAAACAGCAATGAACAATGGGTCTCTGTTGACTCCTATCATCATCATCATTGAGTGCCGTCTCCGCAACGAAGGTTGGCTACCATGGAGCGCCATTCTGCTCTATCTCTTGCTTTGATGGTGCAGGTTGTCATCGGTTGATTTGTCCATCTTTTGATGTTACTCGTCCATGTTAATCTTGGTCTGCCTCTGCCTCTTTTACCTTGTATTTTCTCCTCCAGGATTACTTTCAGTAGGCTGTTGTGTCTTTTAACATGACCCAAGAATCGCATTTGTCTTGTTCTAATTGTGTTGAGAAGTTCTCTTTTCATTTTTAGTTGTGTTAAGACTTCATCGTTTGTTTTCTTTTCCTTCCATCCAATTCTACCTATTCTTCTATATATCCACATTTCAAAGGCTTCAATTCTCTGTTCTGTTTTCTTGTCTAATGTCCATGTTTCAGCACCATATAGGAATATTGAGAAGATGTAACATTTTGCTATTCTTAGTTTTAGCTCTGGTGTTATTTGTTTTGATGTTAGTATGTCCTTCATGACATTAAAATTACTTTTTGCCATTCCTATTCTTTTGTTTATTTCAGTTGTACATTTTCCATCACTGGTTATAGTATGTCCAAGGTAGTTATAGTTCTGAACTGTCTCAAGGTCTATTCCTTCAATTTTGATATCCACTTGTGGGTTTTGAGTATTTTCTTACAACACTCTCCTATAACAACCTATGACTCCTATAACAAACTCTAACACACATAACGTTGACTAATGTTTCCAATAAAACAGATTGATATAAATGTAAGATTTATTGAGCTGTCTTTGGTTTATTGATAGGAAGATGTTGCATTACATAAGACTGTTTGCCGACGAACTGAGAAAAGCTTTTAATGCACTTCTGAGAGCTGTGAAGGAGATCTTGTCCATGATAGGAAAAGTGTTTAAATGGCTAGCAAGTATAGTCGACGTTTGCAATGAAAGAATGGGGGCACCTTACCGGAAATGTAAAAAGGTAAGCAAGTGGCAAATGTACATTGAGACAACCTAAGGACAGACATAGATCTCCAACAAACAGTTACGTATATAAGGACAACCTGAGGCCAAACTTACATCTATTGTCTATACAAACAGATATATGCAACCGAACAATCTGAGTTGAGGCTAGTCAGATATTTATACACAAACAAATATACATATGTGAAAGAATGTATGATCAGACACAAACCAATAACAACAATTAAGTTTATACCAGATCATAGTGCATCTATCTATCTATCTATCTATCTATCTATATCTATCTATCTATCTATCTATCTATCTATCTATCTATCTATCTATCTATCTATCTATCTATCTATCTATCTATCTATCTATCTATCTATCTATCTATCTATCTATCTATCTATCTATCTATCTATCTATCTATCTATCTATCTATCTATCTATCTATCTATCTATCTATCTATCTATCTATCTATCTATCTATCTATCTATCTATCTATTGACCTTTCGAGCCGTAGCCGGCCCAAAGGGCGTAGACCAAGATACTCCTTCTCTTATCTGAATTTTTGTTCTAGCAATTTTCAATTCTTTTAAGATATTTTATCAAATCTCGCCATTTGTCTCTGTTCTGTGCAAGCAGCTCTATCTCATTGAGGGAGCCGAATCCTGCTGCTCTTGCCTATCTCATCAATGTTCTTCTCAGTGTCTCTCTGGGTCTTCCTCTTTTTCTCTTACCTGTTGTTTCGCATATGAGGGCTTGCTTTGCTATTCGGTTATTATCTCTTCTCATCAGAGATAATGTATAGTACATCAGACTATAGTTCTAGCTTGTTTAATGTTGTGCATTAATACACGATCCCGTGTGTTACCGGGGCCTCATTATGAGGGAGGTAAAGAATAGTGACACTGTGACCTTCCAGGCATGTCGTAAGAGACGACTAAGGAGGTTGATCGATGGCTTGACAAGCTGTCATTGTAAAAAGTATTGTTATGGAAACAGCGCCATAGATTTTAGATCAGTAATCTCTGCAATATGTGCCCTTTTGGCACGCAAGGTTTCTGTTTTTGAGATTATGGTTCTGCCCTATGTGCCATCTTCGGCTCGAAAGGACAATAGATAGATAGATAGATTAATACACGACACTAAACAATGCAGATAATGCAGTTGACGTCTGCTTTTGATAAAATAATTGATAAGTTTAAGATTAATGAAACAAAAACTGCTCGTGCAGGACTGATAAGTTCAAAAGTAGACTGTAGCAAAGCGAAAATGGGTGAGGTGAAGTGGAGACGCTGATGACTTCTCAACTAAGTAATACACAATATTCAACAGTTAACAAGTACTGAGACCTGATAATCTACTTTGAGCTTCTTTGATAGCATTTCTGTTATAACGTCTGTCATATCGTAGTGGTCTAGAAGTAATCCGTTCATTTCCGGAAAGGAAGGTAGCGGGTTCGATTCCATAACACGCGGTTGGAGTTTTCACTTCGAATCCGTGTTTTCTTCGTGACTTTATCCTTCCCTGATATCTGAGTAGTGAGATCCAATGTCTAGACATCTCGGATAACGGCAATAAACTGGAGGTTCTATAGAGTACATGGCGGTTAAAGTTTAAAAGAATTGGCTAAAAATTTGATCGCAGCCAGGACAAAGATTGATAAGCAAATCTGTCAAAGCCGAAAACGGATATGTTGAGCTGAAAGTGCAGAAATGATGGTTTTGCCATAAACTAGCCACTCAAAGCATTCAAATCCACTTAATGAGTTAAGACTAAGAAGAAGAGCCAAGGGTAATGGTCTTATCTTTCCAAATAGCTTCTAGCCTTGCAATGGCTGCTTTAATTTATGCTATTCTAGCCGATATTCCAGGTTTCGAGCCTTCATCGCTGACAGTTGATTCTTTTTAACAAATGATCTACATGCCATATTCACCGGATGTTTGTTCTATTCGTAATATCAGGTCTGTTAGTTCTTGTTCTCTTCCTACCAAACCATTGATGTCATGAGCAAATCGCATGTTGATCTAATAGAAATAAGGACAATGCTCTCAATGTCTTCTAAAGCATTTTTCATGTTTCTTTTCAAGGCGATAGTAAGTAAGATAGGGGAGAGTTAAGCAACCCAGTCGAACTTCAAATGTTGTTCTGAACCATTTCCCTCGGTTTCCGTTGATAAGGCCTGCGCTTAATACATAAATGAAGTGTGCTTTTCTGGCGGCGCGCAGTTCCGGTACATTCCCACTCGCATTCCCCCTTTCGCTTCAAGATTTGAGATTTATTTCACTAACAGTTTTTTTCCCTTGCTCCAAGAAAACACACACACACACTCATAAACCTCAAACATTTCATCTGCTGAAAGGGATTTAGCTTCCATGAAGATGTCAAACGTGATATGATATATGTTTTTGGGAAGAGTAACTTATAGTCCTAGTCAATGAATGGTTTTTTAATTGCAGGCTTTTGATGATGCATACGACAGGTGCAGGGACGCGTTGGGATTTTTTAAGTTTTTGTGTTTCATAGTGGACCTGGTGAGCAACATTTGCCACATCGTCAGGATCGGTGAACTCTTGTGCCTGATAATGTCTGCCGTCAAAGATCTCATTCTGGAAAAGGTACGTCATTGTCTTCATTAGAACAATCAACTACTTACAATGTAGGAATGAACGTAAAATCAGTTTGTATGAATGAAAACACAAATAAAACAATCTGCAGAGGTTAGAAAATCAATAATGTCAGATTAATACGCTGCCTTGTTATCGTGCCTTTTTTCTCGTAATACTGGGATCTTAACAACAGAACTGCGGCGAAATATACAATCATTTGATGCTGTGGTAAGGTAGGGGATGTCATCTTTATACATTACATGTAAAGAGGTCTAACATAGAGTCTAAACATAGAACCTAACATCTAAGTCACTTTAGTCACAGAAAATATAACACGAATCACCCTAGATCATGCGTTACTTCACTTGTATGCGATGAATGTAGACAATTATGATTGGTTAGTTCTACTGCACCAGTCATTGTTTACAAATGTAAAAGGGGTAAATAGGTCAATTTTGTGTTTCAGGTTGGTCCTCCTGTGATGGCAAAGATCGACGACATAAAGGAAATGTTTTATTTTAACGTCACCATCAATTATCATTTCCATTATAACATGAACCAGTCGAAACCATACGCGTAAGTCTCTGCAGTCATAGAATACACAACATGAAACATTCTAACCCAGAAATATAGGTCGCTACAGTAATAAAATATAGAACATGAACCAGTCTAGACCATACGAGCAAATCTCTGTTGTTGTGTAATGTACAGTGTGAATCAGTCTAGATCATTCACGTGAAGCTCTGAAGACAACATGAACCAGTCTAGACTATGTACATAAGTCTCTATATTCATAGTGTGTGCAACATGAAACAGTCTAAACTATGTACATAAGTCTCTATATCATATCCATAGTGTGTACAACATGAAACAGTCTAGACTATGTACATAAGTCTCTATATTCATAGTGTGTACAACATGAAACAGTCTAGACTATGTACATAAGTCTCTATATTCATAGTGTGTACAACATGAAATAGTCTAAACTATGCAGGTATGCAATTTCAATCATACAGCTTAAAACAATCCAGATCTTAGAAAGGAGTCTTGCCACTCATAGAAAAAAAATACAAACTTGACCATACACATAAGACTCATATAATAATAAAAACAACAGGAATCTAGAAATGTATGTAGAAATACGTCGCTTTACTCATAGAACATAGGGAGCCGTGATAGCTCAGTGGTTAGTGAACTGGACTACAAAGGACAAGGGGTAGGGTTCGATCCCAACCGACGGCTTCCGGGTTCACCCAGCCTTAAATGGGTACCGGATTTTTTTCTGGGAAAGTAAAGCAGCACGGGCGTAATACCGACCACATTACCACAAAAATCATGTGCTGAAGGTCTGTAAAATATAGGGTCACTAACACCATATTTCCTTATACGCCACTTGGCGTGACGGGGGTACTTTACTTTTTTTTTTTTTTTTTTTTAACTCATAGAGCATACAAGAGGAATCAGTCAAGATCATGCGATGGATGCTCCACTTATGTGCGATGAATATAGCATTTTAAAAAGCCTAAACAATTACAAAGGGTGTCCGGTTAGCGCAATCGATAGGCGGTTGGCTTACCACGGCAACAGCCGGGGTTCGTACCCTGGGTCACTAACACCATATTTCCATATACGCCACTTGGCGTGACGGGGGGTACTTTACTTTACTTACTTACTTGAACAATTACAAAGTAGTGACTCTAGTACAACAGATATAGAACAGTTGAGACATTACAAGTGGTTAACTCATGTTGTAGAGAGATGTGTATGTGGGGGGGGGGGGGGGGGGGGGGAGGATGGTCTAAGGCTACCACGATTGGATAAGAAGGTTGCGGGTTCAATTCCACCACAGACTTTGGGAATTTTTCAAAAATATGTGGCTTCTGTGTGGCTTCTGTGTGGCTTCTGTGTGGCTTCTGTGTGCCTTCTGTGTGCCTTCTGTGTGACTTCTGTGTGGCTTCTGTGTGCCTTCTGTGTGGCTTCTGTGTGACTTCTGTGTGGCTTCTGTGTGACTTCTGTGTGGCTTCTGTGTGACTTCTGTGTGACTTCTGTGTGACTTCTGTGTGGCTTCTGTGTGACTTCTGTGTGGCTTCTGTGTGGCTTCTGTGTGACTTCTGTGTGGCTTCTGTGTGACTTCTGTGTGACTTCTGTGTGACTTCTGTGTGGCTTCTGTGTGGCTTCTGTGTGCCTTCTGTGTGGCTTCTGTGTGACTTCTGTGTGGCTTCTGTGTGACTTCTGTGTGGCTTCTGTGTGACTTCTGTGTGACTTCTGTGTGGCTTCTGTGTGACTTCTGTGTGGCTTCTGTGTGACTTCTGTGTGGCTTCTGTGTGACTTCTGTGTGACTTCTGTGTGCCTTCTGTGTGACTTCTGTGTGACTTCTGTGTGCCTTCTGTGTGCCTTCTGTGTGACTTCTGTGTGGCTTCTGTGTGGCTTCTGTGTGACTTCTGTGTGGCTTCTGTGTGACTTCTGTGTGGCTTCTGTGTGGCTTCTGTGTGCCTTCTGTGTGCCTTCTGTGTGACTTCTGTGTGGCTTCTGTGTGGCTTCTGTGTGGCTTCTGTGTGGCTTCTGTGTGACTTCTGTGTGGCTTCTGTGTGCCTTCTGTGTGCCTTCTGTGTGGCTTCTGTGTGCCTTCTGTGTGACTTCTGTGTGGCTTCTGTGTGACTTCTGTGTGGCTTCTGTGTGGCTTCTGTGTGACTTCTGTGTGGCTTCTGTGTGGCTTCTGTGTGACTTCTGTGTGGCTTCTGTGTGACTTCTGTGTGACTTCTGTGTGCCTTCTGTGTGGCTTCTGTGTGACTTCTGTGTGGCTTCTGTGTGACTTCTGTGTGGCTTCTGTGTGACTTCTGTGTGGCTTCTGTGTGGCTTCTGTGTGACTTCTGTGTGGCTTCTGTGTGGCTTCTGTGTGACTTCTGTGTGGCTTCTGTGTGACTTCTGTGTGACTTCTGTGTGCCTTCTGTGTGGCTTCTGTGTGACTTCTGTGTGGCTTCTGTGTGACTTCTGTGTGGCTTCTGTGTGCCTTCTGTGTGGCTTCTGTGTGGCTTCTGTGTGGCTTCTGTGTGGCTTCTGTGTGACTTCTGTGTGGCATCTGTGTGGCTTCTGTGTGGCTTCTGTGTGACTTCTGTGTGCCTTCTGTGTGGCTTCTGTGTGACTTCTGTGTGGCTTCTGTGTGACTTCTGTGTGGCTTCTGTGTGGCTTCTGTGTGGCTTCTGTGTGGCATCTGTGTGGCATCTGTGTGGCTTCTGTGTGACTTCTGTGTGCCTTCTGTGTGGCTTCTGTGTGGCTTCTGTGTGGCTCCTGTGTGGCATCTGTGTGGCTTCTGTGTGGCTTCTGTGTGCCTTCTGTGTGGCTTCTGTGTGCCTTCTGTGTGACTTCTGTGTGGCTTCTGTGTGACTTCTGTGTGGCTTCTGTGTGGTTTCTGTGTGGCTTCTGTGTGACTTCTGTGTGCCTTCTGTGTGGCTTCTGTGTGACTTCTGTGTGGCATCTGTGTGGCTTCTGTGTGCCTTCTGTGTGGCTTCTGTGTGGCATCTGTGTGGCTTCTGTGTGACTTCTGTGTGGCTTCTGTGTGACTTTTGTGTGGCTTCTGTGTGGCTTCTGTGTGACTTCTGTGTGGCTTCTGTGTGACTTCTGTGTGGCTTCTGTGTGGCTTCTGTGTGGCTTCTGTGTGACTTCTGTGTGACTTCTGTGTGGCTTCTGTGTGCCTTCTGTGTGACTTCTGTGTGGCTTCTGTGTGGCTTCTGTGTGGCTTCTGTGTGGCTTCTGTGTGGCTTTTGTGTGACTTCTGTGTGCCTTCTGTGTGGCTTCTGTGTGGCTTCCTGTGTGACTTCTGTGTGACTTCTGTGTGGCTTCTGTGTGGCTTCTGTGTGGCTTCTGTGTGGCTTTTGTGTGACTTATGTGTGCCTTCTGTGTGCCTTCTGTGTGGCTTCTGTGTGGCTTCTGTGTGACTTCTATGTGGCTTCTGTGTGGCTTTACTCTCGTCCGGCCTCTGGATAGTTAGATCCGATGTCTAGCCTTCTCTCTGGATAGTTAGATCCGATGTCTAGTCCTCTCTCTGGATAGTTAGATCCGATGTCTAGCCCTCTCTCTGGATAGTTAGATCCGATGTCTAGCATTCTCTCTGGATAGTTAGATCCGATGTTTAGCCCTCTCTCTGGATAGTTACATCCGATGTTTAGCCTTCTCTCTGGATAGTTAGATCCGATGTCTAGCCTTCTCTCTGGATAGTTAGATCCGATGTCTAGCCTTCTCTCTGGATAGTTAGATCCGATGTCTAGCCTTCTCTCTGGATAGCTAGATCCGATGTCTAGCCTTCTCTCTGGATAGTTAGATCCGATGTCTATCCTTCTCTCTGGATAGTTAGATCGATGTCTATCCTTCTCTCTGGGTAGTTAGATCGATGTCTAGTCCTCTCTCTGGATAGCTAGATCCGATGTCTAGCCTTCTCTCTGGATAGTTAGATCCGATGTCTTTCCTTCTCTCTGGATAGTTAGATCGATGTCTACCCTTCTCTCTGGGTAGTTAGATCCGATGTTTAGTCCTCTCTCTCGATAGCTAGATTCGATGTCTAGCCTTCTCTCTGGATAGCTAGATCCGATGTCTAGCCTACTCTTTGGATAGCTAGATCCGATGTCTAGGCTTCTCTCTGGATAGTTAGATCCGATGTCTAGCCATCTCTCTGGATAGTTAGATCCGATGTCTAGTCTTCTCTCTGGATAGTTAGATCCTATGTCTAGCCCTCTCTCTGGATAGTTAGATTCGATGTCTAGCCTTCTCTCTGGACAGTTAGATCCGATGTCTAGCCTTCTCTCTGGATAGTTCGATCCTATGTCTAGCCCTCTCTCTGGATAGTTAGATCCGATGTCTAGCCCTCTCTCTGGATAGTTAGATCCGATGTCTAGCCTTCTCTCTATATAGTTAGATCCGATGTCTAGCCTTCTCTCTGGATAGTTAGATCCGAAGTAGTAAGGAAGGGTGTTTTGAGCAAGGATTTTAACATTTTCACATGTATCGTGCATCACAATCTTGTATCGTGCAGCACATTTTGGCATGTATCGTGCAATCTCGACCTCGTTTATCGCGGGTGGTCGGTCTTATCTCAGGTGACCTCGCCGGGTGGTCGGTCTTATCTCAAGTGCTTATCTCAAGTGGTCGGCCTCGCGGGTGGTCTTATCTCCTTATCTCAAGTGTGCGTGCTGGCTATGGAGACCAGTGGTTCTAAAACTTGTAGGTGTGCTGGCTATGGAGACCAGTGGTTCTAAAACTTGTATGTCAGTCTAAAACTTGCGGGGGTTTGTGTTATCATCAATGTGTGATGGCAACAAGAGGCAAAAAAAGGCAAAGGGGTGTTAGTAACCAGGTGTTAGCGATATGACACATCCACGTCGATCATCATCGGGCCACATCATCGGGCCACCTCGGTCATCATCGGCGCTGGTCGGCGGTCGCTGGTCGTCGGCGGTCGTTGGTCGTCGCTGGTCGTCGTCGCTGGTCGGCTCGGGCAACATCATCATGTGTAGTGATTAAATAGTGACGCTCTCTCTCTCTTATCATCATCATCATCATCATCAAGCCACACCCTCAATATCATCCCTTCATGTCTTATCATCACCAAGCCACACAAATTGACACATCATCAGCATGTGCCACCCTCAACAGCATCATCATGTACCACCCTCAACAACATCATCATCATGTGCCACCCTCAACAACATCATCATCAAGCCACACCCTCAACTCTCTCTCTCTCTCTCTCTTTCACGCTAAAGCAAAACAAAAAAGTCGCTCTATATTTCACATATATTTATTAATACAACAAATACACAACATATATGAGAAAATATATATTACTGTCCGATTGTTGATAATTTTAAGCGTCCGTGGGCCCCTCGAAGCCGAATTAGCCACGGGGCGAGCAAACTATAAATGATACGATCGTTTATGTGCTGTCTCGATGAAAAAGGCATGAGAATTCTGTTAAGTTTCGCGCCTCGACACTTAAGAAGTATATAATAAGCACAATATAGACCGCACGTGTTGGTAAACAAATCTTGCAACACCCGCGGGCCGGGTCGGTGTTTATGACAAAGGCGGCGGTCGTCGTTGGGTCGATGCTGGGAGGTAAGTGGTTTCGTGGAATGACACTAACAAGGGAACAACGCCGAACGAAAATATTCGACATCAAAAGGTTGTAAATCTCCATCGTGTTCATCTTCTCTATCGCTCAAACAGTGAAGTCTGTTAGAATCTGCCTTGTCTTCGACACCTCGAGCACTGAGTCCAACTCGGCGTAGACGATGACTTGGAGGGGAGTAGTTGTGGGAGCGGCAAACTTGAGTTCTATCGACAAGGGTCCGCTTGTGGCTAGCTAAAAATGGGAGCCGTCCAGTAGACTAGACGAGAGGTCAAAACCAAATAGACAATATCCGTCCTTGAACTCTCTATAAGCAACGTTAATACAACAAATACACAACACATATGAGAAAATATATATTACTGTCCGATTGGTGATAATTTTAAGCGTCTCTGTTTCCTCCCTCCTGTTTTGGCGGTACTGTCTGTTTGTGTTAAATGTCTATCAAACACAGGGGCGTAGGAAGTTTCATTTGCCTTCACAACACAACCGCCCTCCATTTTGACAAAACCTTGATCAAAGCTGGAATAGGTAATTGGTGACTCAGCTGAAACACCCGGGACATCCATAGTGGCCGCCGGATCTGTCGTCTGATTAACAAGAGCGAGGTTCCCTTGGTTAACAAAAGGAGGGGTCGTGTAGTTGATGAGATTCGGGTTAACAAGAGATGGTGTGTAGTTCTGGTGGCTAACAACAGGCAGCGTGTAGTTGAGGTTAGCATATGCGGTTAAAATGTCTTCTCGCATATCAACTAAAGCGATAAATTCCTCTCTCGATAGTGTTATCCCAGTTCGGGTAGCAAACTTAAAAAAACTCTCACCGGTATATGTCCTTATATTTATCAACGGTCTGTTACGAAAAACACAAACCGAGACTGCCTTAACGCCATCTTTAGACAACGGAACTACAGTCTCATTTCCGCGTGACATAAATATGCGCTGATCACTGGCATCAAACGAAATTGGCGTATTCAAGCTACACGACTCCATAGTCAAAGCAAAAACAAACACAAGCCACCTGGTAACAGACGCTGGTTATCTATGTGTGTACACTACTCGGCTGGGGGTTTTTATACCTGCTACGTTTATCGTAGCGAGGACCATTTATTTATAGTAGCTAACGCAATATGTTATCAGGCGAGGTAATATGTTATCAGGCGAGGTAATACGTTATCAGTCGTGTTGCGACATGTTCCGTGACTTCAGGAAGGGTCCAAACAGGGTGATAGGTTGGAAATATGATGTGTGTGTGTGTGAAATAATTTTATATAGGATGTGGTTTTTTAAAATAAGTGTTAATTGAAGAAGTGAAACCTGGCGGGCTGACCTAAATCACTCCTTGTTATTTTTGTGGGTGGTATAATCACTAAAGTTGGTAGCACTTGTGAGGATGGATCCCCGATGGAATCATCCTTTCACAGCTCTGATAGCCGGTCCTACCGGGTGTGGGAAAACGGTATTTGTGCAAAAGTTTATACAGAACCTTCACGAGTTAGCTGTCCCCGTACCGGAGGAAGTTATATGGTGTTATGCGGAATGGCAACCGATATACGAGACTATGAGGTCAGTGAGATTTATCGAGGGTCTACCAGACGTCGATAAATTGGAAGGTGGTAAGAAGAGAAGACTGATCGTCATCGATGACTTGATGTCTGAGACGGACGAGAGGGTAACAAAATTATTTACCAAAGGTAGTCATCACAGAGATATTAGTGTGATGTACATTGTTCAAAACCTATTTGGAAAAAATAAAGAACATCGAACCATAAGTCTCAATACGCACTATTTAGTCCTTTTCAAGAACCCGAGAGATGGGAGTCAAATTATAAATCTGGCCAAACAAATGTACCCAGGACAGGCGGGGTACCTCCAAGATAGTTTTAAGGACGCGACAGCGTCTCCTCACGGTTATTTGCTGATCGATCTTCGTCAGGACACACCTGATAATCTTAGGGTGAGAACAAAAATATTCCCAGGGGAGAGACAAATCGTCTACGTACCAAAGTAGAGAATCATGTGTGATGAATCACTTAGACGGTACGGTGAAATATTAAAATGTATGCGCGCCGCCTCGCCGAGCGGTTTAAGAACCATATTAAAAATAGCCTCTCCCAAACTCATTAACTTTTTGTGCGAGTGTTGTCATAACATATTAAAAGGTAATGTTAGACTCACGCAGCGACAGAAGTGCGAGCTACGTCGACACAAGCACAAGTTGAGACTTCTCACTAAAAAGAAACCGAATCTTAAGCGGCGGAAAGAGATTCTACAAACCGGTGGGTTCATAGGGGCTTTGCTCCGTCCTATATTAAGTATTCTCGGGGGCGTACTAGGTGCATAACAATGGCCAAAAAAATGATATTGATGGATCCTCGATTCCTCGAGGGTCTTACACAGACTACTAACCCGTCGTATAGCCCTCCCGAGGCAATCGGTGACAACTTGAGAGATTTAGATGATGAAATGCAACGTATCCTATTCCGAGATGATTTAGCACCCGCCGATAAGGCCAGAGTGTACCAACGTGCCCTGCATCAATATTTAACTAGATTGGAGCAGTATAAACGTCGCTCATTGGGTTCGGTCGATCTCATTCAACACAACACGACAACAGAAAAAACACATTCCCCACCACCACCACCAATCGAAGTATCACCAGCGCAGACCAAGACACCACCAACACCACCAGCAGCCGAAACCCCAAATCTAGGTAATGAAACCACTCCACCCGTAACCACGTATAAACTGAGACCTAAAAAAAGAAAGAGCGGAATCCCAACACCAAAATGGGAACGGTGGAGAAAATATTGAGATTCATTACTTTGACCCTAGTCGACCAGCGGCTTATAGTGGTGCAACGGCCCTGCAACGTAACACCAAACTGGGACTCGCAAAGATCAAACAATGGTTGAGTCATCAGGATACCTATACCCTTCATAAACCAATTCGTCGCAGATTTGAAAGGCGTCCCATTATAACGAGTGGCCCCCAACAGCAATATCAGGCAGACCTAATTGATTTGAGACATTTGAAAAACCACAACGACGGCTATTCCTATTTGGTTTCTTGCGTGGACGTTTTCAGTAAATTCGCGTGGTCTGTACCGATACGAACCAAAACGGGGAAATCCTTAGTGGAAGCCGTCGGAAAGATATTTCGCGATGGGAAACCCGCGAGTTTTCAAACGGATAAGGGGTCAGAGTTTCTGAACAGAACATTTCAGAAATTCCTCGCTGACAACAACGTTCACTTTTTCACTACGCAGAACGAAGATATTAAGGCCGCCGTGGTAGAACGCTTTAATAGGACTCTAAAACAACGGATGTGGCGATATTTCACGAAATCCAATACGTTGTCTTATGTCCGAGTCCTACCCGCCCTACTTCGAAGTTATAACCATTCGTATCACAGAAGTATAAAAATGGCACCGGTCGACGTCAACGCAGACAATCACGAACAGGTATGGAACACGTTGTATAATAACAAACGCAACTTAAAATTTCAAAGACCCCCGTATAAGCCCGGTGATCGAGTTAGACTGGTCCTGGGCAGAGCCAATTTTAAAAAGGGTTATGCCCCGGCTTGGACGGAGGAACTGTTTTCCATCAGTCGAGTAAATGAAACAAACCCCGTTACATATGTGTTGAAAGACGATAAGGGTGATGAGATAGAGGGGTCATTCTACACACCGGAAATTCAAAAAGTTGGAGACAAGCACGAGTACAGAATCGAGAGTATCATAACCGAGCGACGCACATCATTCGGGCGAAGAGAGAGTTTAGTCAAATGGTTCGGGTACGATTCCTCATTTAACACTTGGATACCGTCCAAGGACATTGTCAGGTACAAAAACTAGAGATGAGAGCAGAAGACGAAGAAGGGGAAACTTTTGGCGGAGAGCCCGATTGCGAGCCGTAAACTCGGGAGTGAGGATAGAGAGCGAACCACGCAGGGGATCGGTGTTTGGGAAACTATCCCCCTATTTAGAACTTGTCTTTATTTGTCAAGTGGTAGTTATATATACCGTTGTCGCGGTTTCGCTGTTCAATCTGACCACCGAAAAGTCAGATGCCAAGGAGGGAAAACTGTGGATAGCCCTACTGACCAGCTGTTTGGGTTACATGCTACCGAATCCAAAGTTGGAGAGGCGACGGTGAAACGAACAAAAAAAAATGAGTTTTTATGTCACCCTACCCAGCAATGCATCTATGGACCTTTTTAAGGATAATAACCCCGGCCACTTTTTCGTTAAACTCCCTCAGACCATTGACATTTCGGCGCAGTATGAGATCGCACTGGTGGAGATACAGTTTCCGCTAAATTATTTCAATGTAATAGAGGGTGATGTCTGGATTCGGTACGAATCTCTCGCTAACGACGATATTTGCGACGCTAGATTTTATTTCAACGTGACATTGGAGCCTGGGTTATACACGAAACCCGATGCGTTCATCGGCGCGTTGAATGCCTCGATCATAAAAGCGGAGGATGAGTCGAACGGGGATGCGAAAGGGAAGTAAATGAGATTCATTTACGCAAAAGAGGTGAATAAAGCCATCTTGAAACTTTACGAAAAAGGAGTCAGTGTTACCATAAGCGACACTTTGAAAAACATGTTAGCCTTTCCCACGACCTCTATATCAGACACGGCTCCCGATATTTTCAGCGTGGGGGTAATGGACTTGGAAAGCGTTGCGAAGAATGTCTACGTCTACTGCGATCTCGTTTCCCCCAGACCGGTCGGGGATGTGATGGTACCTCTCCTCAGGAGCGCGCCTGTTCTCAATAGAAATAACACCTCGGTGTTTCAGATCTACGATAAGCCTCACTACCTACCCCTGAGTAGATTTTCCTTCGATACCGTCGAGATCCTTTTAGCCAACGAACACGGAAAAACCATTCCATTCACCAGCGGAACGTCGGTGCTAACGGTACACTTTCGAGTGAAGAAACATCTCGAGCTGGTATAATGGTGAGACACACCCCCCTTCATCGCGATGTTGAGTTATACGAAGACTTTTACTGTTGTCAGGCGGGTGATGGGATGCCCGTGTTTATAGGAGGTCGAAGTCAGAGCGGTCGGGGAATCGGTAGTTTCTTCGGTGGAATCGGGAGGGCTATTTTACCCTGGTTAAAAACCGGCGGTAAGGCCTTGCTCAGAGAAGGATTGGGGACCGGTCTGCAGGTCGCACAGGACGCATTAGCCGGGAAAAATGTCGGTGAAGCTTTCAAAGACCGAGCTAAGGAGGCCGGTCAGCGGTTGCTACACGGGGCCGTAGACCACCTGCGTGATAACGACCAATCAGGAAGTGGTTTACGACAAATCAGAAAGCGAGTTATGAAGTTACCCCCGCCGGGAGAACCGGTTACGAAGATGATAAAATCGACAGCTAGACAGGTCCCCCTTCATTCGGTGTACAACCAGAAGAAGAAGAAGAAGACGAGGGTGGCAAAGGATATTTTCGACTAATAATGTCCCTCGTTCACCCCAAATCGTGCGAATGTCTTCACTCTGGTTTGGATTTATTTAGCGTTCCACCCACACAGACATCTCTAGACTCTGGACAGTTTATTGAAATTCGTCCGATCGCAGCCTTGTCGCATAGCGCACCGATAGAGTTTTTCATTTCTGGAAACAGCGATGAGTATCTAGATCTTTTCAACACGTTTTTGCAGCTGCGGGTCAAGATCACCCTCCCGAATGGTGATAGTGTACCACCCGATGCTGAGGTAGGACCGGTCAACAATTACCTTCACAGTCTATTTTCACAAGTCGACGTATCGTTAAACGACACGTTGGTTACACCGTCGGAGAATACCTATCCTTTTAGAGCGGTGTTTGAGGCTACGCTAAACAACGGGGAGGATGCGAAAACGGGATACTTGACGGCCGCTCTGTTCTACAAAGACACAGCTGGCCACCATGACGATTTGAAAGAAAATGAGGGTTTTAAAACACGGCGCGATTTGACTTCGGGTAGTAAAGAGGTTGAAATGATGGGTCGTTTGCACTCTGATGTCTTTGTGCAGGATCGTTACATGTTAAACAGAGTCGATGTGAAGATAAAACTCACGCCCTCGAAGGATGTGTTCAGCCTCATGACTCACGATAGGTCTGCGGGTTACAAGAGTGTTATCACCTACGCCGCGCTCGTGGTCAGGAAAGCTAAGCTAAACCCCGCGATTTCTCTGGCTCACGAAAAGGCTCTCTTGAGCGGGAATGCTCGGTACCCGATCAAGAGGGTTACCATCAAGACATTTTCCATCGCTAGCGGGATGTTCTCCCACAGTCAAGACAATTTATTTTTGTCTCAAACACCGACCCGTGTAGTGATAGGTCTGATTACGGCCAGTGCGTTTAATGGCGTTTATTCAGCTAACCCGTTCAATTTTCAACACTTTGGTCTGATTTATATGAACCTGACGGTCGACGGGAAATGCATCTCGGGAAAGCCTCTAACTATGGACTTTGAACGAAATCAATATGCGAGAGCTTTTTTCGGCACAAATCTGGCCATGGGTCTGATTGGTAAAGACGCCGGGAATAACGTTGCTTATAGAGAGTTCAAGGACGGATATTGTCTATTTGGTTTTGACCTCTCGTCTAGTCTACTGGACGGCTCCCATTTTTAGCTAGCCACAAGCGGACCCTTGTCGATAGAACTCAAGTTTGCCGCTCCCACAACTACTCCCCTCCAAGTCATCGTCTACGCCGAGTTGGACTCAGTGCTCGAGGTGTCGAAGACAAGGCAGATTCTAACAGACTTCACCGTTTGAGCGATAGAGAAGATGAACACGATGGAGATTTACAACCTTTTGATGTCGGATATTTTCGTTCGGCGTTGTTCCCTTGTTAGTGTCATTCCACGAAACCACTTACCTCCCAGCATCGACCCAACGACGACCGCCGCCTTTGTCATAAACACCGACCCGGCACACGAACCCGGTGAGCATTGGGTGGCCCTCTTTTACAACGGGCTCGGTGAATGTGAGTATTTCGATTCCTACGGTTTGCCTCCCAGACATGTGGATATTTTAAACTTTATAGAGCAAAACTCACACGCTCCATTCGTCTTCAACCCGCGGGTGTTGCAAGATTTGTTTACCAACACGTGCGGTCTATATTGTGCTTATTATATGCTTCTTAAGTGTCGAGGCGCGAAACTTAACAGAATTCTCATGCCTTTTTCATCGAGACAGCACATAAACGATCGTATCATTTATCGTTTGCTCGCCCCGTGGCTAATTCGGCTTCGAGGGGCCCACGGACGCTTAAAATTATCAACAATCGGACAGTAATATATATTTTCTCATATGTGTTGTGTATTTGTTGTATTAATAAATATATGTGAAATATAGAGCGACTTTTTTGTTTTGCTTTAGCGTGAAAGAGAGAGAGAGAGAGAGAGAGAGAGAGAGAGTTGAGGGTGTGGCTTGATGATGATGTTGTTGAGGGTGGCACATGATGATGATGTTGTTGAGGGTGGCACATGATGATGTTGTTGAGGGTGGCACATGATGATGATGTTGTTGAGGGTGGCACATGATGATGCTGTTGAGGGTGGCACATGCTGATGATGTGTCAATTTGTGTGGCTTGGTGATGATAAGACATGAAGGGATGATGTTGAGGGTGTGGCTTGATGATGATGATGATGATAAGAGAGAGAGAGCGTCACTATTTAATCATTACACATGATGATGTTGCCCGAGCCGACCAGCGACGACGACCAGCGACGACCAGCGACCGCCGACGACCAGCGACCGCCGACCAGCGCCGATGATGACCGAGGTGGCCCGATGATGTGGCCGGATGATGATCGACGTGGATGTGTCATATCGCTAACACCTGGTTACTAACACCCCTTTGCCTTTTTTTGCCTCCTGTTGCCATCACACATTGATGATAACACGAACCCCCGCAAGTTTTAGACTGACATACAAGTTTTAGAACCACTGGTCGCCATAGCCAGCACGCACACTTGAGATAAGGAGATAAGACCACCCGCGAGGCCGACCACTTGAGATAAGCACTTGAGATAAGACCGACCACCCGGCGAGGTCACCTGAGATAAGACCGACCACCCGCGATAAACGAGGTCGAGATTGCACGATACATGCCAAAATGTGCTGCACGATACAAGATTGTGCTGCACGATACATGTGAAAATGTTAAAATCCTTGCTCAAAACACCCTTCCTTACTACTATCCGACGTCTATCCCTCTCTCTGGTTAGTTAGATCCGACGTGTAGCTCTCTCTCTCTCTGGATAGTTAGATCCGACGTGTAGCCCTGTCTCTGGATAGTTAGATCCGACGTGTAGCTCTCTCTCTCTCTGGTTATTTAGATCCGACGTGTAGCCCTGTCTCTGGATAGTTAGATCCGACGTCTATCTCTCTCTCTCTCTCTGGATAGTTAGATCCGACGTCTATCTCTCTCTCTCTCTCTGGATAGTTAGATCCGACGTCTATCCCTCTCTCTGGTTAGTTAGATCTGACGTGTAGCCATGTCTCTGGATAGTTAGATCCGACGTCTAGCTCTCTCTCTCTCTCTCTCTGGATAGTTAGATCCGACGTCTAGCTCTCTCTCTTTCTCTCTCTGGATAGTTAGATCCTATATCTAGCCTTTATTCTGGATAGTTAGATCCAATGTCTTGCCCTCTCGAATAATGGCGGGAAAACAGGAGGTCCCGTGTACACTCGGCGCATGTTAAAGAGCCCTTGGAAGTTGGAAACAGAAAATATTGAGCCAAAAATGGCCTCTGCTAGGGCAAAATTGACGGGAAAAAATCTACTCCAAAATGTCAAAACTCTCGACGATAAAAGTGAGAGTAGTTCTGAAGATGGAGAATATCTGCCTCTATGTAGAGAAACTCTTGAGCACACGACTGCCGATGTAAAAAAATATTTTCAAAATATATTAATGCAATATTCAGACCCTCGGGACTTAGCTATAGATATACAACTGACGTTTGCAAACAAAACAAAACAAACAAAAACTCATGTAAAAGATTATACAACGCGAACTAGTCTAGACCTTACAGGTGCGTCAGTCCAGTAATTGAATATACAGCACAAACCAGTCTAGACCTTACAGGTGCGTCACTCCAGTAATGGATTATACAGCACAAACCATTCTAGACCTTACAGGTGCGTCACTCCAGTAATGGAATATACAGCACAAACCAGTTTAGACCTTACAGGTGTGTCACTCCAGTAATGGAATATACAGCACAAACCAGTCTAGACTTTACAGGTGCGTCACTCCAGTAATGGATTATACAGCACAAACCAGTCTAGACTTTACAGGTGCGTCACTCCAGTAATGGAATATACAGCACAAACCAGTCTAGACTTTACAGGTGCGTCACTCCAGTAATGGAATATACAGCACAAACCAGTCTAGACTTTACAGGTGCGTCACTCCAGTAATGGATTATACAGCACAAACCAGTCTAGACTTTACAGGTGCATCACTCCAGTAATGGATTATACAGCACAAACCAGTCTAGACCTTACATGTACGTCACTCCAGTAATGGATTATACAGCAGCACAAACCAGATTTTTGCAAGTAAACTCTCCAATTCAGATTTGTGTAGTTACACATTCTTTGTTACAGAAGTGGTCGGAAAGTGAAATTGTAGCTCAAAATCCCATGTAATGATTTGGTTGAAAATGTAATTTCTGTTGGACTTTATTTTCAGTAATATAAAGTACTAATAATAAACCTTGCTTTATTGATGTACATTATTTTCTTTCAATGGCTTCAGTGAAATAAGGAAAGCTATTATAAAAGAAGTGAAGGAAAAGCTAAGCATAATTGATGTAATTCAAGCTATTGTCGACAACGTCATGCCTTGTACCATTATCTTTGTGGTTATCAGAGCTATCCAGTATCGGCGAGGTTATATCAACAGAGACGGGTTTGATAACATATATATCACAAGATATTTTTTCCAGGTAGGAAGACATTTGTTTAAATAGTGAAAATCGCTGTTTATCTAATAAGTGAATAGTAAAAATCCTGGAAAGAAGTTATCGCGCTTGTAAAAAAAAAAAAAAAAATCAGTGCTCAATAAAAAAAAAAATTATTATAAAGATTGTTTTGAAATGTCTCTTTCCTCGGGGATTATGTGAATATAATCTAAAGAGCTGATGCGTCGAGTGTGAAGTTGCAAAGTATAAGGATAAGTTAAAAATAATTCTTTTTTTTTTCCTTCTTCAGCTTTTGTTCGACAATTACTTTTCTTCACCGTCCGTTCTAAAAAAAAAAAAAAAAAGAAGACGTTAACTGGTCGTAGTTGCGCTGTGTTGTGGTTTACAGTAAGCTGTGGTTTCAGTGCTTTTTTCAACCAACACATCCGACTTCAGCATGACTATTTTTTTTTTTTAACAACAAATTGCCTTTTCTCATGATCATCTTGACTGATTAGTTGGTTGGCAGAGCCACAGCAGGAGCATAGTAGGATCTTGATCATCTGTGATTCTCTGATCTCACATGAAAAGCTAATTTGAAACTACTGACTGTTTTCATCCAAAGTGCTATTTCGTTCATTCTGAGAAATAAATTAGGCATTGTGTGTTTTCAAAATGCTGCCTGCAATAATATTAAATAATTTCTTCTTTATGCACTATTAAGACTTTTAGAGGCACATTATGTATTTATTTTTGCTAATAGCTTCAACAATAACCTTGCATATATTTAGAGTCATGGTAGCGTTATGACTTGGCAGTTCAATTCCAGTATGACGCTCTCTAGTTGATTCAGCGTTATAGTAACATTTTTATTACTTTTATTTTCATTCAATAATTATCACAATTAGTTTACTCACGATTACTCCGATAACTTTAGGTTCCCCTTAACTTCTTTGCCTACAAAACAACAATTATTTGTAGTCAGGGTTGTCTCCCCAAGGAATCAGTCTCCTCTAGAAAAGCAGTCTCCTCAAGGAAAGCAGTCTCACCAAAGATAGCAGTCTCCTCTAAGCAAACAGACTCAACAAGGAAAGCAGTCTCCTCAAAGCAAACAGACTCACCAAGGATAGCAGTCTCCTCAAAGCAAACAGACTCACCAAGGATAGCAGTCTCCTCAAAGAAAACAGACTCAACAAGGATAGCAGTCTCCTCAAAGAAAACAGACTCAACAAGGATAGCAGTCTCCTCAAAGAAAACAAACTCAACAAGGATAGCAGTCTCCTCAAAGAAAACAGACTCAACAAGGATAGCAGTATCCTCAAAGAAAACAGACTCAACAAGGATAGCAGTCTCCTCAAAGAAAACAGACTCCCCAAGGAAAGCAGTCTTCCAAAGGAAAGCAGTCTCACAAAAGATAGCAGTCTCCTCAAAGAAAACGGACTCACCAAGGATAGGGGTTAAGGCAAAAAAAAAATGCAAATGAATGCATAAAAATGCGAAGCTTTTAAAATAAAAATAAATTTCTAAAACAAAATAATCGAAAAATGTTAAAGAAAAGCAAATTGACTTCCCTTGTGTCGTGGGCACTTTCCCGTCCTGACTAGTGCCCACGACACAAGGGAAGTCAATTTGCTTTTCTTTAACATTTTTCGATTATTTTATTTTGGATATTTCATTACTAGTTAGCCATGTAGGATTAGTTATATTTACTTACATATCTGTGTGTGTTGTTGTTTGCCTGTTCCTGCTGAAGGCCTATTGAGCCGAAACGTAGTTCAAATCTGTGTCGTCTACTAACCACGTAAAGCTTTTACCATACATTTTTTTCTATTTTTTTTCAATTTTCCCTCACCAAGGATAGCATTCTCCTCAAAGAAAACATACTCAACAAGGATAGCAGTCACCTCAAAAAAAACAGACTCACCAGGTATAGCAGTCTCCTTAAAAAAAAAAGACTTACCAAGGATAGCAGTCTCACCAGGGATGGTAGTCTCACCAAAGATAGCAGTCTCACCAAGGAAAGCAGTCTCACCAAGGATAGCAGTCTCACCAAGGATAGCAGTCTTCTCAAGGATAGCAGTCTCCCCAAGGAAAGCAGTCTCATCAAGAATAGCAGTCTCCCCTAGGAAATCAGTCTCCTCTATGAAACCAGTCTCCCCACGGAAAGCTGTCTCCCCCAAGGAAAGCAGTCTCCCCAAGGAAAGCAATCTCCTTAAGGAGATCATTATCCCCAATGAAATCATTATCCCCAAGGAAAGCTGTCTCCCCAAGGAAAGCAGTCTCACCAAGATTAAAGAATAGCTTCAATTAAGTTTATATCAAGCTTTTCTTCACTTAAGTTAAAACGGTTAGTTAAGTGCCCCCGTCACGCCAAGTGGCGTATAGGGAATATGGTGTTAGTAACCACAAATTTTACAGACCTTCGGCACATGAATTTTGGGGTAATGTGGTCGGTATTACGCTCGTGCCGCTTTACTTTCCCAGAAAAAAATCCGGTACCCATTAAAGGCTGGGTGAACCCGGAAGCCGTCGGTTGGGATCTAACCCTACCTCTTGTCCTTTGTAGTCCAGTTCAGTAACCACTGAGCTATCGTGGCTCTCTTTTTTCTTCACTTGGGAGACATTATTGCTGTAATAAACCTGCTCGTCCTACATGTATTTTTTAAAAAAAAGTAAATCTTTCAACCTCTGTAACCTCTCCCTGTTATCCGGTCTTTATTTCACAAGGGTGCTCTCCATGCAATTAATCTTGACGTCAGGCTGTACTCGTATATTCCATTAATCTAGTGTAGATTTACAAAGACGTCTCAAATTGTGTGATTGGCACATTTATTTTTATTTCCTTTCATGAAACTATTAGGAGCAACAAAAAAGTTGTAAAATACGAGAATTTATGCGACGTCATGTCTCAAAGTAGAAACTAAAAGAAAGTAGATTTATGAATGAATCTTATAACCAGTATTACATTATTTGCATTATCCAGCATAGCGTCTCCACTTATTGGTGATAACTTTATATGAATGGCCATGTTCTGCAGGGAAATTACACAAATGATGCTCTCCAGTTTTCTTCTCCAAATATTGACTGCGGTGGTTCATTATCAACAGTGATCTATCTATCCATCTCTCTTTCACTTGAAATATTGTCTAAATCTGCAATGTCGTTTCCTGTATAAATTCTACTGTCTTTTTTAATTCTTGCAGTGGCCTATATAGTTTATCAGCAGTGGTGAAATCCAGCTAGTTGAGATGTTAGCACAGAGCGGTAGTTATGATGAACATGGTTCGATATATCAATGATTAGTTCGCTAATGTTCGAGCATTAACGCTGCACAAGTTTGCACATCCCTCCGAACTCACTTCAAACTTACTTCATTAAAATTGTCTTTATACTTTGCTTTGCTATAGGTTGAACCCTACCTCTTGTCCTTTGTAGTCTAGTTCACTAACCACTGAGCTATCGCGGCTCCCTATGTTATTCTATAGATACGTCATAAACTTGTGTGAAATATGTAATTATATAGTTTTGTCAAGCATTTTAAGCAATTATGACCCTCGAAAATGTAAATAAAATATGCACTTTTATTATTTTATCTTGGACTTGAAATGTGAACGTTTTTTTTTTTTGTTTCCTTGTCTGAGCAGATTGAAGCCCGCAGAAATGAGCTTGAGCAAGAGACACTGTTTCCACTGAGACATGGCGAGAAATTTAAATACATCCCAACATTCACTTTCTGGTTGGCCAAAAAAGAGGTAATTTATTTCATGTTAAAAGATGCAAGACTGATGTGGCCATATCGGCAACATCTATTTGTTTTAATAGCAATAGTTCTTATTTTTCTTTTCTTCTTCATTTGGTTTCAAGTATCGAGATAACAGAAGGGTTACAATCTTATCTTATTGGCTGGCCTCTTCTGCTGTCACGTTTCTACTTGTTTCTAGTATCCAGTCTATCTTCTTTCTTGATTATGTCCTCTACTCTTGGTTTGTTATTGTTGTGGCATTAGTTGATAATTGTGTGAGTCGTGTTTTCCTGTTCAGTCTTGCCCTGTAGTCGCACTATTTAAATGTGTTATTGCTTAGTGTACTCTTGTTGGAATAATCCACAACTGTCATCTCAGCTCTTGCTGCACTCTTGTTGGAATAATCCTCAACCGTCTTCTCAGCTCTTAATGTACTCGTGTTGGTATAATCTCAACTATATTCTTTGCTCTTCATTTACTATTTTGACTCTGGCACTGACACCCATGCCAGTCACTTGCCACATTTCAGTCATTATTATTATTTCAGTCAATGATTATTGTGTATCTTCTTGATTTGCTTCTAGAATAAAACTTTCATTTTGGTTCTTATAAACACAACGTGGAGATAAAGATTGTACTGAAGATCTCCCTCTTCTTTTATTAAGTTCTATTGTAGTTTCTGTGTTAGGTAAAGTTGGACACATTTCAGTGCATCTTCATCCTATTTATATTTCAAGATTGTTGTTTTCTGTCATCAGATTGACTAGAAATTTGAATCTATCTACTTCCTTTAGTTGTTTTTTTTACGTATCAAAATGTTATTTTGTCAACATCTATCTGTGGCAAAGTTCTTTACTTTCATTTTTGTCAACTTATGTGTGAATAACAGAGGGATAGCACAATATCATTGTTCTAATTCCTGCCGTAACCTCAAAATTGTACTAACATGCTGTTGATGTTCTTACTATGTCACTCTAGTGTTGTTTAGATAGATTTTTGCATGCATTAAGTAGTTGTTGATTTACTCTGTATATTTGCATTTTTTTTAGTCATAATTAATCACTGTTGAATTGTGAATGACTTTCCTGATTTATGGGGATTACATATGGATTTTGGTTGCACTTTGCTTTATTTCGAATAATGAATTGATGCATATATTTCTTTGGAAACCCATTGATGAGTTGCTAATCAGCTGCTCTAGAATTAGTGTATATCATTTCTCAACGCATACGTTTTCCCTGCTTGGGTTAGCGGGAATTTCCTTTTTATTACTTGGATTTTTTTTTTTCTACTGCATTTCAAATTCCATGAAATTGTTAGGAGAACTAAGGAAGAGTATGTCAACGTGTAAACTCATATACAAAATACATTAGGCACGGCTGCTTCCTTTAATCTAAAAATGTAGTATTTTAGTTATAATCATAAATAGGTTGCTACTTATTTAAATGAAGATGTCCCGAGGAAATTCTGACTAACTTTCCCTTTTTTCCCCCGCGGAACCACCACAAGTGTATCGCTTTTTGTTTCGCAATAAGTTTTATTTTTTTTAACTGCAATCGTTGAAACTACAAAACTTCCATTTTAAATTAATCATTACGTCTTCACACGTTTAGGGTGCTGGAGCAATAGACAAGGGGTTATAAATGTGTGTGTGTGTGTGTGTGTGTGTGCGCGCGTGTGTGTGTGTGTGTGTATGTGTGTGTACCTGCACGTCCATTGGGAATTTTCCTGTTTCGGTTCTCATCTGTGTTGTATTTTTTTTAAATTTATTAAGTTTATTTTTGTTTTCTCTTATAATGTAGTAAATCTCCCTCTCCTTCTGTCATTTCATTTCGCTTCTTATCCAATTGTTAATTCTCTTTAATCTACTAGTTCCGCTCATTCTAATGCATGTAGTATAGTTTTTTTATAGAGTTCTTCTAGTTTTCTGAAGTGGACCACATGTTGACCGAAATATAAATAATAAACAAATAATTTTGATTTGTTCCTGTTTTGTAAAGCTGTCACCATACTTTTACAACCCACGTATATAGGCCTATATATATATATATACATGTATATGAAAGCAAACATACCAAAAACCAATTCAATAAAACGCTGAAACAAAAACATGAGTGTAACACCAGAAAGGACTTTAGCACACAACAGACTGCGTGTACGTATGGCACCTCTTTCATTGCACCTCAACAAGAACGTAGAAGCATCGTTCGAACTCCGATTTTAGGCACTAACTTTAGTTCCTCCACTAAAGTTGGATGTAACATAAACAAATGATGTGTAATTTGTATTTCTAACTATGATAGATGCATTCAAATTTTCTACCATAAACTGCAGCGGGAGTTGTTTTTTGTTGTTGTTGTACTAGGTCAAGAAACTTATAAAAGGAGTGCTGTTCTGGCTGTTTGCGGTTTTCCATGCGGTCTACTACATTGTGTGTGACTATGCCCTGTACTGGGTTCTAGACCTCGTGCGAAGAAACATGGATATTCGGACTAGCGCTGCCCTTCCTCCACATTTGCAGTTCCATGTCAGTGGCAAGGGACCAATGTCAGACATGTTTAAGGTTGTTCTCTTTTAAATCATAGCTTACCTCGTAATTTAGTCGTTAATGTTGCACTTTGTCAAATATGATCATGAGGTTACTTGCTTGGTTTTTGTTTGTTCAGCAGATTGTATCTATTTTGGGAATATATTCTGTGATGTGGGCATTTGAGTCTTAATACCTTATTAAAATGCGTTTTGAAACATGTACGGCATTTGATGTCTTGAGAGACAGTTGATAGCGACCAATCATAACATGTCAGTAAAAGTAGTAAAGTACCCCCCGTCACGCCAAGTGGCGGCGTATAGGGAAATATGGTGTTAGTGACCCTATATTTTACAGACCTTCAGCACATGATTTTTGGGGTAATGTGGTCGGTATTACGCCCGTGCTGCTTTACTTTCCCAGAAAAAATCCGGTACCCATTTAAGGCTGGGTGAACCCGGAGCCGTCGGTTGGGATCGAACCCTACCTCTTGTCCGTAGTAGTCCAGTTCAAACATGTCAGTAGTTTGGTTATATATCTTATTGTCTTATACTGGAGGTTGTTTTACTGAACAGCTTCTCTCGTGACAGAGTCGACCAATATTGGATAGACAACTCCGATCGTAGGAAAAGCAAGAGCATTTGTGGTGCCTTATCTGATCTCCTTTCTCCTAAGCCTTTTGTCTTCTGACTTTGACATCAACGCTTCCTCGAATATTAACCTGCTTTTTTCATTTTTATTTATTGTTGTACTCCATGTGACACGCTGCCAGACTTTCCCAGTTTCGTTCGCCGATAGAGAATTCACTCAATGAAGCCCTGCAAACATCCTTATACCTCATCACTGGTCTACCTTTTTTGCCCTCTTTCAGACCCTAAGTTCGCCATAAAATAGTTGTTTGGGAATACGAATGTTGTCTAATCTTCTCACGTGACCCAGCCACCTTAGTTTTCGACTCCTAAGTGTTGCCATGATGTATGGGAGTTTGGGTCGTTACCAGACGCAAGAGTTGGTTACTTTGTCCGGCCATTTAATGTTCATTATCTTGTAAAGGCAACACACATGAAAGCTGTTTAACGTTCTCTCTCGTCCTGCATAGGTCATCCAAATTTCTGATCCATATGAAAGTGTACTAAGCTCACAGCTATTAACAATTTTTCACACGAAGTATTGTCATATATACGGAATAAACTCAAGCCAAGCTTGCAACAATATGTCATTTTATCGTGTCAACAGTCCATATATATATATATATATATACATAACCGTTATTTTCTATTTTTACAGTCAATGGTGAGTGTTGTGCAGCCTGTATCGGATGATGGACTCGACATAGACACCAGTGCCTGCCTGCCAAACCCTATTACTCCCAACTATGCCGTCTACCGAACAGTTGCAATCATCATGACCATTACATTCTTTCTGACAATCTTTGAGGCATATGCCATGAGGCTCAGACATATTGTTGGTGCATGTTTCTACCCATACCGAGAGAGATACCGTGCTGTTTGGCTCTACAACCACATACTTACGGTATATGTAATCATGTTTGTGAATGTGATCAGTTACACCAGAATCAGAAACGCATATTTTAAGGGATGTTTTTTCTTCATCCACCTTCAACTCCCTGTGGAGCATAGGTCTTCAAGAAACACTTTCCAAGTCGTTCTGTTTTTTTTCCATTCTTTTAAGATAATTCCATGTCTTCCCCATCATCTTCATCTCTGCTTCCATCTGTCTTCTCCAAGAATATTTTGGTCTTCCACTTTGTCTTGTTCCCTGGGTATTCAAAAAAAGGGTCTGTTGTGCAATACTCTCAGTTGGCTTCCGCAGTGTGTGTCCTATCCAGCGCCATCGTCTTCGCTGTATCCACTGGTATTTGACTGGCACTTGTCCATCTGTAACTTCCACTGGTATTTGACTGGTACATTTCCATAATGCTATGTTAGTGATTTTGTCCTGCCGTTTCCATCCTGTTATTCTACGCAAGCATCTATTAATGAAGGTCTGTATCTTCATGACTGTCATTTTTGTTGTTCTCCACGTATCACAGCCATAAAATAACGACTGACTTAACTTTGGGGTTGAACATTTTTATTTTTGTATTTAACCTAATTTCATTGGATTTCCATATATTTCCCAGTGCAAGGGAATTATTAAACACAATTTTACAAAATAAAGTTCCCTCTTATTTAATTTTTCATGAGATATGTCTTGAAAAGTAAAAAAGTAAAGAGCCTCATCACGCCAAATGGTGTACAGGGAATATGATGTTAGTGACCATAATTTTTACAAACCTTCAGCACATGATTTTTTGGGGTAATGTGGTTGGTATTACGCCAGTGCTTCCTTACTTTCTCGGAAAAAAAGTCCTACTAAGATACTTTTTAAATATTTCCTTATTTTTCATCTTGTTTATGTTCTAGCTAGAATTAATCAATATCTATTTTTAGACTTGCAATATTTTCTGAAGTTGCTCGACATTCTTTTCTGTTGCACACGTTGCACGCTTCAATTATTAACTATCCATAGTACAACTTAATTAAGGATTCGTTGTATTTTAATACTTCCATCTAAATATACAGAGAACTAAAATAATATCCAACGATAAAAGAAAAAAGAGAAATAAAAAAACACACAAACTCATCAACAAAGAACTAAAGTTGCAACAAACTATGAATATCCGGATCTGTAGTTGCTAACAATAGAGACTGCAAGAATAAGATCAAAAGAAGACATGTAATATAATATATTACCAAATCTCTTTTATTTATGTTTTGATCATGTTTCGATATTCCGATTGTTTACGATGAATGATGATATCGTATGACAGGGAACAGTTGGCTGTGTTCACTTTCTGCGCGATTTCGCTTTATGTCTTTTGGCATGTGCTGAGACTGCTACGATGGGGACTACAGTTACCTTTCTTTGTTTGGAGATGAGTTAGTATTTTGGATGATTCCACTGGCACGGGCGGTTGAGCAATTATGGATTTTAATTCGTTTGCAGTGATACCGGGGCCTTCCATAACCAATAACCAATATTACCAAAAAGAAAAAAAAATTAAAATTGATTGCTATGAAGAACTTGTGGCACAATGCCAACAAGGCAACAGAAGTATAACTACTGTGAGCATGTCTTCCCTATAGCAACATATGGTTTGTTGAATCCTGGACAATCTCGCAAACAATAATGAAGAAAATTTGTTCATTCGAAAAAAAAATGTTCCAGAAAAATTCTCTTGGATAATGAAAATGAGCAATGAAAAAGTATTAATTGATCTAAATTTAGGAAAGAAATAGTTAATAAATATCTTACATATAAAATTAAAAATAATATGGCCCTGTCAAAAGTCACTGTGGCTTGAAAGGAACAATAACGGAAAGCATGGTTCCCCATAAAAACGAGACAGGCAGACCAAGAAGAATGTAGTTTTTAAAACAGGAAGAAATAATAACAATTTTGTTGTGCAAAGAAGAGCTGAAATAAATTGTGACGACTGTAAAAGAATCAAAGGGGGAGAATGGGAGAAAAATATATAATATTTTAAGAAAATGGCACGACAGATAATCAGCATCAGAACTGACCATTAACCCTACATGCAGGAAGTTATGGAAAGCTCTGATTACGTATGCCAGCTGTCACGTTACTTGATGGTGATGCTACAAATAGCACCTTGCTTTAAAATATTTGAACACTATTAATAGTAAAGTAAAGTAAAGTACCCCGTCACGCCAAGTGGCGGCGTATATGGAATATGGTGTTAGTGACCATAAATTTTACAGACCTTCGGCACATGATTTTTGAGGTAATGTGGTCGGTATTACGCCCGTGCCGCTTTACTTTCCCAGAAAAAATTCCGGTACCCATTTAAGGCTGGGTGAACCCGGAAGCCATCGGTTGGGATCGAACCCTACCCCTTGTCCGTTGTAGTCCAGTTCACTAACCACTGAGCTATCGCGGCTCCCTGAACACTATTAATGCTAGTGACTAATTTGTTTTTTTATTTCTTATCAATTGCTACAAAGCTATTTTTTTTATGGTGAGTTACGGTAGCTCAGTGATTAGTGAGCGGGCGAACTAAGGATAAGAGGTCAGCTTCGATCCCGGTGAGCTCCTATGTTCACCCAGCCTTAAATGGGTACTGCTTATTTCTGGGGAAAGTATGACAGCCTGGTGTAATACCAACCAGATCTTCTTTTTTTTCTTCTATCCTTCCTCTATTACCGTTGGCGTCGAGGGGAGATACAATCTGCGATTCTTTGCTCTTCTGTTGGCCTCTTCTGGTGTTATCCCTCCTAGTGACTCTAGTATTCCCTTTATCCATCTCTTTCTTGGTCTTCCTCTTAATCTGGCGTTTGTTTATGGCTCTTTGAGTCATTGTTAGTTCTTTTTGTCTTGTTATGTGGCCGAATCAATTTATCTGTTGTTTCTTTATGTATTCGATGGCTGGTTCAATCTCGAGTTTCTTTCTCAAGTCGGTGTTTCTTGCTCTGTCCCTTAAGCTGTTTCCTGTCATTCTTCTGACACCTCTTGTCCGTGACCCATCTTCTAATCGTGTTATTTCTATACATTTTTGTTGTTTTCACACACAAACTTATGATCGCGATTGTTTCTCCATTATTTTGTCTCTGAGCACTGTTGTGTGTGTGTATGTTACATTGTCCTCTGCCGCTGTGCTAGTTCTGTCGCAGACCAACCAGATCAAATATATAAAATGTGTAATTTGCCATTGAAATATATGGATACTAACGCAATAAGGGTGTTAGACAAAGTTGTGTGCTATCACCAGATTTGTTTAATATTTATAGTGAGATTATTTTAAGATCCATAAGGGACATGCCTGGAATAACAATTGGAGGTCATAATATAAATAATCAAATTATGCTGATGATACACTCTTAATCGCTAAGAGCGAAAATGAGTTACAAGAAATGTTTGACATTATAGTGAAAGAAAGCAAAAATAAAGGACTCAGCCTTAATAGCAAAAAGACAGAGGTAATGGTAACAACAAAGAAAAAGACATCACTTCAGTGCAAAATAAAGACAAGTGGAACAATATTAAAACAGGTAAATGAATTTAAATATTTAGGAACTTTGTTAACCTCAGACGGAAGATGTACAAAAGAGGTGAGATGCAGATTGGCTCAGGCAAAAGCAGCTTTCCAAAAAATGAGGAAGATACTATGCAATCCATTTTTGACAATAGAAAAAAGAAAAAAAGAGTTCTTAAATGTTATGTAGAGCCAGTCTTAACATATGGATGCGAATCATGGACAATAGGTCAACAACAGAAATGATAAATAGCCTAGATTGAAGGTTGTGGAGAGACATGATCACCTACGCCAGTAGGCCCGGTACTTGATGATGATGAACGCAATATTCCGTCTACTTGATTGGAGGGAAGCCACATTTTATTATGGGCAATTATACACAATTATTTTTACTATAGTTTGTTTCAGATTGTTTGCCTCCCTAATTCCAGTAATATCTCGAAAACCGTCTGATGGAATACCATGATTTTTTGCATGCGACCTTAGATTTTCAATGACGTAACGAATTTATCATTTAAATTATCGTATGTGTTACCGTTTCCTCAAAGCGGCAACTTCCTTTGATCTCCTTCATATTTGTATTTATTTTGACACAAAAAACAGAATGTACGGTAAATGAAGATCTTTTACACTTTTTAGAGGAAAAGGCGTAACTTTTATTTTTATATAAGGGACATTATTACTTTATAATAAGAGAGTAAGTAAGTAAGTGTTCCTGTCATGCCTGAAGGTGTATAGGGGAATAAACCGCCACAATTGCACTTTTTCACAACATGCTACCCATTTGGATTGGGCTCTTTTAATTATACAACTAATATTGAATCAAATCAAAATAGGCCGAACATTCACCGAATAGAAATTATTTATTTTAAGAACACAGAATACATCGTCAACTCACTAAAAAAACAGTTCCTGAAGTGGTCCGTATCCAGAGTTTCCAACTCCAACAAAGTCACTTCAGTAAGTTCAAACAAATGAGTTTTATTCAGAATCTGCCGAATCTAATAGACGTATTACCATTTTTGGTTGAATAACCCACAGACCATCGTTTCTCCAATACTTATCTTCCTCAACCATAACATGGTCTTCACAACTAGCCCAATAATCTTTGTCTATGTTTGAAATAGCAACATTGGTAAGCTCTTTAACATCAGATAATTTGAAAGTTTTATTTTCGGATGCTACTTGCCCTTTGATCTTTGCCCAAACTAATTCAATAGGATTTAGGTGTGAGTGATATGGAGGCAGCCTCAAACATCTATGACCATGTTCTTCAATTAATTTATCTATTTGAAATATCTTTGGCCGTTGTATCTGTTTTACAAGTGAAAGTAATTCAGGCTTGAGATACATATCGTTAAATGGTATTTGTTCCCTTGTCGGCCATGTCTTTATTTCAGCTTTAGTGCTTGATGATGTTGGAACTTTATCTTCTTGTGCCACTTTGTTATGGTAAGATGCATTATCCATGATCAAACAAGATGGTCGATCTAATAAAGGCAAAAGAGTGTCTTTAATCCAATCTCTGAACATATGACTGTTCATCTCTGAATGATAATCCTGGTTATCAGTTGACTTTGCAATAAAAACAAGTTCAGCATTCTCCACCAGGCCATTATTTTTGCTCCCAGCATGTGCCACTATAAGGCGCTTTCCTTTGCTGCTAGGTACATACCTTTTAATAGTCCCATCTAATGACTGCCATTCTTTTTCATTTGTGTGGTGGGCATTAATCCATGTTTCGTCCAAGTACACAATGTCATAATCTTCATTACGCATTTGTCTAACTTCACGTAAATATTTGCTTCTTGCAGCTACTAAATGAGGTTTCTCGCAAATGATGTTTCTTCCACAAGAATATTTTCTAAAAGTGAAGCCTAAACTCCGCACACTTCTCCATAGTGTGGTTTTTGATACATCAATACTGGTGTTCTTTTTAAGCCAAATCTTAAGTTTCCGTATGGTAACTTCTTCCCCTAAGTCAAACATTTTACAAATCTCTCTGCGGACAAGTTCTCTGTCAAAACTGTCTAACAAATGTTTTCTTCCTCGACTTCTTTCTTTCCTTGAACATTCACATTGAACATTTTTCACTGATCTATGAAACGACCGTTTACTTAAACCTAACACGTGCATCGTTCTCTTTTCAGGATTTGATATGCTGTGATATAGACTCCCTCGTTTTGCCTCTCTACAAAAATATAAATATAATTTCTTTGTAATATTTTGTTCAGTAACAAATTTCAACTTTAAACTCATTGTTAAGGGCACAACTCACAAAACACGCCTATGTAAATAATTTGATTTTGTATTTTTGGTGACGTTATACTAATGACGTGATACAAAAAGTTGACAATTTTAATCCAGTAAGTGCAAAACCAGAATTGCGCACCGAATATAAGAGAAATTTGCTACACATATGTGCAAATATTGACAAAAATCTGACATTTGCAATTCAATAGTGTAAACCGGTGCCTTTACCCACCAACATATAAAGGAAATTCCCAAATGAAGATGTTTAAATCATTCTTGAAGTGATATGGAAGGGGTAAATACTCTTAAATTTTGATTCAAATGTGCCCAAGTTTAATCATACTTTTATCCTCCTGGTAAGCAAGCGCACAAGAAAAACCAGCAGTTTGTTTGCAATGAATTTATTTTTTCTATTACGTTATGAGATTCAGTAGGTTACATGCAAAATATCAGCACTGTAACACAAATGGTTGCTGAGCTGTGGTTTTTTGAAGTGAGGCAAAAAATCTGAAGCGAACTATAGACATCATTAAAAGTCTATTATATACAAGTATATACGCAGACTTGATTCAGTATTCAATCGTTTACACATTATATCACATTAACTTTGTATTTTTCTTTTGGCTCTATTCATATAACAATTAATACTTATTAATATTTATAATGTGCTTTATTTCTTGTCTCAATTTCAGATCAATATTAACATTTGACCTGCCAGTTAGTAATTTAGTTTATCTGTATGGCAGCATTTCAGAAAATGAAAAAATATCTTATGCAACAAATCTATTCCAAAAGAAATGAGAAAGAGAGTTCATCGATGCTATATAGAACCAATTCTGGCCTATGGAGGCGAATCATGGACAATAGATAAACAAATGAAAAGACGATTAGAGGCCATAGAGATGGGATTTCTCAGAAGAATGTTGAAAGTTCACTGGACAGCTAAAAAGACCAATGAGAAAGTTCTCAAAGAGGTCAACACAAAAAGGGAGCTCTTAAAAAACTCAGAAAGAAGCAATCAACATTTTTTGGGCACATCATGAGAAGAGGAAAGTTGGTTACAACTGGCAAAATAAAAGGAAAGAGAGATCGCGGACGACAAAGAGAGAAAATACTGGATAGCTTGGTGTCATGGCATGGAAAACAGTCAACAACAGAACTCATACGATGCACTGTGGATAGAAGATTGTGGAAGGACATGATCGCCAGCGCCAACTGGTACGGTACATGATGATGATGATGATGGTATGGCAAGTGTGTCATTCTCCATAATTATATCAATGTACTCCCTAGTTACATGTCAATTTTTATTTTTTGTCTCTATAATTTCCTTGCTTATTTGAGAAGATTTAGCGGAATTGCTCTCTATCGTTTGAATCGTGTGCTGTTATGTTAAAGTAAAACATTTCTTATTTCTACTTTGTGAGTTTGCCTACAATATCCTGGTTGTCTTCCAAAGCTTTATTCTTAAAAATGTTTAACTCTAAAAGATCTGATTTGAAGTTGTGTGTGTTCATGGTTTTCTATATTGTCATTGATTGACATCGTGATCTGTTCCAAAGCGAAATATTTTCAGCAATAAAAAAATATATAATTTATGAAAGAGTTTTATGAATTTCTTTTGAAATTTATTCAAAATTATTCAACATTATTGAATATTGTTATTATTTAACAATAAATATGGAAGAAAGTCAAATAAGGTATATTTTAATTCAAAAAAATTAAACATTTTTGGTAGGTGGAATAAACATTCTTTACATAAGAGTTTGTTTCCAAGGGGCTGAGAATATATTAGTTGAAAACCTGGAAGATACGAGGCAGTTTGTGTCGATATAATGGATTTTTATATTTGTTGGTGGTATTTTCTTTGAATGACCTCTTTTGTGCCAGAAATTAAGAAAATGACATTCTTTAGTAAAACATTATATACTGAAGGGAGGTCAAAAAGTAATGCACACCAATTTTTTTCTCGGAAACTATTCGGGCAAAATGTGTGAAATTTTCACAGATTGTAGTTGAACATCCCCTTTACACTACCTATTTTTCAACATAATCTCCGTCCAAGCGTATTGCCTTACGCCAACGCGAAACTAGGTCATGAATGCCTCGTTTGTACCTAGTTTTGTCCTGCTCGCGTAGCCATTTTTTAACTGCACGGATCACATCCTCATCATTGTCAAAGTGTGTCCCACGCAGGAATTTTTTGAGTGGTCCAAACAGATGGAAATCTGAGGGAGCCAGATCAGGGCTGTAAGGAGGATGGGGCAGTACAGTCCAACCAAATTTGTTGATTGCTTCCCGTGTTACCAGACTTGTGTGAGGGCGTGCATTGTCATGTTGAAGCAACAAATCTGCAGATGGCTTATTAGGCCGAACTCTGTGGAACCGATTTGTGAGTTTTGTCAGTGTATTGATGTAAGCTGTCGAGTTGATTGTCTCACCTCTTGTCATTACATCAACAAGAATCACACCATCAATGTCCCAGAAGACAGTGATCATCATCTTTCCGGCTGATGGAGATGTTTTGAATTTTTTTCTTTTTGGTGACTGCGGATGATGCCATTCCATTGACTGCATTTTTGTTTCAGGCTCATAATAATGTGCCCACGTTTCGTCACCGGTAACAATTTTTGACAAAAACATTTCTCCTTCAACACAGAAACGCTCCAACAATTCAGAACAGAATGTTTTCCTTTGAACTCTGTGATCATTTGTTAGGCACCGAGGAACCCATCGAGCGCAAATCTTTGAATATCCGAGAGTTTTAAAAATTGCGATTGCACTTCCCTTGCTGACTGTAAGCTGCAATGCCAATTGCTGACTAGTGATACGCCTATCCTTACGAATAATGGCATCAGCCCGGTTTAACATGTCTGTGCTGGTAGCCGAGACAACACGCCCAGAACGCGGTAAATCATGCAGCTCCACTCGTACACTTTCTGCAGCTTTAATTCTCTGAACCCAGCGACTAACTGTGCTCCTATCGACTGCAGAACATTTGTACACTGCACACAGTCGTTTATGAATGTTTGCCACAGTTTCTTTTTCCGCAACCAGAAATTCTATGACAATTCGCTGTTTGTAACGGACATTGTTGACAAGCTCCATTTTAACGGTTCATAGATTGCGTAATATTTTTCAGAATGCTGTGCAATTTGGTGCACATAATTGGAACATGTCATATTCCAAGTGTGCAAAATTTCATATTCCTATCTTTATTATTAGCCGAGAAAAAAATTGGTGTGCATTACTTTTTGACCTCCCTACGTATATATAAATAATAAGACTTCTAATTTATTTTGAATTTCAACTTTATGGTACTTTGTTATTGTCACTTAGATTCATTATGATGGCTGTCTGTCTAAACTGCTTAGCATATGTTATAGTAACATAGTCCATTCATAAGTTGAAAAACACGTTTGCTATCGATTTGCGTGAAAACTACATGTTAGATCGCAGTTCTTTTTGCATTCAGTCTTATATATAACGTTATATAAATATGTTTTGCTCTTTTGCGACTCCCTGCATGCCATTCGGACCTCAAATCGATCGAGCTTGTTGAACTGAAGTCAAAAGACAAGTTAGAGAACAGAACTTAACGTTAAACACTGTAATGTTAAGTTCTGATACTTGAGTCGCTCTCAAGAATAAGCATTCAGCTCTGGAAGAAGTGTGTTGTATATGTGCCGCATTGGAAGACGAGTACTGACAACGAGATGGATTATTATTTGTCTAGCCATTAATAATTATAAACCTCTTGGAATCGTCAGATTCGAAATGACGAAGACCATATTTTGTTGACAGACTCAATAACCACTCGTGATGATTAAACCTAATGTTGAGCAAATGGTTAAGTGTATGTACAATGGAAACAAATATATTGCCATTTCAAAATGCGTCTACCATCATTTGGACACCATGGGGTCTGATGGTGACCGAAGGGCAAGACTAACTGTAGCAATCTGAAGTCACCTTTATGATTACACACGACGGGCAACACACACAAAATGACTTGATCTATAAAAGTATTATGTATATACGACTCTGAAAAGAACTGAACTGGAAATTAACTATGGTACTGTAAAATCTAAAATTTGAATCAACTTATTTGCAATGGTCATAAAAGATCAAATGAATTCGCCTATGTACAAAATCTGTTGTATCTGTGTAGTAATGAACAGTAATATTTTTGCGTCATAGATATTCTAAGCTGCATGCAAAAAAATCACTGCAATATAACAGATAGTTTTCACGTAAATCGAAAAGAAAAGTGTTCTTGAATTTATGAACAGACTATAACACTTGATTAATGCTCATTAAGAGAGCGGACAATTTGTTCAACTGTAGTATTTAATATTTTCATTTTGTTTCCAGACTAGAGGAGGTTTTTTGTTTTTCCTAAGGCGACAGCTTCGAAGGAAATTTAAGAAAGAAAAATCCATCCACAAAATTAGTATTACCAGCAGATTGGTGGCACAGTTTCGTTGTTGCAAGTAAGTGACTGAGGTAGTGGATAGATAATTTTTAGAAAAAAAGAGAGAGATAAAGAGAGAAATAAATTGCAGAGCCACGATTAAATATATTTAGAAAGGGAGTGATGTGGATAAGCTCACCTTCCTCTGTTACTGCATTTAAAATCTCTGACTAGAACTGACTTATATTTATGTATATTCCTTCATTACATGTTGTCCATCTCAGAACTCTAGAAATTATCAAACATTATTATTTCTGTCAGTCTCCCTCTGTACTCGGTAGTTGTTTTTATTTAATTCTATCTTCGGTCCTTATTTTTTTTATAATACTACCCTGAATCTAGTCATTTAATAAAAAGCCTTCATATTGCATGTGCTCAGTATTCTTATCTTTGTTTTTATATATTTTCTTCTCTCTGGTGTTACTGGTACGTGCGATTACTAAATCACATATGGTGCCCCATAGATCTCCATAGTTTGACTCCTACAAACACACATTTATATGTGACCATAAGTTTAGAAAAAGCTGCTGGACGGAGGTTGGAGTGAGGGGTGGGTTAAGGCATACAAATGCGAGTCTGCCCTCTCGGACTCTCTCACTCATGGCCATATTTTGTTTGCAAGTCTCTATTGTTCAGTTCCACTGACCTTCAGATCCATTTGGTGCATAGCCTAGTTTACCAACAGGCAGTGTTTATATACAAGTAGATTTGTCTATTTCAAGAAGTAATCCTTCAGCCAACGAAGCTAAATCTGGCACATCCTTATGTAAATGCTCACAAATCATCATGATTGACCCATAACACTTCTTAATGTTGTGAATAATTGTATAATGACTGAACCAGCGCACATCTGTAACTTCTGGAATTTTCAGCCTAGGATCTTTTAACAATTTTTTGTTTATGTCACGTAGAACTGTTTCTCGTTTTGTAGATTGGTGGAACAGCTTATATATGTCTCTGACTACATAAAAAAGAACCTTTTCACATAGGGGGACATATGAACACGTGCCGATGCACGTGACAATACATGAGCCCTACAGTGTATATAGGGAATAGTCTTTCATGATTGATATGACATCCCTTGTGTGAACTCCGGAGATACTGTCTGAAATATTAGGACCTCCATCAAATCAATTCTGACTCCACTTTCAGTGCAGTTTATGATGATTTTAGGTGATGTATTTATTTTGAAGTGGAATTAAGCACAAAAAATGACTCTCTAATTTCTCCAGCCTGTCACACATCACACACACGAAGACAGTTCAGATTTGTTGGTGGTGTCTGTGGATTCATTAGCCATTAAACCAAATGGTTTCCCCTTAATTTCAGTAGCAAACTGTTCAAGTACCTCTCCCATGTAACATTTCACAAGCTGTGTCTTTACTGCAGTATGTAGCTCGTTCACTCTGTTTCTGAAGCCAGTCACGTAAACCCACGGTCCCATCAAATTTCTCGCAATGCTCTACCAATGCCAGTCCTGGGACTCAAGAACGATAAGAAAAATAACCATCACCGAAATGAAATGTGTTAGACCCATGACAGGAAACAGCATGAGAGATAGAATCAGAAATCAAGAACTGAGAAAAAAGCTACGAATAATTCCCGTAAAAAAAGCACCAAGATAAAATGGTGTGACTATGTGATGAGACAGAAAGATAAAAACACAACGAACTATCGAAAAAAAAACAAACGTAAGAGAACACCAGACTTAAGGGCAGACCACGAAAACGATGAATTGATGAAATAGTATAAATTATATATTATTACAAGGAAACATAACAGCAGGAGAAGCCAACAGAAGAGCAAAAGACCGCAAAATATAAATCTCCTCGACGCTGAAAGACAAATGAAGAAGGAAAGAAAGAGAATATTTTTTTCTTTCATCCTTAGGGTAGTGGTTAGTGCACTAGCCAGTGGACCAGATGATCTGAGTTCACTTCCAACTGTGGCAATTCTTGTTTCTGACTCCACTCAAAGTGCACTAACAGCATATCCCCTCCCAAATCCCGTATAATGATTGAAGTGACAACATTGTTTTACTTTATTTAATATGTTTGCTATTATGTTTAGTCATATATGTTTTATTATATAAGTTTCAATACATAGTTATCAGTATGTTTCTAACCACACTGGTATTTAATCAACAGGTGGGTATCGATTTTGTGTATGACATCTCATAGATCTATTGTCTGATCATCGCCATCATCTTATATGTGATTACATTGATAGATTCACCCTATTCATGCTCAGCCAAACCAATCAGATAGTGTATAAAGTACCCCCCGTCACGCCACGTGGCGTATAGGGAATTTGGTATTATGACCTTCGGCACATTATTTTTTAGATAATGTGGTCGGTATTACACCCACGCCGCTGTACTTTCCCAGTAAAAAAATCTGGTACTCATTTAACTCATTTAAGGTTGGGTGAACCTGGAAGCCGCCGATCAGGATCGAACCCGACCACTTGATCTTTGTAGTCCAGTCTAACCACTGAACTATCGCGGCTTCCCAGACATGCTGATGATAATAAAAGATAATATTTATGATCAATATTTATGTAGCAGCTGAAATCTATTTTTGTCACCAGATTTCTGTTCAAGATCCTGGGCCGCCGCAGAAAGCATTGCCTGTCGTGTGGAATAGAAGGCAAAGCTGATGACAATGACACCTTCATTCACTGTGACAACTGCCAGTCGCCATATTGTAACGAATGTTTTATCAACATGGGCAATGTCTGCACGGCTTGCATGAACCCTGTAAGTACAAGAAGAGCTGGTGCTTGCCTCTTTTTGTAACTCTTTTGTATTCGATCTCTATAGATTTGTATTAAACATGGATTGTGCATTTATGTGAATGCAATAGACAGGATGAAGTTATGGTGGCTAAGTAACTAATCTGCTTGTTACTTTCTAAAAGGACACTGGTTCAATTCCCAGATATATAGTAAGGTTTCTGAAAAGCAAAACGACCTCAGAGTCACACATCCTATGTATGAAAAGACATGATAGACACTCATTCAGTGTTTGATTCAATATTCTAGAATGTGGTGTCATCATCAAATGTGAGTATCAGGCTGATTGATTGTTAAAATAATGTGTTCACACAATTAAGCTTTTAGGTTGAATAAAGACACCAGGTTTTACCTTTACGATAACTGATATTATTATCACAACTATCATTTTACATTCCATCTATCTATTGACCTTTCGAGCCGTAGCCGGCCCATATGGCGCAGACCAAGATACTCACTCTCTTATCTGAATTTTTGTTCTAGCAGTTTTCAGTTCTTTTAAAGATATTTTATCAAATCTCGCCATTTGTCTCTGTCCTATGCAAGCAGCTCTATCTCATTGAGGGGGCCGATTCCTGCTGCTCTTGCCTCTCTCATTAATGTTCTTCTCAGTGTCTTCCTCTTTTCCTCTTACCTGTTGTTTCCCACATGAGGGCTTGCTTTGCTATTCGGTTACTATCTCTTCTCATCACATGTCCAACGTATGACCATCGTCTTTTCTTTATTACTGAAGATATTAGTGGTTGATTGACGATTTCTCTAATTTCCTCGTTTGTTTTGATTTCGTTCCACGCTATACCAAGTATTTTCCTTAGACATCATTTTACATTAGCAATCAATATTTCTAAATAGCTTTATTTATATATACCATCATCATCAAGTACCGGGCCTAGTGGCGTAGGTGATCATGTCTCTCCACAACTTTCGATCTCGGCAGCTATTTATCATTTCTGTTGTTGACCTTCTGCCAAGCCATTCTCTTAAGCTGTCTGTTATTTTTTTCTCTTTGCTTCCCTCTATCTCTTCGTCCCTCGATTTTTCCAGTTGTTACAATATATTCCAGTTGTTCTCTTCTCATTACATGGCCCAAAAATGATGATTATCTCTTACTAACATTGGAAATTAGCTCTCTTTTTGCTTTGACCTCTCTCAGAATGTGAGAATCTCAGAACCTCTTCATTACTCTTCTTAGCTGTCCATGGTATTCTCAACATTTTTCTGTAAAACCAAATTTCTACAGACTCCAGTGATTTTCTTGTCTGTTGTCCTATTGTCCATGACTCGCATCCATATGTTAAGATATATATATATGTTGTGTGAGTGTTCATATATAAGTCCAGGTATGTATATACGTGTGTGTATATGTACATAAGAAATATATTTAAATGAGTATAATAAATGTACAGGCTCAAATGTGTATGGCGATAACAAAGATACAAAGGGAGATTCAGAAGCAACCAAACGAATTGTTACAGTTGATTTTTTAAGGAAAGTGAGAAAAATAAAAGACAACCTGGCAGAGGAAATTGGAAACAGTGAACATTGCTAGCTAGATTTGGAACATCTTGCAAAAAAAATGGCTATGAACTGATTGAAATGTAAAAACTTTGTTCTTGCCTCACAAGACACAACTACCAGAGCTTGTAAATCACAACATAGGACACAACTACCAGAGCTTGTAAATCACAACATAGGACACAACTACCAGAGCTTGTAAATCACAACATAGGACACAACTACCAGAGCTTGTACAGCTTGTAAATCACAACATAGGACACAACTACCAGAGCTTGTAAATCACAACATAGGACACAACTACCAGAGCTTGTAAGTCACAACATAGGACACAACTACCAGAGCTTGTAAATCACAACATAGGACACAGCTACCAGAGCTAGTAAAGCTTGTAAGTCACAACACAAGACACAACTACCAGAGCTTGTAAATCACAACATAGGACACAGCTACCAGAGCTTGTAAATCACAACATAGGACACAACTACCAGAGCTTGTACAGCTTGTAAGTCACAACACAAGACACAACAGTAGTATAGCAGGAAGGATCTGGTTAGTATTTAGGCGCTAAATTAACAAAGATATATAGGGCGGCGCGCGGCGCGCATAAAGCGTGTGGCGCAGGGGGAGTTAACCGTGACATTTCGTGTCGGGATGTTGACCTCTAGTCCCGGTGACCCCGGAAGTGCGCTGTTTATGTCTGGTGTGTGCTGACTTTGGAGCGCTTGGTGTACTTGAGCGATAGTGATAGGTTAGTAGATTATACAACATCAATGAAAAACGATCAATATAAGACAGAAGACAAAGATATATTTTATTCTTTTATTATCTCAATAGGTGTATAACATACATTGATATTATATAACATTACAAAAATATTCAGTACAGTGAGTCAATATATAGTACATGGATAACATTTATTTATAGCTATGTAGTTGGGTGTCTGCTTAGCGTTGTGTCATAAATGAATCATAAGGGGTGAAACTGTTAGAGATTGCTGGTTAGGCTAAGCGGGTAGTGTAAAGAGTTAAATATCTAAAGGCATAGTCGAGACGTTATCATCAGCTACCTTTCTTTTTATATAGAAATAGGAAAGAGCATTTCTTGTTTGACTGTAGGAAAATATGGAATTATTTAAGACTTTGAAACCTACATTTTTCCCACCCTTGGCCTTTTGCGTGGCTAGAACCTCTAAAAACATATCTTTATCTAATTTGTTGTGTTGCTTGCTTAGCCCTTTACAACTGATTTTATCGTAATCCCCACTACAATGGTACGTCTTACTACATAAGCTAACAAGAGCTGTCCCTTCGTACTCTAGTTTAAAAAGCCCGGGCGTTCGTTTGGTGTATGCTTTAACACACTTACAGTTTATACAGTCTGTCTTGCTAGTATGTTCATCGCAGCGATGGTTGTATAGGGGTCGTCTAGTGTGTCGTGATGGTTGTATGGAGGTCGGCTAGTATGTCGTGATGGGTGTATGGACGGCGTCTAGTGTGTCATGATGGGTGTATGGAGGTCGTTTAGTGTATCGTGACGGGTGTATGGAGGTCGTCTAGTGTGTCATGATGGATGTATGGTGGTGTCGGCTAGTGTGTCGTGATGGGTGTATGGAGGTCGTCTAGTGTGGTATGAGGGGTGTATGGAGGTCGTCTAGTGTGATATGAGGGCTGTATCCCGGGCGTCTAGTGTGACATGATAGTTGTAGGTAGAATGTCTGGTATATCATACTTTTATACAACCAATAAGAAAACATGAAAAAACGAAGGAATTCAACAATACTTATCTTAACAACTTTACATCAATACAGTTGAATAACCTGTTATCGTTAACCCTTACCATACTTTAAGAGAAAACATTCAAACTTACAGTATAAAATATAGTCTCAATCATCTACAATGAATATAACCTATTATCGATAAGCGTTAACATACTTTAAGAGAAAACAAGCCAACTTACTGTGCAAAACGCCGCTAGAGTGAACAGTAACTTTCCTTGAATCAACCAAACTTATAACACAAAGGCTCGCATGAGACTAGTTTAAATATAGCCTGGTAGCAGATTTTAACCAATCAGCGAGTGAGTACGTCAACATCGCTTGATATCGGGATTAACCAATCAGAAAAGAGTATTAACATAGGAGGCGGGGCGAAGAAATGGCTGACAGGTGGATTAACCAATCAGAAAAGCGCGTTAGCCGAAGCGTAGGTAGTGGCTGTCGGGTCAGTGGTGGGGGAAAAATGTTGGGTGGTGGGTTAATTGATCTCGTTTTGACCCCTGAGGCAATTCCAGAAGAGTTCTATGACCTCATTTTGACCGCTGAAGGCTTTAATACCAATGTTTCCCACTTCAACGAACGACATACATCATTAAAGGTGATTACTTCAGCTCTTAGACTTTGGAGTTCCATATCTTTATCACTTCAACGAATGACAGACAACAGTAAAGATGATCATTTCAGGTAAGAAAACTTAGTTCCAAACCCTAAAATTTTGGTTCATACTCACAAAGTTGAACACAAACTCTACAAATTTAGGCCCAAAGTTGTAATTGTTAGACACGAAAGTCGTAAATGTTATATGCAAAGTCCAAAAGTTTGTCAAAAAGACAACCTAAACTCAAAATAATTAGACACAAAGCCCAACAATTTATAGGCAAAGTCCAAAAAGTTACTCCAAAAGACAACTAATATAACACTTAATCCCAAAATTGCGTCTCATAACCAAAAAGTTGAACTCAAAACCCTAAAAACTTACTCCCAAAGTGGTACTAGTTCACCACAAAAGGCGTAATTGTTATATTCAAATCCAAAAGTTTGTCAAAAAGACAACCCAAACTCAAAATAGTTAGACACAAAGCCCAACAATTTATATGCAAAGGCCAAAAAGTTACTTCAAAATACAACTAATGTAACACTTAACCCCAAAATTTCGTCGCATAACCAAACAGTTGAACTCAAAAGCCTAAAAATTTAGTCCCAAAGTCGTAATTGTTCGACACGAAAGTCGTAAATGTTATATGCAAAGTCCAAAAGTTTGTCAAAAAAGACAACCTAAACTCAAAATAGTTAGACACGAAAGGTAAAAAAAAAAAAGTATATGCAAAGTCCAAAAGGTTACTCCAAAAGACAACTAATGTAACACTTAACCCCAAAATTTCGTCGCATAACCAAACAGTTGAACTCAAAAGCCTAAAAATTTAGTCCCAAAGTGATACTAGTTCGACACGAAAGACCAAATAGTTATATTCAAAGTCCAAAAGTTTGTCAAAAAGACAACCTTAACTCAAAATAGTTAGACACAAAGCCCAACAATTTATATGCAAAGGCCAAAACGTTACTCCAAAAGACAACTAATGTAACACTTAACCCCAAAATTTCGTCGCATAACCAAACAGTTGAACTCAAAAGAATAACAATTTAGTCCCAAAGTCGTAATTGTTCGACACGAAAGTCGTAAATGTTACATGCAAAGTCCAAAAGTTTGTCAAAAAGACAACCTAAACTCAAAATAGTTAGACACGAAAGGTAAAAAAAAAAGTATATGCAAAGTCCAAAAGGTTACTCCAAAAGACAACTAATGTAACACCATTGCACAAAAATTTCGTTGCGTAACCAAAAAGTTGAACTCAAAACCCTACAAAATTTAAACCCAAAATCAAAATAGTTAGACACGAAAGACCAAATAGTTATATTCAAAGTCCAAAAGTTTGTCAAAAAGACAACCTTAACTCAAAATAGTTAGACACAAAGCCCAACAATTTATATGCAAAGTCCAAAAAGTTACTCCAAAAGACAACTAATGTAGCACTTAACCCCAAAATTTCGTCTCATAACCAAAAAGTTGAACTCAAAACCCTAAAAAGTGTCCACTTATCAACCAAAGTCTTTAATACAGCTGAGAAAACCCTAATAAATAATTACAATTTACTAAAAATGTTGCACTTGATGATAGCTGCGACTGTGTCTAAATCATTATTGAAAATATTCATAGAACTCTAGTAAAAACCAAACACACTAAAACACCACATTGAAAGAATGAACTTAAAGTTCACGCCCCTGTCACAACTCTGCTAAGAAAAGTACGACAAAGCATGAAAGTTATGGCCCCTGCTATAACTCTACTAAACGAAAGTATTACCAAACACGTAGGTTACACTCCTACCATAACCCACTAAGAAAAACAAGATTTTGCTTAAAATACCACATTATGATTGTTACGCCCCTTGTCCCTTTATGAGGGGTACGCCCATGAAACTGTTAGAAATAGTAAATTTACACTCTAGGGCTACTCCAAACTTTACATTAAGCATCCCCGTATCAAGAATTTACTTAAAAGTCACTTTTAGGGTTGTTACGCCCCTTGACCCTTATGAGGGGACGCCCATGAAACTGTTAAAGATAGTAAATTTAACCTCTAGACATACCCCAAACTTTATATTAAGCATCCCTGTATCAAGAATTTACATAAAAACAACTTTTGAAATTACTACCCCTGTACCCATTTTTGGCGGTTACGCCCATGAAACTGTTAAAGATAGTAAATTTAACCTCTAGACATACCCCAAACTTTATATTAAACATCCCCGTATCAAGAATTTACTTAAAAACCACTTTTATGAGTGTGGCCCCCTTACCCATTTTTGATGGTTACGCCCATGAAACTGTTAAAAATAGTAAATTTAACATCTAGACATACCCCAAACATTATATTAAGCATCTCCATATCAAGAATTTACATAAAAACAACGTTTGAAATTACTACCCCTGTACCCATTTTTGGCGGTTACGCCCATGAAACTGTTAAAAATAGTAAATTTAACATCTAGACATACCCCAAACTTTATATTAAGCATCTCCATATCAAGAATTTACATAAAACCAACTTTTGAAATTACTACCACTGTACCCATTTTTGGCGGTTACGCCCATGAAATCGATAAAAAATTGAAATTTAACATCTAGACATACCCCAAACTTCATTTTAGTCATCCTCATATCAAGAATTTACATAAAAATCACTTTTGAAATTACTACCCCTGTACCCATTTTTGGCGGTTACGCCCATGAAATCGATAAAAAATTGAAATTTAACAGCTAGACATACCCCAAACTTTATATTAAGCATCCCCATATCAAGAATTTACATAAAAATCACTTTTGAAATTACTACCCATGTACCCATTTTTGGCGGTTACGCTCATTAAACTGTTAAAAATAGTAAATTTAACATCTAGACATACCCCAAACTTTATATTAAGCATCCCCATATCAAGAATTTACATAAAAATCACTTTTGAAATTACTACCCATGTACCCATTTTTGGCGGTTACGCCCATGAAACTGTTAAAAATAGTAAATTTAACATCTAGACATACCCCAAACTTTATATTAAGCATCTCCGTATCAAGAATTTACTTAAAAACAACTTTTGAAATTACTACCCCGGTACCCATTTTTGGCGGTTACGCCCATGAAATCGATAAAAAATTAAAATTTACCCTATTGGTATACCTCAAACATAATATTTGAAACGCCCATGTATCAAATTTACATGAAAAATCAACCAAAAATTAGTAGTATATATCCAGTGATTGGACCCCTGAAAGTATTTCCAGAAGCACCTAAATCCTTATATAAATAGTCTACCCTCACATGGAAGCACATTTTTTGGTGCCGTTTTTCCTTATATGAGAGTCTACCCGGTCAATCACTGGATATACACTACTAATTTTTGGTTGATTTTTCATGTAAATTTGATACATGGGCGTGTCAAATATTATGTTTGAGGTATACCAATAGGTTAAATTTAAATTTTTTATCGATTTCATGGGCGTAACCGCCAAAAATGGGTACCGGGGTAGTAATTTCAAAAGTTGTTTTTAAGTAAATTCTTGATACGGAGATGCTTAATATAAAGTTTGGGGTATGTCTAGATGTTAAATTTACTATTTTTAACAGTTTCATGGGCGTAACCGCCAAAAATGGGTACATGGGTAGTAATTTCAAAAGTGATTTTTATGTAAATTCTTGATATGGGGATGCTTAATATAAAGTTTGGGGTATGTCTAGAGGTTAAATTTCAATTTTTTTTTTTTTTATCGAGTGACGTCATAGGACGCACCAAGATGGCATCTTATTTACATTCGAGCCATGGCCTAAACAATGTTGACTATGAACATTACGATTTCTGCTATCACAGCGAGTTGGCAGATTTTTAGAAATGCAATCAAGGTTTGAAAATAAATGTTTGTACACAGTTCGTTAACCTTCGCTGTAGATAAAGTCTTTATTCTGATGGCTTTTTCATGACCTTGGAAACTAAGGACCTAACTTGTGCAAACGGTTGGTTTGAGGAAAATTGTACCTTACAATGTCACTGCCATAATGACTCAGTTTGTGACAAGAAATCAACTTCAGACTGGTTCTAACAGACTCCAATTATGACAGAAACTACTGCTGATCGGAAGGGCTTCAAAAAACAGCTGAATTTAATACATTGGAATGCGGAGGGCATATACCACAAGAAACAAGCTCTAACAATTAGACTAGCAGAGGAGGAGATAGATGTTGCTTGCATCCAGGAATCTCATCTTAATCCTCAGCACAGATTCATGATCAGGGGCTACCAAACATTTAGACAAGACAGGGAAGGTCACAAGGGTGGAATTCTTATTCTTATTAAAAATTCCGTCCCAGCAAAGATGATAGATGTATTCACAAATGGAGAGGCAGAGATCATTGGTGCAGATTTATACATTAACTCCGCTTGTATAAGGATATATAATATATACTGTCCAAATGACAAATTACTGAAGCTGGAGTCAATGGAATTAACACCATCAAAGTGTCTGGTAGTAGGAGACTTTAACAGCCACTCTGAAAGATGGGGATATAGGGAGTCCAATGTTCGAGGTGAAGAAGTAGAAGAATGGGAAATAGACAACAACCTATTCCTCATAAACTCTAGGGAGGACCCCCCAACCTTCTACTCAAGAAGATGGAAAACAACTTCCACCCCTGACCTAGCGTTTGCAACTGGAGACATGTCTATCAAAATAACCAGAAAAGTGCTGAACCAACTTGGAGATAGTGACCATAGACCAGTCAAACTTTCAGTGGCTCTTGCTCACAAACAGGAGTTGCAAATACCTCTTCCACGCTGGAATTATAAGAGAGCAGATTGGGCAAAGTTTGCAAGGCTCACTGATGCATATACTGCACCTATCAACACCCACGAAAAGAAGGTAACAAATATGATAGAGCGGTTAACATATGGCATCATGAGAGCTGCTAAAGAATCCATTCCTAGAGGAGCAAGAAAAAACTACAGGCCATACTGGAGCAAGGAAATACAAAGACTAGAAGAGGAACTGGACTCTGCCAGAGAACTAGCTGAAACATCACACACCACAGAGAGCAATATTGCCTACAAAGCAGCCTCGGCCAAATACAGACGAGAGGTCATGACTTCAGCCAGACAGAGCTGGATAGACAAAACAGAGAGCCTTAATCTAGACAAAAATGGTCATAAACTATGGAAACTTGCGAAACCTCTGAGTGGCGAAAACACTTGCCGACCACCAATATCATTAGCACACAATCAGAACATCCTCACAGGCAAAAGGGCAGCAAATCTACTGATAGAGACTTACAAAAACATTAGTAGAATAAACATTCCAATAGACAAACAGAAAGCTGCAAGGCAGGAAAACCAAGATGCAAAACACATGCCTTTTGCACCAGAAGAGCATCAGACGACCATCTTTACCCCAACTGAATTAGATGTTGCACTCAAAGGATTGAAGCTCAAAAGTTCACCTGGTAAAGATGGAATCTCCAACGAAATGCTTCTAAATCTGGGGCATAAAGCCAAGAGCCAGCTTCTAAGGATACTAAATGCTAGCTGGAAGAGCGGTCATGTGCCGGCAATCTGGAAAGAAGCTATTATGGTGCCCATTCTCAAGTGTGGAAAAGACCCACTAGACCCAAGTAGCTATAGACCAATTAGCCTACTGAGCTGCCTGAGTAAACTCATGGAAAGACTGGTTAACAGAAGACTTGTGTGGCATTTGGAGACAAAACAACAAATCGTACCACAACAAAATGGCTTCCGTAAGCACCGATCAACTGAAGACCTGGTCACCTACATTGCACAGGAAATAGAGGATGCTCTACAAGAAAAGAAACACACGCTGGCAGTGTGGGTCGACATGGAGAAGGCTTTTGATAGGGTTTGGCGTGAGGGTTTAAAGAACAACCTTTTTAGACTTGGCATCCAGGGTCGTTTATTCAATTGGGTCTCTCAATACCTTCAGGATAGAACGGCCAGAGTACAAGTTCAAGGTCAACTAAGTAAGAAGGTCTCTATCGAGCAAGGTGTCCCACAAGGCGGAGTCTTGTCCCCAACACTCTTTTTAATTTTCATAAATGACATCGTAATGGACATTCCACCCAGAATACACTCAGCAATATACGCAGATGATCTGGCGTTATGGACTCGCGAGGAAAGTATGTCAGTGGCTGGTTCCAGGATGCAAGATGCCCTAGGTGAACTTGAAAAGTGGACGAACACCTGGTTCTTACCAATCAACGAAAGGAAAACTTCATACACAATTTTCAGCCTATCAAGGAAAACACTCTCTGCAAATTTGAAGTTAAAGGATCATACACTACCTATTGATCACAGCCCAACATATCTTGGTGTCACTATGAATCGCAGAATGACTTGGAAAAATCAGATAGACAGAGCAAGGATGAAAGCCAGGAAACGAACAAATATTATGAAGAAATTGGCAGGAACGGACTGGGGGGCAGACAGCAATATTTTGAAAAGACTATATGTAGGAAGAGTCAGACCAGTTCTAGAATATGGAGTCACAGCCTGGGCTATGGCTTCCAAATCACACCTTTGTAAAATTAACAGAATACAGAACCAAGCTGCCCGTATCATTACTGGTGCTATGAAATCTACACCTATCAAGACTCTAGAAACAGTAACAGGCTTACAACCCTTAGATGACAGACGGGTCACTAAAGTTTTGCAACAAGCGGAGAAATATAGAAGGCTCCTTAGCCACCCCATGCAACAAAGAATATCTGGTTCTGGAATTGTACGACTTAAGAGGAGCAACTTCGCTGCAATTGCCAATGAACTAACTACTGGAGACCCAGTTCTTTCCCAAACAATATCGAAACCCTTGGGCCCATCTGATATGTCTCCTCACGGAAAACATAAAATACCAGAACTTCAGGAAAACATAACAGGAATCATGAAAAAAGGCACCCAATCAGACACAGAAAGAAAACACGTAGCAGAAAAACATATACACGATACTTACCCACAGGACTCTTGGTCCCACATATATACAGATGGCTCTGCTACAAATGCCACCAGAAATGGAGGGGGAGGTGTGTTCTTGACGCTGACCAATCAGGACGAGATCAACAAGTCAATAGCTACTGGAAAATTCTCTAACAACTTTAAAGCAGAAACTGAGGCCATCAGAGAAGCTGCAACACTGGCTACTCAACACAAAAATAACATGCACAATAAATTGGTGATTCTGACTGATGCACTATCAGTACTATCAGCTCTAATAAACCACAAGAACAATGAACTAGATGACTTGAGAACAACCCTGGACCAACTATGCAATAACTTCCAGAGAGTAGTCATTCAGTGGATACCATCACACTGTAATATACACGGGAACGAACGAGCAGACAAATTAGCTAAAGAGGGAGGGAGATTACCACAAGAGAACAATCCGCTCAGTTATGATGAAGCCAAATCCATCCTCAAGGGTCAGTTCCATGAAAAATGGAAACGTGAACACCCAAAGCATAACGAGAGTGACGGATACCACCAACTATCAAGGAGGGATCAAGTCATCATACTTCGCCTACGCACAGGCCACAATAGAATGAGAAATCACATGTTCACCAAATTCAAAATAGGAACTACCAGCCTATGCCACTGTACACTGGACAATATGACAACAAAACATGTTCTACAGGATTGCCCCCAGTACACGGACCTAAGAAGAGCAATGTGGTCCACGCCCACCTCCCTGGAGGAGAAATTATATGGGGCGATCGATTCGCTTAAACAGACAGCTGACTTCATGAGAGAGACTGGAATCCTACTCTGATCGAGTCTTGATCGCAGAGAGAGAAAGAGAGAGAGAGAGAGAGAGAGAGAGAGTTTATGACAAAACTACAGGGATATGCCCAAACAATGACATTTATCAGCACGAATATTTTGGACCCCAGTGTCAGTACTTGGTTCTCGTGTACAAATACGCCTAAAAATTCTGAACCTACTTTCCTGTTTAATTACAACGACACCACTTGTAACTCGGACGCAAATTCTACATCAGTTGAGGCAACTCTCATTCAATCTTTGCTGTTCTCATGGTTTAGGATTTATGCAAATGACTTAATAGTTCCGGACAGTTTCACGACATTACTAAATGGTTCTGCCTCATGTAGCAATGATTCAAGGTTTGTAGTTAGTCAGCACGAGATTGATGTCTTTTGCTCTGGGGCTGATCTGATCAACAAGTTATGATTGCAGGGTCGATAGTTGCAAATATCTGCTCCATCCACATAGGCGGGGGTCGGAATGTGGCTCTCAATCAGAACACAAACCAGGCCGACACGTTTAATTCTTGTTATACAGGAGACGAATGTGGACCAGAGGCCGCAGTAAATGACAAAAGAAGGACCAATCTCTATGACAATGACTGCACACACACAAAACTGAGAAGTGGAAACAGTCCTGTTTACTGGTATCTGAACTTTGCCACGCCCCAGTAGATTCACTCACACCATTCGATTCTATCATCAAGCTAGCACTAAGATTCGGGTAAAGAATGCCACTCAAAAGGCTTCCTCTGACAGTGGCGGTGTAGTGTTCCAGTCTAATGATATATCATATCCAAATGTTTCTATGAACACTATTGTAGTCACCACACAAACGCCAATGGCACACATTAAGACTGAGTTCTCACCGATCATTTCGCAGGCCGGCAGTGAACCGACGGTGTGTGAGGCGCAAACATTTGCAGACACCTATTGTCTGGACGGGTATTCTTGGTCGTTTTGTGCAGTGTATAGTGGGTGTAGCAAAAGCTGCGACTTCATCATTGGTACGTGTCACGGCAAATGCTCACATGGGGTCTATGGACACGATTGCTCCAGGTCTTGTCTCAGTGTCTGTCCTTTATGTGGGAAAAATCTTGAAAATGACTACAATGTAAACATCCTGGCTATACCTGTAATGACACTTGTCCCGATGGTAATTTTGGGCTACAGTGCGAACAGACATGTTCTGATGGCTGTGACATCATATGTGACCCGGAAAGTGCATACTGCACGTGCAAGGAAACGTACTACGGGTCAGACAGCACTCTCAAATGTCCAGACAACTGTTTCAACGACACATCTGAACAGTCAGCCGGGAACAGTGCATGCAAGGGAAAGTTCTACGTGTCAGACTGCATTCTCAAATCTCCGGACAACTGTTTGAACGAAACCTGCGGACAGTTAATCGAAGCCTGCGTCTCGTATGTCAATGATTCACACGTTAAGAAGAGTCTGCAGACTAACCCAAGCATATGGATACCTCAATGTGTTTATGTGCTAGACTTGGCTCATTTCTTGGTGTTTTTCCGTGAAGACATGACTCATATCTTAATGTTTTTCTGTGCTAGTCATGGCTCATATCTTGGGGTGTTACTGTGCTAGCCATGGATCAAATCTTAGCTTAAGTGTATGTTGTGTGTGTGTGTGTGTGTGTGCTAGCCATGGCTCATATCTAGATGTGTGTCATCTTAGTCATATCTCATATCTTGGTGTGTCCGTGTTAATCATGTCTCTTATCTTTATGTGCGTCTCAGTTTAGTAATATATCATAACTTAGTGTGTATCTGTGTTAGTCATGTGTCATATCTTTGTGTGTGCATGTCTGGGTTAGGGATATCTCATATCTTTGTTTGCATGTTTATGTTAGTCATATCTCATATCTTTGTGCGTACATGTCTGTGTCTGTCACATCTCATATTCTTGTGTGTGCATGGCTACGTAAGTCACATCTCATATCTTTGTGTGTGCATGCCTATGTTAGTCATATCTTATATCTTTGTGTGTATGTCTATGTTAGGTATGCGTCATATCTTTGTGTGTGCATGTCTAAGTCAGTCATATCTCATAGCTTTATATGCATGTCTATGTTAGTCATGTGTCATATATCTTGATGTGTGTCAGTGTTAGTCATGGCTCGTATCGCTGTGCACTTGTCTGTGTTATTCACATCTCATATCTCTGTGTGTGCATGTCTGTGTTAGTCACCTCTAGTGACTCGGGCAGATGGTGCTCGTAAACCTGGGAGGGTAGACCATCTAAGGGCAGAGTCCCCCTACAGAAAAGACAATCTGCTGCCTTGCAGGAAGATTGGGGACAATCAAAGGCTAAGGAAAGCAAACCTGAAAAAATGCTGGCTGAAATCGGATGCACTGGGCCACTGGCGCAGAACACAGTGCAACGTATTAACGGGTGTTCAGTCAGAGTGGATCTGGCGGACTCTAAATGTGACGTTCTGTCTGTGGGGGCGATCAACACCCTTAACCTGACAGTTGACTTCATGTGGGAGTCTGGAATCCTACTCTGACTGAGTCCTGATCGCAGAGAGAGAGAGAGAGAGAATTTTTTATCGATTTCATGGGCGTAACCGCCAAAAATGGGTACAGGGGTAGTAATTTCAAAAGTGATTTTTATGTAAATTCTTGATATGAGGATGACTAAAATGAAGTTTGGGGTATGTCTAGATGTTAAATTTCAATTTTTTATCGATTTCATGGGCGTACCCGCCAAAAATGGGTACAGTGGTAGTAATTTCAAAAGTTGGTTTTATGTAAATTCTTGATATGGAGATGCTTAATATAAAGTTTGGGGTATGTCTAGATGTTAAATTTACTATTTTTAACAGTTTCATGGGCGTAACCGCCAAAAATGGGTACAGGGGTAGTAATTTCAAACGTTGTTTTTATGTAAATTCTTGATATGGGGATGCTTAATATAATGTTTGGGGTATGTCTAGATGTTAAATTTACTATTTTTAACAGTTTCATGGGCGTAACCGCCAAAAATGTGTACTGGGGTAGTAATTTCAAAAGTTGTTTTTATGTAAATTTTTGATACGGGGATGCTTAATATAAAGTTTGTGGTATGTCTAGATGTTAAATTGACTATTTTTAACAGCTTCATGGGCGTAACCATCAAAAATGGGTAAGGGGGCCACACTCATAAAAGTGGTTTTTAAGTAAATTCTTGATACGGGGATGTTTAATATAAAGTTTGGGGTATGTCTAGAGGTTAAATTTACTATCTTTAACAGTTTCATGGGCGTAACCGCCAAAAATGGGTACAGGGGTAGTAATTTCAAAAGTTGTTTTTATGTAAATTCTTGATACAGGGATGCTTAATATAAAGTTTGGGGTATGTCTAGAGGTTAAATTTACTATCTTTAACAGTTTCATGGGCGTCCCCTCATAAAGGGTCAAGGGGCGTAACAACCCTAAAAGTGACTTTTAAGTAAATTCTTGATACGGGGATGCTTAATGTAAAGTTTGGAGTAGCCCTAGAGTGTAAATTTACTATTTCTAACAGTTTCATGGGCGTACCCCTCATAAAGGGACAAGGGGCGTAACAATCATAATGTGGTATTTTAAGCAAAATCTTGTTTTTCTTAGTGGGTTATGGTAGGAGTGTAACCTACGTGTTTGGTAATACTTTCGTTTAGTAGAGTTATAGCAGGGGCCATAACTTTCATGCTTTGTCGTACTTTTCTTAGCAGAGTTGTGACAGGGGCGTGAACTTTAAGTTCATTCTTTCAATGTGGTGTTTTAGTGTGTTTGGTTTTTACTAGAGTTCTATGAATATTTTCAATAATGATTTAGACACAGTCGCAGCTATCATCAAGTGCAACATTTTTAGTAAATTGTAATTATTTATTAGGGTTTTCTCAGCTGTATTAAAGACTTTGGTTGATAAGTGGACACTTTTTAGGGTTTTGAGTTCAACTTTTTGGTTATGAGACGAAATTTTGGGGTTAAGTGCTACATTAGTTGTCTTTTGGAGTAACTTTTTGGACTTTGCATATAAATTGTTGGGCTTTGTGTCTAACTATTTTGAGTTAAGGTTGTCTTTTTGACAAACTTTTGGACTTTGAATATAACTATTTGGTCTTTCGTGTCTAACTATTTTGATTTTGGGTTTAAATTTTGTAGGGTTTTGAGTTCAACTTTTTGGTTACGCAACGAAATTTTTGTGCAATGGTGTTACATTAGTTGTCTTTTGGAGTAACCTTTTGGACTTTGCATATACTTTTTTTTTACCTTTCGTGTCTAACTATTTTGAGTTTAGGTTGTCTTTTTGACAAACTTTTGGACTTTGCATATAACATTTACGACTTTCGTGTCGAACAATTACGACTTTGGGACTAAATTTTTATTCTTTTGAGTTCAACTGTTTGGTTATGCGACGAAATTTTGGGGTTAAGTGTTACATTAGTTGTCTTTTGGAGTAACTTTTTGGCCTTTGCATATAAATTGTTGGGCTTTGTGTCTAACTATTTTGAGTTAAGGTTGTCTTTTTGACAAACTTTTGGACTTTGAATATAACTATTTGGTCTTTCGTGTCGAACTAGTATCACTTTGGGACTAAATTTTTAGGCTTTTGAGTTCAACTGTTTGGTTATGCGACGAAATTTTGGGTTAAGTGTTACATTAGTTGTCTTTTGGAGTAACCTTTTGGACTTTGCATATACTTTTTTTTTTTTACCTTTCGTGTCTAACTATTTTGAGTTTAGGTTGTCTTTTTTGACAAACTTTTGGACTTTGCATATAACATTTACGACTTTCGTGTCGAACAATTACGACTTTGGGACTAAATTTTTAGGCTTTTGAGTTCAACTGTTTGGTTATGCGACAAAATTTTGGGGTTAAGTGTTACATTAGTTGTATTTTGAAGTAACTTTTTGGCCTTTGCATATAAATTGTTGGGCTTTGTGTCTAACTATTTTGAGTTTGGGTTGTCTTTTTGACAAACTTTTGGATTTGAATATAACAATTACGCCTTTTGTGGTGAACTAGTACCACTTTGGGAGTAAGTTTTTAGGGTTTTGAGTTCAACTTTTTGGTTATGAGACGCAATTTTGGGATTAAGTGTTATATTAGTTGTCTTTTGGAGTAACTTTTTGGACTTTGCCTATAAATTGTTGGGCTCTGTGTCTAATTATTTTGAGTTTAGGTTGTCTTTTTGACAAACTTTTGGACTTTGCATATAACATTTACGACTTTCGTGTCTAACAATTACAACTTTGGGCCTAAATTTGTAGAGTTTGTGTTCAACTTTGTGAGTATGAACCAAAATTTTAGGGTTTGGAACTAAGTTTTCTTACCTAAAATGATCATCTTTACTGTTGTCTGTCATTCGTTGAAGTGATAAAGATATGGAACTCCAAAGTCTAAGAGCTGAAGTAATCACCTTTAATGATGTATGTCGTTCGTTGAAGTGGGAAACATTGGTATTAAAGCCTTCAGCGGTCAAAATGAGGTCATAGAACTCTTCTGGAATTGCCTCAGGGGTCAAAATGAGATCAATTAACCCACCACCCAACATTTTTCCCCCACCACTGACCCGACAGCCACTACCTACGCTTCGGCTAACGCGCTTTTCTGATTGGTTAATCCACCTGTCAGCCATTTCTTCGCCCCGCCTCCTATGTTAATACTCTTTTCTGATTGGTTAATCTCGATATCAAGCGATGTTGACGTACTCACTCGCTGATTGATTAAAATCTGCTACCAGGCTATATTTAAACTAGTCTCATGCGAGCCTTTGTGTTATAAGTTTGGTTGATTCAAGGAAAGTTACTGTTCACTCTAGCAGCGTTTTGCACAGTAAGTTGGCTTGTTTTCTCTTAAAGTATGTTAACGCTTATAGGTTATATTCTAACAGGTTATATTCATTGTAGATGATTGAGACTATATTTTATACTGTAAGTTTGAATGTTTTCTCTTAAAGTATGGTAAGGGTTAACGATAACAGGTTATTCAACTGTATTGATGTAAAGTTGTTAAGATAAGTATTGTTGAATTCCTTCGTTTTTTCATGTTTTCTTATTGGTTGTATAAAAGTATGATATACCAGACATTCTACCTACAACTATCATGTCACACTAGACGCCCGGGATACAGCCCTCATATCACACTAGACGACCTCCATACACCCCTCATACCACACTAGACGACCTCCATACACCCATCACGACACACTAGCCGACACCACCATACATCCATCATGACACACTAGACGACCTCCATACACCCGTCACGATACACTAAACGACCTCCATACACCCACCATGACACACTAGACGCCGTCCATACACCCATCACGACATACTAGCCGACCTCCATACAACCATCATACCCCACTAGACGACCTCCATACACCCATCATAACACACTACCCGCCCTCCCTGTACCAATCACGACACACTAGACGACCTCTATACACCCATCACGACACACTAGACGCCCTCTATACACCCAATATGACACACTAGACGACCTCCGTACACCCATCACGACACACTAGACGCCCTCTATACACCCAATATGACACACTAGACGACCTCCGTACACCCATCACGATATACTAGCCGACCTCCATGCACCCATCACGACACACTAGACGACCCCTATACAACCATCGCTGCGATGAACATACTAGCAAGACAGACTGTATAAACTGTAAGGGTGTTAAAGCATACACCAAACGAACGCCCGGGCTTTTTAAACTAGAGTACGAAGGGACAGCTCTTGTTAGCTTATGTAGTAAGACGTACCATTGTAGTGGGGATTACGATAAAATCAGTTGTAAAGGGCTAAGCAAGCAACACAACAAATTAGATAAAGATATGTTTTTAGAGGTTCTCGCCACGCAAAAGGCCAAGGGTGGGAAAAATGTAGGTTTCAAAGTCTTAAATAATTCCATATTTTCCTACAGTCAAACAAGAAATGCTCTTTCCTATTTCTATATAAAAAGAAAGGTAGCTGATGATAACGTCTCGACTATGCCTTTAGATATTTAACTCTTTACACTACCCGCTTAGCCTAACCAGCAATCTCTAACAGTTTCACCCCTTATGATTCATTTATGACACAACGCTAAGCAGACACCCAACTACATAGCTATAAATAAATGTTATCCATGTACTATATATTGACTCACTGTACTGAATATTTTTGTAATGTTATATAATATCAATGTATGTTATACACCTATTGAGATAATAAAAGAATAAAATATATCTTTGTCTTCTGTCTTATATTGATCGTTTTTCATTGATGTTGTATAATCTACTAACCTATCACTATCGCTCAAGTACACCAAGCGCTCCAAAGTCAGCACACACCAGACATAAACAGCGCACTTCCGGGGTCACCGGGACTAGAGGTCAACATCCCGACACGAAATGTCACGGTTAACTCCCCCTGCGCCACACGCTTTATGCGCGCCGCGCCCCTATATATCTTTGTTAATTTAGCGCCTAAATACTAACCAGATCCTTCCTGCTATACTACTCACAACTACTAGAGTTTGTAAATCACAACATAGGACACAGCTACCAGAGCTTGTACAGCTTGTAAGTCACAACATAGGACACAGTTACCAGAGTGTGTAAGTCACAACTACCAGAACTTGTAGTTTATATATATAAGAAATAATTATAAACTAAGAATCTACAATTTTAAAGAAAAAAAATTACTGTTAATTAGTTCTGAATCAAGGGGAAACACAAAAATGATAATCTAGTTATGCTTTCAGAAATACTTGGTTAGAGAAGTGGTTCGAAGTCGATGGTCATTTGGACCCCTGGGGGTGGGTCAAATCCGGGGGGGGGGGTAAAAATGCATAATTGGGGTGGGGGGAGGTGTCATGGCGTCCATACGCAGGAATGCTGATTATTGTAGAAAACAACGCTCAGTTGTCTTCAGAAGATCTAACGCTGTTTTATTTATGGGAATTTATTTCTATTATTTCCTAGTCGCAACGTTGTCTCCAGCTGTTTCAAATGTTTCCCCTTCCCAGGAAACAAAAACGTTAACAAGTCATATTTTTTCCACGAAAGGACGGGGAGTCAAGGGAAGAAAACAAGGTTGAAAAAGGGGGGAGGGGGGGGGAGACACGGTAAAAATAAGGTTCAGAAGAGGTGGTTTATAGGACTACGATCTTTGTCTTGGTGATAGGGAAAAGACACAGCATGACCTAAAGCTTATTAGACCACGATAGAGATAGTGAGCAAAAGAGAGAAAGGGATCAATAAAAATAAAGAGAAAATTGTTGAGTATGTTCCTTTACTTTAAGAATCTTACAGAGATTGAGATAATAGGATAGAAATAGCTAAGGATAAGCTCATGAACAGAACGAAATAAACTGTGTTAAAACAATGATTTTACTTGCACTGCAGGTGGATTACGGAGATTCCGAAGATCTGAGTGTCGAGACTGACTCCAGTGAGGATGAAGAGGTGAGGTTAGCAGAGTCAATTTTTAACAAAGAAAAAAAAAACATACTTATCGGTAAGAGTATTTTTGGCAACATCTTATCGTTATCAGGTAATTGATCAGCTATTAAGATCCACTGATAATATTTTCTTTGTTACAACAGGGTATTATGTCACGCATTAGAAAACATTCTTTAAAATTATAATACGGTGTGTTTGCTCATTATCACACTCACTTCTCACAATTTTGTTATGTTCCACTTGTGTGCGTGTGGAACATAACTTAGTAATGATTAACTCCCTTACAAACAGGACAAGGCTATACGGGTGTCAAATATGGAGCAAAGGAAGCAGAAAGTTTTGAAAAAGCAGCGAGAGAAGCATCCACCTCATCTAATAAAGAGCTTTCAGGCACGATTTGCATCGACAGCAACAGAGACTGAGTCCGCTTACAGTCAGTACAGTACTCTCTTAAACAAAGCAGGCTCCAGGCGCAGCTCTTCCTCCTCATCTGTAGATAATGACAACCAAAGCAGTGTTGTGGAGGAGTCAACATCACAATACGACACAGACTACCAATACCTCAGCAAAGACAGCACGCCCAGCCAGTCTGACGATGACAGGTCACGCAGAAAGAAACTTACTAGGAGGCGTGTACAAAAAGTAACTGTGGATATATTTAACAAAGACAAAAGTACGACCTCCACATATTGGAGACGTTTGCTCATATGACACCACATAACATACTTTGTTCTTCTTTCCCTCCTCATTTGTTTTTCAGCGCTGAGGGGAAACACTGTTGACCTCCCCTGTAGGTGTTTTTAATATTCAATCCATCTTTTTTGTGATGGCCTTTGGTTCTGGTGTTCTCGTAGCAATGTTTGATGGCTTGTTGTGTTATATTTTCACATTTCTGATCACATAGCCAAACTATTTTATCGAATGAGTGTCAAATTATTATATATATAAATACAACTTTATAAGATAGAGGTTTGGTTCATAAACTGATGTTATTTAAAAGTGAATTGAGTTCTGATGCATATCTAGGGATTAACAAACATATAAATACAAACAAAAAAGATAATAATAACAGGTATCCGAATAAGCACACATTTTTTTGCCTACTATAAATGTCCACGAGTTAAAATTTGGAAGTAATAACTCTCTAACTGGCTCAACAAAAATGTTATGTGCAAAAAGAGTAAATCTGCTCATGGCGTCTCTTTGAGCATGGTCTCCATTGTTGGAAGAAGAAAAATAACATGAATAAATATCACTTTTTGTTAAAAGTTGAATGGTCAGATTTGTATTTATTGTTGTAGGCTTGTTATGTTCCATTTTATTTATCTATCTTTAAAAATTATACTATGATTAAGAGTTAGAAGATTTTATAATCAACGAACTAATTGAATCAGTAGTATATGGGTATATGATTCCAGAGCCAAGATAACTCATTGGTTAGTGAACTAGACTATCAAGGGTTGGGCTCGATCAAGAACGACGGCTTTCAGGTTCATCCGGCCTTAAATGGGTACCAAAAAATGATGATTGTTTCTTCCTAATATTAAAAATTAGCTCTCTTTTTACTTTAGCCTCTTTCAGAACATTTTCATTACTCTTCTTAGTTGTCCATGGTATTCTCAACATTCTTCTGTAAAACCACATTTCTACAGCCCCCAGTGAGTTTCTTGTCTGTTGTCCATGATTCACATCCATATATTAAGAATGACTCTACATAACATTTAACAACTCTTTTTCTTGTTTCTGTTATCAAAGATGGATCTTCCTAATTTTTTTGGAAAGCTGCTTTTGCCTTAGCCATTCTGCATCTCACCTCTGTTGTACATCTACTGAAGTTAACAATGTGCCCAGATATTTAAATTCATTTACCTGTTTTAATATTGTTCCACTTGTCTTTATTTTGCACTGAAGTGATGTCTTTTTCTTTGTTGTTACCATTACCTCTGTCTTTTTGCTATTAAGGCTGAGTCCTTTATTTTTGCTTTCTTTCACTATAATGTCAAACATTTCTTGTAACTCATTTTCACTCTTAGCGATTAAGACTGTATCATCAGATTAGATAGACCTTAGATTATTTATATTAATAAATGTATCAGGATGCATAAAAATGTGAGACTGCTGTAAAGCTGATAAGAATGAAAAGAAAACAAACGTGGTGAGGGTATGGTCACAGTTTTATGACATAGATATTTTTTTATTTTCATCATTATTTCAGGGATTCATTCTTCATCATTGATCTATACCGAGCCACATAGGAAATGATCAGGTTCCTCTATTTCTCTCTGATACTAGTTTCTGTTCATTTTTACATATTAAAAAATCCAGGCCAGATAATCCTCTTTTGGTCTGCCTCTTTTTGTCAATGATGACCAAGTTCTGCAGTTCCTCTCAAAATGCCCTCAGAATCATATCTTCTCATATTCTTTCTATAATTTGAAAACTGTTTTCCAGTACAGATACAATAGAGCAAGTGCTAGTTATATCCATGTCTAACTTATTTCATTTGTTTAACATGTTCTGTTTAGTTTTTTATTATTACAGATGTACTTTAATGGATATCAATTATGTGTGATTCATTGTAAATGCTTCAGTGACATCTGCTTATTTATGCAATCAATGTGATGAATTAGCACTCTTTCAGAGATATAGTGTTGGAGCATCTTTAACAAAGCATTTTTCATTTAATACATACTAGGCTTCATATTTGACTGTATCTTTTATTACATGGTTGTACAAATGTAAATTTATGAAATAGTGTAACAGTTGTGGTTTAACCTTTTACTGGAGAATTTTTTGACTGAATATTTTTTTTTTTCAATACTTCATTATTTAAGATATTTGAAAATGTCACAAGGTTATTAGTGTTCACATTATAATTGTTGACAAGTTCTGATAACTATGTAGAGATTATATACATTCTCATGTGGATTCTGGCTACCTATTGACTTAAGTTTTTCAAAATGACAACACAACAAAATGAGAAGCAAGAGAAACAACGAAGATAGGGAACAAATGAAAGCAACAAAGAGAGAGAGCCTGGAGTAGTTTGTAAAGATAAGTTGTATCTTGTCATATTTCTTGAAAGTATCAGTTTTCCATGTATTTATGAAGTGTTTAATTACCTTAAGAGTTCATATATTTCTTTCATTGTTCATTGGTTAAATAACATAAATATCTGCACCTTGTTAAGGCAAATCATACCTTACTTAGACTGTTACAGTGAACACTTAATAATTATATTTGTTCTATTACAGGAGAAAGATAATTACTAAATGTTTGATGTACAGTGAGAAAATGGTAGTAACTTAAAAAGCTGCAGATAAAATGTGTGTAACTTAATAGGTTAATGCTTGCAAGAATGGATCTCACTGCAATGCAACTATCGCTCTTTCGATCCAGTCTCTGATGCCATCAATGTACTTTCCGTTGACTAGTTCACCTCTCACTGTTCCCTGTTGTATGGTTTTCACCAATTACAAAGTTTTGTATGAAAATTGTTGTATCTGATTACTGGAATTGTCAGCAAAGCACCTCTTTTTTTAAAGAACAAGTTTTATAAGATGAAAACATGTGCTACGTGAATAGCAATACACCCAAAGGTGTATCACACCTGTGATTTAGTGGAATTAGAATATCCACATGCTGCTTTTTTTTTTTTTTTAAACCCTTACTTCTACAAATATAAAGGTGACAGAAAATAAGAAATAAATTCTCATAACTGGTGTTCACTAGACAAAACACGAAAATCAAATAATCCATGAATTGTCTGTGTAAACTTTAATTATTGGATGTAGACACAAATATTTCTGAACAATTGATTGTGCAGAAAAATGTAAAGAATCCACATAACAAATCTTACAGACTACAATTGTGATCTGGCAGCGATCTCTGAAACAAGAAGAATGACCATCAATGAAGCTTGGATGTAGTCTGCTGAATAAAGAAGAAACAAACACTGCAAACAAATTTTACTCTGGAAAAAATAAAAGCAAAAAGTTATCCAGTTGTGAGTGAGCACACCAAAGATGCAACGATGAAAGTGTAACATTGTATCAGAGGTGTGTGTGTGTGTGTACAAGTAGATATATGAATGGGTGGTGCAGCTGAACTGTCACATAAGCTTATTAAATTAACAAAACCAGAAATCACCATGGATACTAATGTATTTGGGGTTTTTGTTTTGCGCTTTTGATAAAAGATATTGCGACAAATTGAAGGTATTATACAAATTAGCACAAATCTGAAATAATTTAAAAAACAATGATGCTCCAATCAAACTGATAACCTTAGGAACTAAATGAGGAAATAGGTAAAAATGTGGCAACATTCGTGTAACAGCAAGAGATGATCAAGACTTGTATTATGGCAATTAATTTTTTAAAAAAGCCTTTTTGCCTGAGATGTTTATTCGTTTCACAGTGCTAATGTTAGTCATTGAGATGGGAAGTGATTTATTTTAACCCCATAGTACAAGTGACCACTAGATGATGAGGTAGGGTCCAGTAAATGTCTAGTGTTACACACATTTATGTAACTGGGTTGACTGAGATGTTTATCTAGGAATGAACCCATGTTATGAAGCTAGCATGCAGCAACTCTGCTCTCTCACAGATGATTCAATATGCACATTAAACTGCCCTTTACCATTCACAACTTCAGTTCCAAAGCAAAATAAAAGACAGGAAAAAGTCTTAACATTTATGTTTGTCAGAAAAAAAAAAAATGCAATAAAATTCTGACTAAATTAAAAAAATTGAAAAAGTCACATCTGCATGCTGGCCTATTCAAATGGTTTCATTCTAAAGAAGTCACTGATTCATAATTTTCCTGCATTGGTGTTTCTTTGAGCACCACAATACTTCTGGGGTAACGGTTGGTTATTCTGACCATCTTTACCATTCCAAAGCTCAATTTGCCCAATGCTCATTGTCTCTTTAAGATCTTGTCCACAGTGCTAAGTCCCTCAGACCCATTACAGATTTGGTTAAATTTGTTTATTACCACAGACTTGACCAGAGGACAAAGGTTTATAGGCTGTAGGAGTAAACAGAATTATGCATTATCACCTGAGATTTTCAACAGGTAGATTTTCAAAACAAAGAGTTCTATTTAACTGTGTAAGAGCATCTCATTTCAATTTAATTTTCAAATTTTTAATCGCAGGGCACATGGTTAATAGTGTTGTGGAAAATCACAATTTTTTTTTCAAATATCAATAACTAAATTCGAGCCAGTGAGATATTTGTGTTAACGTAAATGAGACATGGATTTTATAAGGTTAATTTTCAGGGCTGTTTGCTTCATGTGGAAGAAGCACAGCTGTTTCTCCCTTCTCTTTATGAGAGACAATATATGGTGATGAAAGCATGACAGAGAAATTATGCTGTTATTTTAACAAAATATCACTTTCATTAAAGGAATTACTATTCCCATGTTTTTTACTGTTTGGTTCACACAAAACAGAGAGCTCATCTATCATCACATCCTTTACTATCTGCAGCTTATGATTATTTGTGCCTATACACTAAGTGAGTTGCTGTTTTTTAAATGAACTTCGCTATAATTCAATCAAAAAGGAAACAGCAGCATAAATGGAAAATCACAAACCAATATTGTGTTCATTCATTTAAAAGAAAATAGAAACGAAACCTCAAATAGATGTCAATTAAGCTCAGTCAAAATGAATAAAGGATTTAAGAAAGAAAAACAAATATGGAATTTTATCTCAATGCGCATGTCAATCTGATTAAATATGCACACATGACAAAACCATAATTCAGCATATCAAGAACTGCTTCTCAGGATAAAGTAATAAAAGGAATTAATTGCAAAAGTTTGAAATATAAGCAGTGCAAATCCAACAAACCAAAAGAAAGGTAAGAAGGTATTTAACATCATTTATTTTCTTTACCCTTATGTTGTATCATCTATCTTTGCACATCCAAAAAAGGCAAGCATAGACAATTATGTTCTAGCAGAATGCTCATGTACTACACATGGTATAGTTCCTTATATGTGCAGTCACTTATGTTCTGTAGTATCTTTTTTAACTTAACTTTATTTGTTCATAAACTTCTTTTGTTATCAAAATAATGCAAATATTAAAATCATAATCAGACATTCCCACAAAAAAGGCTTTTACTTTCATTTATAGCATGACTTCCTTAATTATTTTTTTTGCCTTACACCCATTTAAATATTTACTGCATTATATTTTATGCACATAATATCATACTTATTCTCATGAAAGTTCATCTCTTAATTATTAAATGACTATCAAAATTGATGTGTAGCCAAAGAATAATATATGTAAAGTGTATAATTAAAAGTGAGAATGATAGTCCAAAAAATTTGTCTATACAGGAAAATACAACTTTTAAATTACCATCCTTATATATTGAAGCAGACAACAGAGGAGATGCATAATATTATGAAGAAAGAACATATTAAGGAGGAGAGAAACCGTTTGCCTAAATCAATGCTGAAAAATGTTAATTCATATTTTAATAAGCAATTTTAAAATGTGATACAAAATAACTTGTACTTTCATGGCTGTAATATCACACATAAATTGAGGCTGCATTTTTAATGCAGTCTGTATCATTATAACACATTCTATGACAAAAGAAAAAAAAAAAAGTGCAACAACAAAAGAATTTATTCAGAAAAAAATAGGTTTTATATAAATTTCATCACTCTGTCAATAATAGCATGTATTTGTACAACTGCATGAATGGTATTAAATGAATGAAAAATGGTAATCAGCAAACCTTTAAGATAAATTGAAGTAATATTTTACTATCACTGACTTCAATTTGAAGTAGTTGTTAACATTTCTTGACATAATGAAATCATCTGTGGTCTATTCTTGTCATATACTCTCAATTTTGTCAGTTTAAATCTGAAGAAGAAAACTGTAAGAACTTGCTTGACAAATTCATCAAAAACAACAATGTTAACTCTAACTCTTCATATTAACTTTCTGTTTTTTAATCTAAAAATATGCTCTTTAGTGAAAAATAAGTGACCACTAAATATTTTCATGAAAATCACTGGATTTTAAAATGAAGTCTTAATCAAGTAGCTTATCAAATGAACAGCTCAACATCCCACAAATGATCAAGAAACTTGTGCTTACAAGATTAAAAACTGCTTGCTGTGACCATAAAAATTAACCATTAACATTTATTTCACATTCGACTATTTCCTTTGCATTACTAAACAAAATAAGAGAATAAAGAGAAGGTACAAATATCCCCAAGGGAAAAAATTATATATTTTTTTCTTGCATGAAATTCAATTAAAAGAACTCATTTAGGAACAAAAAAGCACATATAATATTGAACTATAACTGTAAAATACAAACAAATGATGTTGATTAGTCCGTAAAATCATACAGGTTTTTCATGCGGGGAAATATTTGGACTCATTGACAGTTGAAATCAAATCAGCAACATTATTCTAAGCCTTTGTTACAAGCTAGAAATAAGTCACAAAACATGAACTCTGATATAATTTGTTGAAGAAAAAAAAAAAATAAATTCGGGACAAATGACGAAACTACAATCTTAAAGTGTGTTAACAACTATCATATTTTCCATTAATTTAAATATCTCCCACTGAATTCTTACCACGTGGTATATGCTTTTACTTTTATTTAATAATTTTATCAAATCTTTGGTTATGTCCATTTGCTCTAACTGGTGAATCACCCAGTTCCCTTTAGTTTACTGCATTGCTACTCTTGTCAAGATGCTTGATTCACTTTTGGGTTTTGACCACAAAATTCTGCTATAAAGGTAGGCGATGATGTGCTATAAATGTAAATGAATAAAATGAATAATGTCCAGTGTTGGTGATCACATATTTATATGAAGATGAGGACTGAAGGGTTGCAGGAGAGTCACTGTAGTGATGGTGTGTGCCAGCCTCAACAAACAATCTGCTGTGGGAATGCATGTTATGTCTACTAATTATAATTTACTGAAAACCTGTGATGGTTCCAAATAATACATCTTGATTAAACTAAGTTTATTTGAATACAAACGAGGTGGTAACACTAGGTTATTTACTTGCTCAGCTCAATACAATGTCCAGTACAGTGGTCTTTTTTTTAAAAAGATGAAATTCATTAACTATAAAGGCGAGAAGCAACATCAGCAGGCATCAGCTTCTTTGCCAAGATTGAACAACTCACTCAGAATAAGGATGTGTGGCAAGATTCAACGTGTGCCCTATGCTGATGCTTGATAAAGATCGTCGGACACAATGAGTCCAACTGTCCTATGTGCCATCTTCAGCTTGGAAGGATAATAGATAGATATAATAATTGCAAAATTATTAGGATATGAAAACACATCATCTAGTAGTTATAATCACAAATGTTGTCCTTACACTATCTGCCACTATCATGTGCTCAAGTGAAAGTAATTATATCACACGACAAGCTACAGTTTGACTGTTAGACTGCTGTATTTTCCCAGAATAGATCTGGTACCCATTTAATGGCAGTTGAACCCGGAAGCCGTCGATCAGGATCGAACCTGTTCTCTTGTCCTTTGTAGTCCAGTTCAGTAACCACAGAGCTACCGTGGCTCCCCAATATACAATAAGTTGCGTAGTAAAAAAAAAATCCAAGAAAAACAAGACAAATGAAATTTTTAGGGCATGTTAAAAGACACAACAGCCTACTAAAAGTAATGCTGGAAGGGAAAATACAAGGTTGAAGAAGCAGAGGTGGACCAAGACAAACATGGTACAAGAGTAACATCATTTGATGGACAAGTCAGCCTATGACAATCTGCACCATCAAAAAAAGAGACAGAGTGGAATGGTGCTCCATGGTAGCCAACCTTTGATGCGAAGATTGATACTCAATGATGATGATTACTGTAATTAACTTGTAAGTATTTATGCTATAAATATAGCTGTGTGAGTTTCATACCTGGCAAGTTCTATTATGTTGAATACATCTCTGTAAAGGTAACAATGATTCAGAAATCTGCCATATGGGACTCCAGGTTAGAGCTGTAGCATTCAGCTTATAAGCCACATATTAAGAAAGAGAGATAGAAGAGAGTGTGATAAAGAGAAGTGTTACAGAACCAGCAACAACAAATAAAAATGTGAATGCTGGGGAATGAAAGAAAGTATAAATAAAAAAAAAAAAAATTAAAAAAAATTAAGATTGTGATATTTAATACAGCCTGGATTAACTCTCAGAATACAGACATCCCTCGCTACTTTGCGGTTCATTTGTCGTGGCCTCAGTACATCACGGATTGTTCAAAAATTCAAAATTGAGGAATTATTTAAAAAAAAAAAACATTATTTTATGTATGTTATTTATACTATTCATATTTTTTTTACATGTTTGAAACTATTCTTTAATGTTCTAATGATAACATATGCACTCATATACACTTATTGATATTATACATACACAAAAAATGTACGTATGTTAAAAATGAGAGGGTGACACTACTTTGTGGTTTTTCACTTATCGCGGCCGGTTCTGGTCCCTATTAACCGCGATAACTGAGGGATTACTGTATACTGATGAAACATAAACATTTCAACAGATGTGACTAGAAGTGAATGCAAGCATATACTGGAGATGAATGTCATATACTCAGGAACAGATCCTGTAACCTTGAGGTGACCTGTCATGCAGTTAACTCAAAAGAACACTTAAAGTAAGGCAGAATAAAGACAACCCGGAAGGAAGTAAGAAGCACAGTATAGGCCAGATTTGTAGCACCCACCTGGGCAAACTGACTATATGTAGTTGTTGCCCTACAAGATGTAACGTACCACTAACATCATATTCCCCCATATGCCTAGCAAAGCATGGTGGGAACTTTTACTTTACTTTACCTACAAGACATACATAAGTGTGCATGTGTAAGCATGTAGTCTGCTGACTAGGTTGAATAAATAGAGTGTCACTGTTTATGTGCACTTTGGTACAAACTAACACTATACATACATTAAGAGAGCCTTTTTAGCTCTACAGAATTTGTATGCAGGGTATATCTGATTTAATATACTGAAGATGTAATTAAATTGTATCAGTTCACATTATCCTTTTTTGAATTTCTTTTTTTAAATTCTGGATAAACCCTTAAATAAATGTTACTTCTCAAGAAATATAACATTCTGTTCTTTTTATAGCTCGTCATATTAAAATAATCAATAAGTTCTAGGCAATAATTATCCACTGTCAAGCAAAGCTATCCGGGATAAAAGTTATCATTGTCCCATTTTGGAAGCATAAAGGAAGCAAAAGGGAGTGTGAAATGTACAGAGGAAAATCCCTATTGAGTCAAGTTGGTAAAATATATGCTAAAATATTGGAGAGGAGAGTAAGATACCTAATAGAACCTCAATTAAGTAATAATCAATTCGGATTCAGAAAAGGCAAAAGCTGTACTGATGCTATATTTACATTGAGACAACAATGTGAAAAAACAATAGAATATGACAGAAACCTAAATATAGTGTTTATAGATCAGGAAAAAGTGTTTGATCGTGTGGACAGGAACAAACTTTGAGAAACTTTAGATACCTACCGGGTAGCAGGACAACAACTAGATAATATAATGGCATTATATAAAAACAGTCAAAATGCCGTTAGAAAATCGAAAGATCTGTCAGAATGGTTTCACTTTACAACAGGTGTAAGACAAGGATGTGTCCTCTCACCACTCCTCTTCATCATATATATGGACAAAATAAATCAGGAAACAACCAACAATAAGGAAAAATCAAATAATAACATAGAGGTAGAAAATTCCAACATCAACGAGCTACTATTCGCAGATAACCAATGCCTATAATGCCTAATATATGAGGATGGAAACCTGCTACAACAGCATATAACATCTCTAGATAAAAGTTGCACAAACTACAGTATGACATTTAACACAGCAAAAACAGAGGCTATGAGAATAAGCAAATTAAGACACCCATTAAACATTAAGATCAAAGATAAAGAAATAAAACAAGTAGAAGAATTCAAGTATTTGGGCACAATGTTCACAGAAGATGGAAAACTAGACAGAGAAATTGACATGAGAATACAAAAAGCAAATGCTGTTACATACCAGCTTTCACCATTGCTAAGACATCCAAACTTTTCTATGCCAGCCAAACAACAAATGATAAATTGCATTTTCATACCAACTTTGTACTATGAAAGTCAAACATGGACTCTTTCTAAATCACAATTAAGAAAGATCAATACATGTGAGATGCGATGCTTGAGAAAAGTAACAAACAACACAAGATGAGATAGAATACCCAATGAAACCATAAGAAAAATGATAGGAACAAAACCCTGCCAAGAATATATAGAACAACAACAACTTAAATGGTTTGGCCACCTGGTCAGAATGAATCCTCACCAATCACCATCAAGGGCGTTCTTCTCGAGAATGCATGGAGGAAAAAGACTAAAAGGTAGACCCAGAAGAAGAAGATGGATAGATGCAGTGACAGAGACATGTAACAACAAAGGAAAATCACTAATTCAGACAATTTGAGCAGCTCAAGAATGACAAATGATATAAACCACGACACCTTTTAGGCATCAGTGAACAGAGAAAAGAAGAGGAAGAAGAAGAGAAGCAAAGTTAAATTACCTGGAACAAAAATATCAGCTGGTTATTGTTCACCACTGCATGAGTTTGCACATGAAATTTGATTTCAAAATAAAACCATACTTTATTTCTTGATTCTATTAATCTCTCAATGAAACCCAGTTTGAAAAACAATGGCTGTGACTCTAAGCTTAAATATAGTTGGCCACACAAACTTTCTACTAAAACTCTTATGATATTCAGATGCTTCTTTTCTTCATTTCATTCTAATGAATGCCCACTAACGTGAAACCCTACACTTGACATGACGTCCTATTTTAACCAAAACTGAAGGTTTTATATTGCCATAACAATGTTCATAAGACAACAAAAAAAATAACTCTGGAAATAATTGGTATGACAAAGGCAGTCCCATAGCATATAATGTCTAGAGGTATCAATCATTTTAACTGTACAATTTTAACCTCTTAAGTTACATTTCAAAGTGAGTGGTTCTGGTGCTCTTTCGCAAACCAGATACCCATTAGTTTTCACAAATGGAGAATGTCTGTCAGGAATTAAATTCATAATCTTCAAACCAAGAAGTCAACATGCCATCATGACATTTACTTCTCTAATTTGCAGTGAATGAGATAAGTGATCCTACGTTTCAAGTGTGCAAATTCCTTTGACAAAACTAATAATTTGATGCTAATAAACAACCAGACAACATCCGTCAAGTATTGTAAAAGTCTTTGAGAAAATTGTTATCACTACTTTTAAATAAAGATAATAAAACACCTGAAAAATACTTGTTTACAATCAGTCTAAAATGTCATGATGAGATGAAATTAGCAACCACCAAAACTAATATCCAACCAACATCTGGACCCTCCCTTCCCCCCAGTCCTGACAATTATGGTACAAAGTTGATTTAGAGGAAGTAAACAAGAAGAGAAATGATGCTATCAAGACTCTTCATTGCCTGAATCCTCCTCATCATCTTCATGATACATGTCCTCCTCCTCGTCATCCAGATCATCTACATATGTGTCGTCATAAAAATCTGCATCCACTTGATTATCATGAGCTGGTATGGATGAGATACAATATTCTTGTAATGTGGTAGGTACCCTCACTTGGTCTATTTCTGCATCTTCCTTTGTGGCCTGTACTTGTTTTCTGAGAAAGAAATAGTCTCGTTTACAAACACAGCCCATATTTTGATCACACTCTAAATAGCTTTGACAAATGATTAAGGCACATATAGAGAAGCTTAATAAGTTAGCAAAATTAGGAAAGAATATATGCAGTTAGGCTTCATTAATTTTGCAAAATTATAATTATACATATAATGTAAATATACAATATAAACCAAAATTTGAAATATATAACAGACATGCTTACAGTGGTTTCCAAAGTCAGCTAGGTTAGTATATAATTAAAATCAATTGCAAAATTTGCTTCATAAAAAGTTGTTAAAATATGTTTATATATGATATAAATGTTTCTATGTACACTACTGTCTTTCAAAATATTATTTGACTTAGCAAGTATCTGGGGTTTAACATAATTCTATCTTTCTTTTTATATAAAGTGTTCTTTTTCGCTTACAATGTTGACTCTACTTGATCAATTTTTATATACTGACTTAAGACAGTGATTTTCGAATAATCACTCACAAATATACTTGATGCTTGACCACTGCCATCCTTCTTTCCAAAGAAATCAGGTACCCATTTAAGACTAGGGGAACCCAAAAGATGCAGACCTTGGGGGTGGAAATTACTCATCTCCAGTAGATAAGTTTACTAACCAATGCTCTACTGCAACTCCCATAGAAACAAAGTCTAAATTACATTATTTCTTTAATTACAACATTGAATGGATTTTTAAAAAATGTCCACCTCCCGCACCTTTTTCCGTCTGAAAAGTTATTATTCATCACCATCATTAAGTACCGTGCCTGCTGGCGTAGGTGATCATGGCTCTCCATAACCTTTGATCTCGACAGTTATTTACCATTTCTGTTGTTGATCTTCTGCCAAGCCATTCTCTTAAACTGTCTGGTATCTTTGCTTCCCTCTATCTCTTTGTCCCTCAATTTTCCCAGTTGTTACAATATATTCCAGCTGTTCCCTTCTCATTATGTGGCCAAAAAATGATGATTGTTTCTTCCTAATATTGGAAATTAGCTCTCTTTTTGCTTTGGCCTCTTTCAGAACCAAGTAATTATTAGACCATATCATTTAACAAATTTATTATCAAATAAATTTATCACATTTACCCAATATATGATCAATTAATTCAATTATACTTCATAGGGCAGACAACTAAAACAAGTAGATGAATTTAAATACCTAGAAAGTCTAGTGACAAACGACACTTCACAGACAGCAGAAATAGACACAAAATGCATCAAACCTTGTCAAATCATTGGACAGCTATCACCACTATTGTCCAACAAGGAAATAACTCTACAGGCACTCTACAACACAATCCTCATACAAACGTTGTACTACCAATATCATTCCTGGACCCTAGATGCAAGAACAATAAGAAAAATAACCTCTGCTGAGATTACATGTGTTACACGAATGACAGGAAACAGTTTGAAAGATAAAATCAGAAATGAAGAACTGAGAAAAAAAAGCTAGGAATAACCCCCATCATTGAATATATAATGCAACAATAGATAAGATGATTTGGCCACATGACAAGGCAGAAAGATCAAAACACAACACAAAGAGCCCTGTTGCGAGAACACCAGACCAAAGGGCCGACCATGCAAATGGTGGATTGACGGAATATTGGAAACACTAGGAAACATAACAGCAGCGGAGGCGAACAGGAGAGCAAAGGACCTCAAATTATATTCCCCCCTTGAAGCTGAAAGGCAAATGAGGAAGGAAAGAAGAAGAATAATATACAGCTTACCTGATTATATTTTCATATTCTTTCTCCTTTCCTTTGGATTCCTTCCATTTTCTGAACATGACTGAGGCATCAACATTAGCAGGAGAAAATGTGTTGGGCTCATTCAGCAAGGAAATAACACTGAGTAAAATTGTCCTAAAATGAAAATATATGACATTGTACAAAAAAATTTCCCTTTTGAAAAATAATGATTACATTAAACACAACATTAGATATTTTTCTTCTTTATTTGTTTATTAGCAGATTATATTATGAATCTTGTAAAAATCAATTACCTATTACCACCAAGAAACATGTTATATAGAATATATTCATTCTCCCATTTTCTACCAAAGCCAAACATGGTCCTTACCAAGAGCATAAAAGAAAGCTTGTCACCACAGAGATGAGATGTCTGTGAAAAGTGCTTGGAGATACCAGGAAAGACAATAAGAAATAATATTTTAAGAGAAAGAATAGACATTAAACCAATCCTAAGCTACAAACAGAAACAACAAAGAAACTGCCCATCTTGAAAGAATGCCATGTGATTCCTTACTATACAAGATCATGAGGCAGACCCAGAGTAAGATGGACAACATCAAAGAAACGCTACAACAATATCAATTGGGAATGGCTGAAGCCGTCAAAAGGGCAAGACCAAAACTTTGTATTTCTCTTGACATTTAAATGAGTACATAGGAAGTGAAGAAAGAATCTTGTAATGTTTGAAACTGTACAATAATGTATATCATCATCATCAGGTGCCATAGCGGTTGGCGTAGGCGATCATGTCCTTCCACAATCTTCTATCCACAGTGCATCATATCAGTTCTGTTGTTGACTGTTTTCCATGCCATGACACCAAGCTATCCAGTATTTTCTCTCTTAGTCGTCCGCAATCTCTTTTTCCTTTTATTTTGCCAGTTGTAACCAAGTATTCCAACTTTCCTCTTCTCATGATGTGCTCGAAAAATGTTGATTATTTCTTTCTGATGTTTTTTAGGAGCTCCCTTTTTGTGTTGGCCTCTTTGAGAACTTCCTCATTGGTCTTTTTAGCTGTCCAGGAAACTTTCAACATTCCTCTAAGAAATCCCATCTCTGTGATCTCCAACTGTCTGTTCATTTGTTTGTCCACTGTCCATGAATCGCTTCCATAGGTCAGAATTGGTTCTATATAGCACAGATGAACTCACTTTCTCATTTCTATTGACATAGACTTGTTGCATAAGATATTTTTCATTTTCTGAAATGCTATTTTGGCCTGGGCTATTCTGCTTTTTATTTCTGTGGTGCATCTCCCATATGATGTTATTATTGTGCCCAAGTATTTCAGACATTGCACTTGTTTCAAATTTGCCCTGTTTATTTTGCAATTATTTGTGGCAAAGGGTTTTCAAAATCATACAGTGCAACAAGAATATGCATTGATAATTGTATTACGATGTTTATCAGGTTAGAAATGATGAAGATAATGGTGAAACAGACATCCCAAGACAAGACAAAATGGTTTACAGCCAGCGAAATAGTGTCAGTTCATGGACTACTTTCAGTTCTTGGATGGATGAACCAATAAAATATTGGGGTAGGGGAAGAAATTAGCATAATGTTTTACTAGCTACCTGACAGTTTGAGTTGGGTTCCAGCGCTCAGATGGCAGCTCCCCACTTTGTGGATCATCGACTGGAGGATGTAAGATGGAGATACATACCTCACCATTCTGAAAAATAAAATACATGAACTTGATAGTAAGCGAAACAGTCTTGATCACTATCTATCTTTAGTTCCTTCCAATTGAAGATGACAGAAATATTAGACTCTTTATCTTTGTTATCAAGTGTCAGACCGTGCACAGGACCAGCATTGTATCTCATCCCTCTTCTGGGAGAATTGCTCAATCTTGGCAAAGAGGCTGATGCCTGCTGTTGTTGCCTATCACATCAGTGTTCTTTTTAGTGTTTCTTTATGTATGCCTCTTTTTCTTTTACCCTCAGGTTCCAATTTGAGGGCTTGCTTTAAGTTTCTTATATTGTCTCTTCTCATTACATGGTCAACATATGACCACCTTCTTCTCTTGATTATAGATGGTATTTTTGGTTACTTTGTCATTTCTTTTATATCTGCATTAGTCTTGAACTTGAATTAATTAATTGAATTGTTTAATTCAAACAAACAAGAGCTGAAGTACCATGAGGATCAAGGAGATGTGCAAATGAGTCCTCAAATCTGTGCTCTATGAACCAGAAAACTGCTGAGCTGGCTGATACACGAACTATATATAATAACATTAAGATTGCTCCAGGCCCAAACATCTTAAAAATTGTTCCCTTGAAAGACGCAAACTATGAGCCTATCAGTGACAAAACTAAACAGCTAAAAAGATGGGTCATACATTACTCAAGTCTCTATTCTGAACACTCTCGACACTCATCCTACCTCCCCTCATGTAGCCTCCTTTCTTATTTCAACATCCTACTTTCTTCTTTTCTGTCCACCTCTCCATTCACCTGATCCTCTAACATGTAGTTATAGATAATTGTGCTTCATCATGTGTTGTCATTGTCCCTGTATTGTGAAGAAGGCCACAGGTCGAAATGTCAGTATTGTGTTGTGTTCCTTCCTTGTAAAGCTGCCACCATACCTTGGGATGTTTAACAAACACTCCCCACCACTGGCTCCTCTCTATTCTGAAGACAGATTAGTAAACCCACCAGCTAGTCCCAAAATACTCAGTGCTGACTGAACTGAACAATGAACCTACTGAGAAGGAATTTATGAAGTCATCCGCAACCTCTCAAGTGGAAAAGCATTTGTGAACAGTGGTTAACTGTAGATACCTATCTGTAACTCTCCCAGTTATAGTAAAAAAGTAAAGTACCCCCGTCACGCCAAGTGGTGTATAGGGAAATATGGTGTTAGTGACCCTATATTTTACAGACCTTCGGCACATGATTTTTGGGGTAATGTGGTTGGTATTACGCCCGTGCTGCTTTACTTTCCCAGAAAAAAAATCCAGTACCCATTTAAGGTTGGATGAACCCGGAAACTAAAAATAATAATTTACTCCTGTGTGTTCACACTAGGCAAAACACAGGGACTTGAAATTCCTGGCTTAGGTTGATTTATGACCTGAGATGAGTTTCACCTCACGGATTGGACATGTTACAATGTCTATTGATACTATCGCCAAATTGCGTCAGTATATTCGACTACCACATAGTGTATTTCTCTGTGTTTCTCGAGTCACAAAGGGTTGTTTGATGTCTGGCGACAACTGTGGAAATTTCACTGGTCATAGAGGGGAAAAAAAAGGGGAGGGGTGGGTAACACCAACTTTTTTAAATTGGTGACTTTTTATGTGCAATGAATGATGTACTTCACGATCAAGAAAAAAGTTCCAGTGGCAATGGAAACACATTAAACACTCAAAAGAAAAAAGTTCCAACAGCATTGGAAACAAATTAAACACTCAGGGATCATCGAAAGTGGTAATTAGAAAGGTACACAGAGTGGGGTAATGTTTGAATATGGCAAAATGTCAAACTTTGAGGAATTTGTGTTTAGGTACAGTATTTTTTTTCTTTTGGTATCATAATCTAAGGTATGTTGATGATATAGTTTTAATCGCTAAGAGTGAAAATGAGTTACAAGAAATGTTAGACATTATAGTAAAAGAAAGGAAAAATAAAGGACTCAGCCTTAATAATAAAAAGACAGAAATAATGGTAACAACAAAGAAAAAGACATCACCTCAGTGCAAAATAAAGACAAGTGGAACAATATTAAAACAGGTAAATGAATTTAAATATTTGGGAACTTTGTTAACCTCAGACGGAAGATGTACAACAGAGGTGAGATGCAGAATGGTTCAGGCAAAAGTAGCTTTCCAAAAAATTAGGAAGATACTATGAAATCCATTTTTGACAATAGAAACAAGAAAAAGAGTTCTTAAATGTTATGTAGAGCCAATATTAACATATGGATGTGAATCATGGACAATAGGACAACAGACAAGGGAATCACTGGAGTCTGTAGAAGTGTGGTTTTACAGAAGAATTTTGAGAATACCATGGACAGCTAAGAAGAGTAATGAAAACATTCTGAAAGAGGTCAAAGCAAAAAGAGAGCTAATTTCCAATATTAGGAAGAAACAATCATCATTTTTTGGCCATGTAATGAGAAGAGAACAGCTGGAATATATTGTAACAACTGGGAAAATTGAGGGACGAAGAGATAGAGGGAAGCAAAGAGAAAAGATACCAGACAGCTTAAGAGAATTGGGGGGGGGGGGGGGGAGAGATAAAATTTGTTACATGTCATTCCAAATTACAGTTGTGAGGCATGTTCAAATGAAACTTACTCCAGTGGCTTTATTACAAACATGGTAAGGTACACCAGCAAGTGTGGCAGAATTAAATGGAGTATTTGTTATGAAGCAAGTATTAGCCAGGATTCTTTAGAAAAAGTCACCACAGGGATTTAGACACACATCCCACTGTTTGGATAGACGGTAAGAGCCGTCTGAGAAAAAATTACTTTGGTTGCTCATTGAACCATTTTGTCACTGAGACTATGACATCTGCATCAGAGAGAAATCATTGTCCCTTTAGAGAAATTATTTTAAAGGTTTGAACAAATGAAAGTCACATGGTGACAGGTTGGGTGTTGGCTGTAGGTTGGGTGTTGCAGAACTTCCTACCCTTTCATTGAAATGAAAGAAGCCTGGTCACTTATTATTGTTGGCAGTATGCAGGTAGTGTGTCTTTGTAGTAGATTGTATTGATGGCTCTTTAAAGCCTGTCAATATAAACCCTTCATGGTAAAAAATGCAGGCAGATTTCATATTACACTAGTCATTTTTTTCAGTGGACTGCAGCAAAATCGGTAAATAGTGGGCAGAGAATGAACACACACAATTTCACAATTATTATGTCAGATGTGATATCATCATGCCTCCTACAAATTTGCAATTTGCACAGCTCTGGCGTGTTTCATTTAAACATGCCTCATATGTAAATATTTTGATCAGCATCTTCCCAAATGAATACCGCACTAGCAAATAAATGTTTCCCTTACCTCACACACATCTGAATACCTCACTTACCTCACACACATCTGAATATCTCACTTACCTCATATACATTTGGATGCCACATTTTAGAAATGAATCGCACACTAGGAGGGGAATAAGGATAATCTTGTGGAAATTTCATGTGAGCCTTAAAATGACAATAACAGAAGACAAAAATATTTTAGATCACAATAATCTCTGCTTTCCAACTTATATAATTAATTATAATAAAAACAGACTGCATTCCTAATAACTGCAGATTTATCTTCAGCAAGCCTGAGGTGTGATTTATAAAACACATGACCCAAATAAGCCATAACTATAAAAGAAATATGGTGTGTGTCTTTTCATAAGCTTAAAAATAGCTATGAATATTTTCATGGTATTTGAGAGTCCTGTTCTTGTACAGGGTGTTTCTAAAGTCGCAGTGCAGTGAATTTATACTCTCGGAAGAAAAAACGTCACGTCACACAAATTGTAAAATAAATGGTATTATTCAAATATACTTGACTGCTATCGGCGAGCTTATAATGGGTAATGTTGGTATTAACACAATAAAGTTGTGTTAACACCATTGTAAGCCAGATCTATCATGTAGCAGTGATGTTTAAATGAACACGTAAATGGTGCTTGAACTATTACGTCATACATAGATAAAATTTAGGTGCGTAATTATTTCAACAACAAAAAATGCACAGTCATTAAAGAGACACCCTATACTATAGTTATATAATATAATCTAATAAAAGTGCATTTCCCTTTTTACTTCCTGCATTTGCCTTAGAGCGTTGAGGAAGATCTAAGTATGTGAAGGAGTATGTAATAGTGATTGGTTACTCTTAATCTCAATATTAATAAACACTGTAAGCCAAAATTATTAAAACTGCTATACGCTCAGTCTCAGAAACCTTAACTCTCCATACATTTCGACACACCTTGCGTCATGCTGATTTCCGTCATGTATGTTTAGCTGCATTGTGCACTGCTCGCAAATTGATTAGTATAAATCATCATCAAACCATCTTCTTTTAACATGTCTTGTATTATCTTTGTATTGATGAAATCTAATACCTTGTTCAATTATCTAAAAATTCATATATATTATATCTTAAATGTTAGATAAATATAAATATGTAGATTTATTTTTTTAAAACCATGAAAAATTTTGTATTTGAAATTCCTTCTGTTACATTAATAAAAAATACTTCAGTACAGAAGCTTGATTTTGAGAACTTTGCATCCCAAGGTTCATGTAGGAACTTTTTCTTCTCTATAATTTATTTATTAGATATCTACATGAACAATTCCCCAAAACATAATAACGCTTTTCATGGAAGGAGATTGGATGCTGCCATATGTTATGTCTTTCAAGATTGTAAGTGGAAAAGTTAGAAACAAATGTTCAGCTGTCATGAGGAGCAGTGCCACATGTGCATGAATCTGTTTCAACAATCCTGTATGTGGTGTTATAGATTGGCATTTAGTATCTACTTCAAATATAAGATCTCAGTCTATCCTGTAGGCATTATGAAGATGGTTAGTTGTTCAAACATATTTTCAGAGGCAATCATGTATTATCATTGATTTAAGAATCAACATCATGAGGTTTCTCTGGAAAAAAACAAGCCTAAAATGTAATGACTTTGTTTAAATTAAAACACGAAAACAAAAAATTAGTCAGCACATCAAACTTGGTAGTATTTTGCATTATACTGAAAACTCAGCTCCTTTTTTGCCACGAATGTTGACTTCATTAACTGTCAAATACTGTCAACCACAATACTTATAAAGATCATTCATAATCTACTTATATTAAAGTCTGGACTGCAAACATCTGGGTTGGGAATGGAGCTTAAACTTTCTTCCCCTACCCTAATCCAAAGTATTATATATTACTCTTTCAAATTATTACATTATGAATGAAAGTATTGTTCAAACTTTGCAAGTTCACAGAAAACTGAACAGTCACTCAAATTAAAATTGCCACATCACACCATCAGTTTCTAAGCAAATATTATTCTTCACAAAGTTTAACAGATTGCTGTAGAAACCTTTTATACGAAAGTTGAAATTTAAAGGACCATCGCAGGAAAGCTCTAATATGATCTATAAATGTATGCTTAACATAAAACAACTTAAGGGATTTTTTTTTCACGAATTAAAAATAATAATTAACTTAACTCTGTGATCATAAATTGTTATTTTTTAAATCACATGAAAATCTGTCCCATTTAAGCACAAAAATTATCATCATCATCGAGTGCCATCTCCTCAACGAAGGTTGGCTACCATGGAGTGCCATTCTGCTCAGTCTCTTGCTTTGATGGTGCAGGTTGTCATAGGCTGGTTTGTCCATCTTTTGATGTTACTCGTCCAGGTTATTCTTGGTCTGCCTCTGCCTCTTTTACCTTGTATTTTCCCCTCCAGGATTACTTTTAGCAGGCTGTTTTGTCTTTTAATATGGCCCAAAAATCGCATTTGTCTTGTTTGAATTGTGTTTAGTAGTTCTCTTTTCATTTTTAGTTGTTTTAAGACCTCATCGTTTGTTTTCTTTTCCTTCCATCCAATTCTGCCTATTCTTCTATATATCCACATTTCAAAGGCTTCAATTCTCTGTTTTGTCCATGTTTCTGCACCATATAGGAATGTTGAGAAGACATAACATTTTGCTATTCTTAGTTTTAGCCCTGGTGTTATTTGTTTTGATGTTAGTATGTTCTTCATGACATTAAAATTACTTTTTGCCATTCCTATTCTTTTGTTTATTTCAGTTGTATATTTTCCATCACTGGTTATAGTATGTCCCTGGTAGTTGTAGTTCTAAACTGTCTCCAGGTCTATTCCTTCAATTTTGATATCCACTTGTGGTTTTGAGTATTTTCTTTGTTTATGATCATAGTTTTAGTCTTTTTGATACTCATATCTAGTCAATATTTTTTGCTTGTCATGTTTATTTCAATTGTAATTGTAGATCTTTAGGATTTTCTGCTAGTAGAACAGTATCATCAGCATATCTTAGGATATTGATTATCTTTCCATTAATTTGTAGGCCTGGCATCTCTATGATGTTTTTAAAGATTTCCTCAGTGTATAGATTGAACAAGCTTGATGATAGGATGCATCCCTGTCTTACTACTCTTTTTATATCAATCTGTGTTGAGTTCTCTTTGTTATATTTTATTATTGCTGTTTGCTCCCAGTATAGATTACATATTAGTCGTATGCCCATGTCATCTAGATGTATCTCTTTTAGGCATTCTATAAGTTGTTAGTGGTGTACTCTATCAAAAGCTTTGGTGTAGTCTATGAAGCAGGCATATATTTGTTTGTTTACTTCTGTGTACTTTTCGATTAATGTTCTCATGCAGAATATGGCTTCTTTTGTCCCGCTATTTTTCCTAAATCCAAATGTTGCTCATCTAATTCAGTATTGATTTTATTCTGAATCCGTCCTTGTATAACTTTTAGCAAGATTTTTGTAACATGGCTCATTAGGCTTATTGTTCTAAAGTCACTGCATTCAACTGCACCATTCTTTGTAGGCAATGCAATGAAAGTTGATGTTTTTAGTTCATTTAGTAAGTATCCTGTATGGTATATGTCATTGCATAAATCTGTTATCACCTCAATGCCAAAATCTTCTAGAGCCCGTATCATCTCTATCTGTATGCTGTCAGGTCCTGCTGCTTTTCCCTTTCTCATTGTTTTTATAGCTTTTTCCACCTCAGATTTTAAGATTTTATAGCCTGATCTACATTATATAATTGATTTCTTGTCTCTTTGATCATGAAATAGTTCTGTTATTTATTCCTGCCATCTATCTATCATATCTTTATTCCATCTAATTATCATATCTTTATTGTCTGTTAGCATTTTTCCTTTTTTGTCTGCAATACATCCACCCTCAGTGGCTTTTTTATTTGTATTAGTCATTCTCTTTATTTCTGTGTGCATTCCTATTAAGTCTTCTTTGCTTTCCATGGTTTCTATTTCTTTACATTTTGAACTGAGTCAGTCTTCTTTTGCCTTTTTGCACATTTTGTGTATTTCATTATCTATTTTATTGTATTGGGCAGTGTTCTTCGCTTCTCTCCTTTCTTCCATATTTTCTAAGATGGTGTTAGTTATCCATTTTTGTTTTTTGTTCTTTTCTTTTTTGGGTAAGGTGGCGCAGGTTTCTTGTATGCTTTTCTTTATGCATTGCCATTTGGTTGTGACTTTTTCATCAGGATTTTCTCTTCTGTATTGCTCAATTCCTTCTTCTAGCAGCTTCTGATATGTGTTCTCTACTTGTATTGTATAGGTATCTTTATTATCTTTTTGATTTAAAGCTGTCATATCTAGTGGTATTGTTGATTAATTAGACTTTTGCTTGTTTCTCTTTAGTTTGATTTTCATTTTAATCATTACAGGATTGTGATCTGAGTTAATATCTGCTGCTGGATAGGTTTTGGCTTTCTTTACACTGTTACGGAACCTTTCTTTTATCATTATGTAATCTATTCTTCTTCTTCTTCTGCCTTTTTAGCTCCCAGTGGGCATAGGTCTTCAACAAACACCTTCAAGATTACATAACTCATCTCCAAGGCTTTTCCATGTGTATAATTTCCTTTTCTCTTGCTCAAAGTAGGTGTTACATATTATCAACCCATTTTCTTCACAAAATTATATTAACCTTTCTCCTCTGTCATTTATTCTTCCTTAACCATTATTTCCTATAATGGTTTTTTTATCTACCTTTTCCTACTTTAGCGTTCATGTCACCCATACAATCAAGATGTCTGAAGATTTCACTTGCTTCATAACTTTATTTAGGCCTTCATAGTATGCCTCTATTTGTTCATCAGTGTAGTCTTGAGTAGGTGCATATGTCTGTATTATTGCCAAGTCGAATGGTTTAGCATTCAACTTGACTAGTATAATCCTATCAATGTATGTCCAGTGGGTACTTATATATTTTTGCAGCTCTCTTTTTATCAGTATTCCTACCCCTCTATGATGTTCTGTTGTGTTTCCTGAGTATATAAATGTATATTTTTCGTCCTCTATGTACCCACATTCTTTCCATCTTGTCTCTGATATGCCTAAAATATCCATGTTTATTCGTTCTGCTTCTTGAATCAGATTTTCCAATTTCCCTTCTTGATATAGAGTCCTAACATTCCATGTACTTATTTTAATATCTTTCTTCCGACATAAGTTCGAATTCCTCTCCATGGCTTTCTCAAGACTAGTACGTGATGAGGCTCCAATCTCTTTCATGGTGGTCAGCCACATTTGTCTTTCGTGTCCTGAACATGCCTCTTGTGTACCACACACTTTGTTGTTTTTCACGTTCTTGGCCACTGGTCATTGCTGACTCTTTCGCCCCATCTACCGTCACAGACTTTGTACAATTCGGAATTGACATTTCCGAAAGTCAATGAAAAACAATGACCTATCACCGATAGGTCTATCTCGAATGAAAAGAAGATAAATACCCACTTAATAACGAGAATTTTCACCATCCACCAGTCTGTCAGAAGTTAAACAACCACAACAGGCATGAGCAGAACATTAAATCCAAGAAGCACACCGTGTGTAACCGACGTATTTCGAAACAACACACGCTGTAACGGAAAACACTGTCCACATACGGACGCCATCTCCGACTCACAAAAATTATACCCATAATATAAAATAATAAAACCCTGTGTTGTATTGAGAATTCAATGTTTGTCAGTCTTCACTAAAATGCAGAAATTCTTTTCCTTGCTTCCTCATTTGTCTCTAAGCAGCAATGGGAGAGATAATTCAGTCTTTTGCTAGCCTTTTCTGCTGTGACATTGCTGAGTGTTTGTAGTACTCCATGACCCATCTTTACCAAGACACCTTTGCAGTTTGTTGTTTTCATAGTGGCTGTTGTGGGACTGTTGTATGGACTATATTTAATTATTAACTTAGGAATAAGTGTATTATATGAATAATAACAATATTTTAGCAGTGTTAAATAAACTGTGAGTTTGACTTGTTTAAATATTAAATGATTATTCTTTTTTCTAATTTCATAATATTAATTTGTTTTTATATCGAATTATTAGTTAGTTATGTAGTGTTAATTTTATTTACTTACATATCTGAGTATTTGTTGTTTATTGTTCATGCTGAAGGTCCAATAAGCCACAACATTGATTTTGTGTTTTCCATTACTAACATGATGGTGTAATCATACCTTTTTTTTGTGTCTTCTTTATAATCAGCTTTACAGTTTGATGCATTTTTATGCATTTTGATGTCTTGACCCTTTACTGTGCCCCGCTATCATTATGTTTTGCCACCATTTTATTTTTTTTACATTTATGTCCGTATTGTTTTAACTATTGTGTAGAGCAGATATGTATATTTTATTATGGACAAATGAACACCAAGAGAATGTACTGACATTGTTTTAATGTTTAAATGAAAATAAGAGGTCAATTATTTCAACTTAGCATACATTACGATTAAAATATTTTAAAATATCATGTGCTCCTAGGACGACATGTTATCAATTATTTAAGCAATACATAGAATATGGTATGAAGGTAGATAAACTTTTCTCAGGACGACTATGAGCAGCGTTAACGCACTGATAATGTTGCTTGTGTAAGTGAAAAGAAATCACCTAGAACATCAACTTAATGTTCTTCTTTTCAACTCTGTGGAGCATCGGTCTTCAACAAATGAAGTCGTTCTGTTTTTTGCCATTTGTGTAAGATCATTTCATGTTTTCTCCATCATCTTCATCTCTGCTTCCATCTATTTTCTCTTAGAATATTTTGGTCTTCCTCTTCATCTTTCCCATGGTGATTCCAAAAAAAGGGAGTCTTATGTAATACTCTCAGTTAGCTTCCTCAGTGTGTTTCCTATCCAGCACCATCATCTGTGCTGTATCTCTTTGTCCACTGGTATCTGACTGGTTCTTTTCCATAATTCTATGTTTGTGATTTTGTCCTATTATTTCTATCCTTTTATTCTTCGCAAGCATCCATTAACGAAGGTCGGTATCTGATTGTCACTTTTGTTGTTCTCCGTGTTTCACAGCCACATTAGATCCCCTCCACAGTAAGTCCTGCAGTGTCCAGCGACTAACGACTCCAGTTCTGTGTTGGTTGATAAGTCTTCTTACACGCCCACTAAGTATCTTGTTTCTGGCTGTACCCATCTTAACTCCCATCTCTTTCATCCAAAGAAATGACAGACTCATGATTATCAAAGTCATATGCCTTTCCCATATCTCGGAGGGCATTGATGATGTCCACCGATTCATTGGTTGACCGTCCTATACCGCAGCTAGCCAACTTGTCCGTTTTTTTCATTTCCCCGTACTCCAGTATGTCCAGTATATATGATCTTTCATGTTTTGGACTTCTGCAATGAATCTAACTATTGCATGCGTACAGAGCCCGCCTCCACTTTTTTTATCATACTCATCGAATCACTCAGTATGCAGGCATGGGTGTAAGTCTTGTGACTCCAACCAGATGAATGCCTTGGTCACTGCCATCACCTCAATCATCATGCTACTCGTGGTCATAACGTATGCACCACTGTCTTCCTTGACTATTCTGCCTGCTGTAAATGCCCATGCACTCCTTTGATGTCGTATTACAGATCTGTGATAGTTGACTCCATCTTTCTAATCGGTGTTATCCCAGATGAGACTGCTGACCTCCGCGTTGACCATGACTGAGTTCTGTTCCCTACATTTCCTGTTGAGTGTGGCAATACAACAGAATATCCCTCTGAATGATGTAGGCACCAGTATCCACTCCTCGCCAGCATTGATATTATTAAGACCACAGACCTGTTTGAAGACATCTTTTGCTTGGCCCACCCATGATTTGCTTCTTTTTAGCTTGACACCTTTCCCTGTGCTGAGCTCATGGTGGAATGGATGCTCTTTATCTGCACTTATCTTCAAGTATTATGTCCTGTGTGAATTTGATGTGAATTTCATGAAAGAGCCTATCAAAGTGGTGAAATAACTGATGTCACTGGTGATAACTATCAAAGATGATTTACAACTTTTTATTTCCAAACAAAAATAGAAGAGGGGAGATATATATAATTTGCAGTCTCTTGCTCTTCTTTTGGCCTCCTCTTTTGCTGTTATATTTTCTAGTGTATCTAACATTCCTCAAATCCATCTTTCCCTTTGTCGACCCTTGAGTCTGGCATTCTTGTAATATTTATTAATCTTTAATGTTTGAACATAGCAAACTAAAGATTTTGAAGAATTTGTGTTTTGATGTGGTAATTTTTTACGACGGTATTGAAATCTAGGGTCTTGTTATAATAACACTGTTGAGGGTGTTGACCTAGGGTGCTGTCACTTTTGCTTTTATAACAGAAACTCAGTTGTTTTTACAACTCTCTTTTTTATAGCCAAAACTATAACAATTCATTAAAAAATTCATAACTTTTTTTCCATAATTTGTATCTGTTTCAGTTTGGGGTATCATATTATATAATATATAGTATCACATGATAGGATTTGTATACTTTTAATTTTAAGGTTTATTTAGCTAATTGCTTTAAAAGTGTAAACCATATTTTGTTTAAAGTACAGAGGGAAATTTAACAACAATAATAATGAATAATAAACATGACTTGAGTGTTCAGCTGATTATCATCCACCTAGACTAGGTTATACTAGGTATGAGTCATGACTAACAACAGACTACAGACAGCTACTACTAGACAGACTACTGATACTGAACTCTGTTCTCAACTGAGCTCTACTGTGAACATTGAAAACAAAGGTTTGGGGTGCAGTTTACCAAATCACTTCCACATTAACATAATTTTTACATCTAATACATACAACAATAAAACCTAAACTCGTCACCTTAAAATAACCACCCTCGTAAAGGGTTCCTGGTGGACCAAATATCGCTACTTCCCACTCAAAAATGTTGTCGTCATTCGCTAGCTTGACACGAAATCCTTCCACTGGTTCTGCCTGAATCTTCTTGAGTTCAAGTTGAAGAGCTTTTACAGCACTCCCAGCTGGACTGTGAGCCATTATTATTGTTTAATAAAATCACAAAGACGATTGTTTTGAAACGTGATTACTCTCTTGCCGACTAGAAATTATTACAGAAACCCAAATGAGTGTACTCTTTGTGAGGATCTCAGCCTAAATATGGCGTTAATAAACAGTGACGTCACAATGTTGTGAAAAAGTTAAAGTCGCAATACGTTTACTTTTTAGTTTCAATCAGGTTTATAAACTTCAGTGCATTAAATTATTTATGGCTAATCAAAATCACCATAAGAAGTATTTAAAATATGTTTTAGAAAAACATTCTTTATAAAAGGCGAAAATTAGTTATTATTTTACGACTAAATAATTTATTATTATTTGTGGCAGCTAGAAATGGCTGTTCGCTGTTTGGGTAAATATTCAAAGAAATGAACGTGAATCTGAAAACTTAATAAATGCTTTGATTGTTTTGTTTTGTAACCAAATCTATAAATTTATTTCGACGTGCTGCAGTAAACATTAAAATTATATTTTTTTTAAAATTACTATTAATTTAACGCGTTGTTAGAGTAGTGTACTGTAACACACCACACAGTGACACACAGTGAGTGTGAGTAACTGAGTAAGTCAGTAAGCCAGAGTAAGTCACTTAGTACTTTTAGTTTAGTAGTTTAGTGTTTAGTTTAGTCGTAGTCTTCTAACTTATTCTAAGTCTTTAGTCAACTTACTTTACAAATTATACTTATACTAACATTCATATTATTATTAAGTATTATGATAATACAATTACAATACACTATTTCACTATACACACTAACTTAGACTGACTAGAGTCTACACACTCAATGAGTTGAGTCAGCTGACGACAAGTGGAAACCCAATTGACTATTGAGTACAGTAAATTGATTTTATGAATTGAATTGATTGGGTAGTGAGTAGTAACTAAGTAAGTAAAACTCAGTTCAAATATTTCACTAGTCAGTGTTCACTCATTCTTTTCATCATTTTCAGTGATAATTAAAAGAGTTAGTTTTAGTTTAGTCAACTTTGACTTATATTATAATTTTTCACAATATTCTTTTTTTTTTTTCATTTTAAACATGATATATTTATATTGAAATATTACTGTATTAATACTAGATCACACCCCAGAACTTTAGGTTTAGGAATCCAAAAATACCACTCTAGATACTTCATCCATTCCTGTCGTCAGACATGTCTATTATGTTAGTATGACAGTGTCACAGTGTGATAAATCACTTATTAAAAAATCATAATGAACATTTAAGTCTAAGAAAGTGAAATGTTATGATTGAGTTATTTGCGGGTCATCATCATTTCACTCGGAACATGTCCATAGGTGCTTAGATCCCCTCCTCAGCAAGTCCCCCAGTGTCCAGCGACTGACGACTCCAGTTCTGTGTTGGTTGATAAGTCTTCTTACACGTCCACTAAGTTTCTAATTTCTGGCTGTGCCCAACTTAACTCCCATCTCTTTCATCTGAAGGAGTGACGTGGATTTGTGGTGGTTGAAGTCCTGTGCTCTTCCCACATCTCGGAGGGCATTGATGATGTCCGCCCGATCCATTGGTTGACTGTCCTCAACAGCAGCGCAGCTAGCCAACCTGTCTGCTATGTTATGATTGTAAAGATTAAAGAGAATTTTTAAAACATCAAATTGGCCTTACACTATCATAAACAATGTCATGACCAGGTCATTGTCATGCATCCTCCATAAGGTTATAAAGGTTTTGGTGGTGTAAAATAATAATGAGATGTTACTTTAACTGCAGACGGTGACTTATCATGGAAAATAACATACCCTGCTAATCAGATTTCATTCAAATTTCATGCAATTTTGAAAAACCCAACAGTAGATAAAATAACAATTTTTCTTTGATTATTATTGAGTACCGTCTTCTTATCGAAAGTTGGCTACCATGGATTGCCATTCCGCTCTTTCTCTTACTTTGGTAATGCAGGTTGTCATAGGGAGATTTGTCTATCTTTTGATGTTACTTGTCCATGTTAGTCTTGGTCTGCCTCTTTTACTTTGTATTTTTCCTTAAAAAATTACTTTTTGTAGGCTGCTGTGTCATTTAACATGTCCTCAAAATCTCATTTGTCTTGTTTGAATTGTGTTTAGTATTTCTATTTTCATTTTTAGTTGTTTTAGGACTTGATCATTTGTTTTCTTTCCATCCAATTCTTCCTATTCTTCTATAAATCCACATTTCAAAGGCTTCAATTTCTTGTCTAATGTCCATGTTTCTGCACCACACAGGAAAGTTGGGAAGATATAACATTTTGCTATTCTTAGTTTTAGCCCTGGTGTTATTTGTTTTGATCTTAGTATATGTTTCATGACATTAAAATTGCTTTTTGCCATTCCTATTTGTTTGTTTATTTCAGTTGTACATCTTCCATCACTGGGTATAGTATGTCCAAGGTAGTTGTAGCTCTGAACTGTCTCCAGGTCTATTCCTTCAACTTTGATACCTACTTGTAGGTTTTGAGTTTTGTCTTTGTTCTCGATCATAATTTTGGTCTTTTTGATATTCATGTCTAATCCATATTTTTTACATGTCATGTTTATTTCATTAAGTAATCATTGCAGATCTTTAGTATCTTCTGCCAGTAATACAGTATCATCAGCATATTTTAGGTTCTTGATTATCTTTCCATTCATGATCAAGTACCAACTCTGCTGGCGTAGGTGATCATGTCTCTCCACAATTTTTGATCACAACAGTTATTTATCATTTCTGTTGTTGACCTTCTGCCAAGCCATTCTCTTAAGCTGTCTGGTATCTTTTCTCTTTGCTTCCCTATCTCTTCGTCCCTCAATTTTCCCAGTTGCTACAATATATTCCAGCTGTTCTCTTCTCATTAAATGGCCAAAAAATGATGATTGTTTCTTCCTAATATTGGAAATTAGCTCTCTTTTTGCTTTGGCCACTTTCAGAACGTTTTCATTACTCTTCTTAGCTGTCCATGGTATCTCAACATTCTTCTGTAAAATCACATTTCTACAGACTTCAGTGATTTTCTTGTCTGTAGTCCTTTTGTCCTTGATTCACATCCATATGTTAATACTAGCTTTACTTGTTTCTATTGTCAAAAATGGATTGCATAGTATCTTCCTCATTTTTTGGAAAGCTACTTTTGCCTGAGCCATTCTGCATCTCACCTCTGTTGTACATCTTCCATCTGAGGTTAACAAAGTTCTCAAATATTTAAATTCATTTACCTGTTTTAATATTGTTCCACTTATCTTTATTTTGCACTGAGGTGATGTTTTTTTCTTTGTTGTTACCATTACTTCTGTCTTTTTGCTATTAAGGCTGAGTCCTTTATTTTTCCTTTCTTTCACTATAATGTCTAACATTTCTTGTAACTCATTTTCACTATTAGCGATTAAGACGGCACACCTGAGATTATTTATATTTTGACCTCCGATTGTTATTCCAGGCATGCCCCTTATGGAACTTCAAATCTGGTGACAGCACACAACCTTGTCTAACACCGTGTTTTATTTGTTGAAACATTTCCAATTGGTTTCCAGTTTTAATGGGTGCTGTTTGTTGCCAGTACATGTTCTTTATTATTCTTAGATCTTTGCTGTCTACGTTTATGCTTTCTAAAATTTTGATGATTTCTTGGTGCTTTATTTTGTCAAATGCTTTGGTATAATCTATGAAACATAGGTATAGATCTGTTTTCACCTCTATGGCTCTTTCTACTAAAGATCTTATGATGTATATGGCATTGCTCGTTCCTTTATCTCTAACAAAACCACACTGTTCATCACTAATTTCTGGACTGATATTGTTTCGCACTCTTCTCATCATGATTCTTAGTAATATCTTAGTCATGTGACTTATAAGGCTTATTGTGCAATGATCATCACATTCAATCGCACCAGATTTCTTTGGTAGGGCTATGAATATTGATTTGAGCAGGTTGTCTGGTATATATCTGCTGTTGTAGATATCATTCAATATTTTTGTTATTATTTCTATTCCAAAATCACCCATGGCTTCCATCTCTTCTTTAATTATATTATCTGGTCCAGGAGCAACGCGTCTTCCACTTATTCTTTGAGTATATCTGGTCCTTCTCCATTATCCTTAATATTTACTTCTGTTTGTTCATTTTTATAAAGATCTTTAATGTATTGACATCATTCCCTTATGCTTTCTTGTTCAATCTACAGTTCTCCTTCCTTTGATCTTAAACATTCAGTTATTGATTGAATTTTTCTTCCTGTTAATTCTTCAATTTGTTTGCATATAGCTTTGGCATCTCCATTTTGTTGCATTTCAATCTCTTTGCATCTCTCTTTTAGCCATGCTTCTTTTGCTTCATTGCATTTTATTACAATTTCTTTATTTAATCTCTTATACTCATCTTCATTTTCTTTATTTCTTCTTCTTGTATCCATTAGCTGCAAAATGTCATCTGTCATCCATTTCTTTCTTGATTTTGTCCTCATTGGTGGTATAAACTCTTTTGATGTTTGTTGCATTGATTCTTTTAGCATTTTCCACTGTTCATCAATGCTTTATATTTTCTCTATTACATTGTACAGGTTCTGAATTATGATTTTATATTTGTCTTGCAACTTCTTGTCTGATTTGAGTAAATCTAAATTTAACTTGATTTTAACTGAGGCTCATTTTGTTGCTTTTAATTTTACTCTAAGCTTTCCCACAACTGGTACATGATCACTATTGCAATCTGCCCCTGGTCTAGTTTTCACACACACCAGACTGTTTCTAAATCTATTGCTTATCATTATGTAATCAATTTGATTACTTGTGTTGTCTCCTGGGCTTTTCCATGTCCACAGATGTCTTGGATATTGCTTAAATCAGGTGTTTCCTATCATCATGTTGTTTGTTCTTGCCCAGTCAATAAGTTTGTCACCTCTTTCATTCTTCTCGCCTAAGCCATAATGACCAACTACTTCCTCAACTCTTTCCTTTCCTACTTTTAAGGAGGATTCCCTAGAACTATGGTGTTTTCATGTGGTTTGCATTCACAAAGTCCTTATTTAACTCGTCGTAAAATTTATCATTTCCTCTAGACTGTCTGCTGTTAGTGCATAAACTTGTATAAGATTTATATCTATTGGCTTTCCATTCAATTTCACTAAAAGGACCCCGTCATATACCTACTCCTCTTTGGTGTTCAGTACCTCCAGAATAGATTATTTTATGCTCATCAGAATATATCTCCCCTGATCCAGTATCTCATTTTGCAAAGTTCCAGTAATTGTAAACTTCTTTTCATTTTCTGTTTGATGTTTTCCAGTTTACCCTTCTGCATGAGTGTTCTCACATTCCAAGTACCTATCTTTAGAGTCTGTTTTATCTTTATTTTGCTTACAGTAACTTGATGATGATCGGGTATCACCTGTAGCACATGATGTCTCCTATCAAACGAGGGTTTTCCATTGGAATCCCCCCTTAATGTTATTGTCGTGATTTCTATTGTTGTGGCGATTCATGATTGTATAAAGAAACTTACGACAGTGGTTTTTTGTTGCCTTCTGTCAGTTTGTTTATGGTTGGCTCCGCTAGCCTTTGACTAAAAAGTCTCACCCACAAGGCAGTGGGATTGTTTTACTTCGGGGTACTCTCCCGAACATACCTGCATGGTAGCAGGGCAGCTGCAGGTTGTACTGTTTACTGCATACAGTAGCTGGTAAAATTACTCGACCTGACACATATTATAGTAATAGAAAGGAAAAATAAAGACCTCTTTTCTTTAGAAAAAAATAATGTAGATTTGGTTGCAACTAAGAAGTTTCCTAAATATACAGTTGTATTTTATCTATTTATTTTACGTTCGCCTGAAGTATTGTCTATATCTCCATTGTCATTTCCTGTATAAATTTTAGTGTCTTTTGTAATTCTTGCAGTGGTCCATATAGTTTTGTCTGTAGTGTTGTATCTATGTATAGCAATTCTGATGAATACTTGTCATATGACACAACGCTACAAATTCAAGACTGAACAAACTTTGATGCGTTAAAAATCAATCATCATTTATTACATATATATGTATACACTATCAGGCTATAAAATCTCATATCATCTCTATAAATAATTGTTCAATCTGTCAATGGTTTCGGCCACTGAAATACTTCGACCACCATCGGTGATATACCTCAGCTATTCGTATAGTGGCTAGTCTAATGTTATTCTACTCACTGATTCACACTGATTCTAACTCCATACACTTGTCTGGAGGAGAGGGGAATGTAAGGAGATAGAGTAGGGGACAGTATGGAGAGAGTTGAGAATCATAGTACGTGTTGGGGGGAAAGTAACATTCCCGAGAATTCTGAGTAGAACTGTTGTTTAGAGTAAGGGGAAAAATCTCGTGATTGTGGAGATATTGACAAACACGGGGAAGTGAGCAGATTTGGAAGATAAGGTGAAGGTGAAATAGTTAGAGATGATGTTGAGAGAATCCATTGGATGGGAAATTAAGGAAGTGATTTTTGATTGGCTGCAGTGTGAGGGATTTAAGCGCCTGCATAGTGTTAGAAACAAGCTCTCCACAAGAAAATCACAGATAGCTAAGGAGTAGAGTCAACGACACCGTTAGGCGTTAGCCTAACAGTCATAGTGAGCTCAAGCTCAGAGTTAGTAGTGAGGAATAGCTAGATGTCATCCAGAAGAGATTCTCTATGTTAGTAGTCGTGACATTACGCTGTGGTGATAATCAAAGTGGAAGTTGTCGCAGAGAAAAAGGTCAGTGATGCAAGACTCTTCCTTCAGTGCAGAACTATTCAATTACCAGTGTGAAGTACGATCTAATGTACGTTGGGTACATTCAAGAAATTGTATGAGACGCTGGTTGCCATCCGAGGCTGACAATTGGGAAGGCGTTTAAGTGAGGCAGACTTCTAGTTTCACTACTATAGTCTTCTAGTGCACCAGTTATTATCTTCTAGTTACAAAGAACTCACGAGGTTACAAGACGCCCGTTCCAACGGCATGTATGTTTACCTTTTACAAGAACCTGGGGACGAAGGCACAAGACCTCATTGTGTATATGGTAACAGCGTTGTGTGTCCCAGTACAGTCACATTTACATTTTTACAAGTTACATTTCCACAACCCCAGAGTGGGGAAGGTTTTGTGTACATTCCTTACAAGTTTATGATGACATATCTAACGGGCGTGTAACTCTGTTACACACTGACACTGGTTTTTTTTTAACTCTTTTTAACTCTAGCTGTCTCTCTATCTAGCTCTATCTTGTTTGTGTCTTCTGTTTCTAACTTTCTCCTATGGCTAACTTCTAAGTTCCGGTGGCTATATCAGTGCCTATCTCTAGTTCTCCATCTCGTGTTCTAGTCTAGTTTAGTATATTGTGTCCCCTAATTCTAATTCCTGTGCTTCCTAAGTCTCTCATTAAATACTCCTCTCTTTTGACCGAAAATTAACCTGGCTTCCTGCTTCTCTTTATCCACTCATTGTGACAGATTTCAGAACCAAGACCTGGGTTTTACCAGAGTTTGGTCGATCAGGTTCACATCTGTTACTTTCTGAGCTGGACGTGACTGATTCGCATTTTGGCTTGAGATCTGTGTACTCTAATCTAACCCCTTAAACTATTGGGTGAATATTAACATTCTTTCAGTTCAAGATTCCCTAGAGAGAACTAAGGTCATTTGAAGTTTACAACCTGTTGGTCAGTCATGGAGGTTTTATATCTTATTTGCTTCTTTAGTTGTCCCTATGTTAAATTTGTCTGGTCGTTACTTTGTCCTATGTCCTCGCTTAATTATGATCTAAATATGTTTGCATCATCATTTACGATTACATATGGGCCAATGGATTTTCCTCAGTCTACTATATTCAGTACAGTCATGGAGTATGTGTTCAGCAGTCTGGGGCGCCTGTCCACATGTACATGTAGTTTAGATGCAGATCTTTAATTTTGTATACATATGACTGTGGAGTCGATTGTGCCCTGTTACAGTTGTATTAAATGGAACAGTATTAAAACAGGTCAATAAATTAAAACATCTTGGTACAATGTTAACTTCAGAAGGTAGGTGTACAATAAAAGTGAGGTGCAGAATAGCTCAGGAAAAGGCTGCATTCTAAGAATGATCAAACCCAAATTTGACATTGGATTTCATAAAAAAAAAAGAGTTCTTCAATATTAGAGCCAGTTTTTACACGTGGATGTGAATCATGGAGAGCTGGACAACAGGCAAGAAAATCAGTGGAATGAAAAAAAAAATGTGATTTTACAGTAGAATATTGAGAACTTCATGGACAACTAAATGAGATTTTACAGTAGAATATTGAGAACTTCATGGACAACTAAATGAGATTTTACAGTAGAATATTGAGAACTTCATGGACAACTAATAAGAGTTGAGGATGTCTTAAAAGAGGCAAGGAAATAAAAGTATGTTGCAACAATAAGAGAAAATAATCATCAATTATTGTCCATGTAATAAAAATGGAACAGCTGGGATGTAATATGACATGTTGGAAAATTGGGGGAATGACAAGATAGAATGCTGTAGAGACATGATAACCTATTCTGCATACATGGTACTTGATGATGATGGTGATTAAATTAACTACAATTAGTACAAAATTTCCATCATAGAATGTCAGCATTACTTAGTTTTAAACCAATTTTAAAAATTAATAAATATTTTGTTTGAGAGTTTAAAATTAATATTTTCAAAAGCTACATCTTTTCGTTGTTTAATTAAATAACATTTATCATTTCATGTTTCAATTACCAGAACATGGACAGAATTGTAATTTAATTCCTTTATATTTCAGGTAGAAGCACTTTACCTAATAATATGAAAGGCAGCCAAGCTCAAATACTTTGACTGCAATATTATTGCTAAAAAAGAGGCATTGAACGGCTAAATCAAAACACAAACTCATCACCCACTCTTCCTGACCAAGAAATGTGTATATGATTTCTTGTACAAACTAATCAACATGGATAACAACAGAGTTACAAACTTTGATGCAAATGATGAAGCAAATACTTTTAGCATAACATTTGCGAATAAATTTTAAGGTAGTTAAAAATTAAAAATCAACATGTCAGATGAAGATTTTAGAACTACCTTTGTCTGCACTAAGAAAACAGAAACACAATCATTTGTTAACAGAAAACGAAAGACATCAGAATCTCATGTATGCAGCTATGATTCAACTCCGGGGAACTTGGTTGCTGACAAGATATCAAGAAAAGAATATTCACCAACAGACGCAGACAAGCTAGACAGCTCCATCCATCAGCCAAGCAACAGCAGTGTCACTGTACAAGATCTTATTGGCAAAGTTAATGTGGTCAAGAAGAAGGGTCTTTTCTTTGAATATGAATCACTCAGGACAGAACCTCCTGCGGGCACATTTAACACCTCCAAGTGAGTACAATGATGCCATTTTTATATCACTTGCCATTTATTGTGCTGTAATTTTTTCACAAATTTCACCTCTCTAGCTTCATGACATTGACAATATAAATAATTATTTTATTATCTCTCTTGTATTATTGTATTGCTCTCACCAGATTCTGTCAGTTTGTTATATCTGATGGTTGAAATGTCATTTAAAGCAGTGTGGTCCAACCTTGTGTTGCCCAAGGGCCAAACAGAACATACTGTAAGAGCACTGGCTATTATTTGTATATTTTCTTTTATTATTGGTATTTTGTTCATATCTGTCTGTCTCTCTCTCTCTCTCTGTGTGTGTGTGTGCGTGCGCGCAAACATGCGTGCACACATACTTACACCGCAAAGAAAAATAGATAAATTTAGAAAAATACAAAAGTTTACAAGCAGAAAATTTATTAGGAAACAAGAACTGAAAGAGTTTACTATTTTCCCGCAGGAAATTTAATGTGTAACTCTCAATATAAGACTTGTCATACTTCTTCAATGATGACAATAAGAACACAAAGCAACAGCTTCACATCATAGGTATTATTGGACAAATTTCTTTCACTGCTATGTGGCCATATGTTGCTTATTGACTTAACTAAAACTTCATTAGCACAATTAAACAATGAGACATTTCATGTCAAATAATGCTGTCCATGTTTATTAACTGCTTTTCCAACATAGATTAAGCAGATTGATTGATTATCCTTTTGGGCCAAATACTGCGCATAAGGCAGAAGTCATAGCTCTCCATGTCTGCCACAGCTTGTTTTAATTCTTGATTGTTTCTGAGACCCATAGATGTGCTCTCTTTGATGATAGTACTACACAGGGTTTTGTTCTGTCTTCCTCATTTTCTTTTACCCTCCAGTGTCCACATAAGGGCCTGGTGAGTCTTCAGACGCTCATTCTGAAAATGTGACCAAGGTATTTCCAACTACGCTTTCTAACATAGTTGGATAAATAGTTTTGATTAGTTTCTTGTCTTATTTCTATAGTTGGTTTGAAGTCTGACCATTGGGTGCTTAACAATTTTTGAAGACATTTGTTCTCAAAAGCATTTAGTCTTTGGTCTAGAGCCTTTGTTGATTTCCAGCCCAAGCACCTGTAAGTTAATACTGGAATCACACAGGAATTAAAGATCTTGAGTTTTTTGTGATTACTGAGTTTCTTTGAGTTCCAAACATTTGAGGGGTGTTTCATGCCAAAAGCAATTCATGTTTTTATTTCAGCTGTTGAATCACATTTTGTTGACATCTTGCTAAGGTAAGCAGGGAACAGGCAAATAAATGTTAAACCCCACCATTTGCTCCTTCTCCAAACTCTTAATGATACTTGAACTCTGACTCAAGAAGAAACTAAAATTTCCCAGTGAAAACACTGTTGGTGGAGAGCTCCCATATCTCAACTTAAAGACTTTCTGTGAACTTCAAAACTAAAACTATAAAAACTGCATCAGCCCTAACTCAAACAAATTCCATACTAATGGATTATCAAAAGATTTCTTAAAGACCTTCTAGCAATTGGCACTGTAATAGGAAATGGAAAGATAGTTATGGGTTTTAAGAGAAGGGGAAAACAAGATGAGTAGGAAGTCCCCAGACAGAACACAAGTTCAGGGTCACGCACGGAGGATAGGATATTATTGGGTCAGGGAGAGCAGTGAAGAGAGAACAAAGAATAGTGGACTTGATGACATAGTTAAATGAATGATACATGACTGAGTTAGAAATATATTAACAAATAGAAAGGGGTCAATGTCGCTAATAATATAGAATGTTTTGGAAGCTCGGGGAGTGGACAGAGTTAAGGGAGAATGGGGGAGTTAGCCAAAGTGAGACTGGGGTTGAGGAGTATTATTATCTGATTGGTTGAGGTAAGAAGTATTTAAATGGCTACACAAAGACAGACATGCTTCACATGTAGTCTAAGTGAGACAAAGGGCCTGCTCACACCAGAAGAGCGTTAAGCCCATAGCATTTGGCCTGATTTATTCAAGAGTTATTACACAGTGGATTATATAAATAAAAGCATTTGAAGTTGTTGTTTTACATAAGACTTGTTCCTCATCTCAGTTGGCTGTAGATGTTGTTATAAGGCTGTATTCAGAGGGCCAATCTAGCCGAGATACAATCACAAACAAAACACAATGTGAAGTATCCACAAGATACGATCAGAAGACACAGTATTGACAACAACAGTATTTCTCAAGAAGAGAAAAGACAGAGAGGTATTTAACTGATGAAATGGGGATGGATTGGTTCGGACCAGAACGTGTACCACTCGCTGGTGGGTTCTGCATCTTCACTTAAAGGGTTCCATCTACTCCTGACTCCTTTGTCTCTCCCTTCACCAAGGACTTGTCCAATTTGGGTGACCCTGACAGGGAGCTAAGCTCCCGCTGGCATAGCTCCTTGGATCCTGGGGGCACACAAGCCCTCTAATCACAAGGTGAGCTAATGTGGTGGGATGAGAACATTCTAAAAGAAGTAAAAAAAAAAATAACATAAAAAGAGAGAAAAGATATAAGATATCTTAAGAAAGTGGTTTATTAGTAAGTCAACAAAAGAATTGATAAATGCCTGTTGAGGTAGAAAGTTGTGGAGGAGCCAGATCACTAACGTCAATAGGCACAGTACTTGATGATACAATAAAATCTTTTGAAATAGTTTTGTAATTGATTATATTTCTGAATAATGTCTGCTATGTTAACTGTAAGTTGTTTGATAATATTCTAAAAGCTCTCCTTAAATTGTTAGACAAGCATGCATTAAATCTTTGAGAATAACATTTTAAATTTAATTTTGACTGTTATATTAACACGTTTGGTTTATACATTGTTTTTGGTGACACATTTATGTGGTTTTATCTTTTCCATAGATTGAAAGTCAATCAATCAAAGAATAGATATAGTGATGTTCTATGTTTAGATCACAGCCGCGTCATCCTTCCTCATGTAGGAGATGACCACATGCCAAACTATATCAACGCCAACTTTGTGGATGGTTACAAACAGAAGAATGCATTCATCTGTACTCAAGGTACTTGCTACAGTATTTCATATTTTTAAAAATCAGTTAATTTATGTTGCAAAATATTACTTTGATATAATAGAAATGGAATAGGGAAGAGATGTTGAAAGCATTGGTTGCAGGCCTATTGAAGATTGTAGCTACATTTGCCCAGGCTATCATCCTCAGACTGTGGACATATTTAATTGAACACAGAACAAATGAAAAATATTAATGAGACAAAGTTTTAAGCACACACACATGTATATATACTGCAATGCACTATGAATTTGAGTAATTTTTGTGCAAGTTTTGTGTGGTGGGATTTGTGATTTTGTCCTTCAGCAGAGTTGAGTTTGGCTGAAATCTTCATCTCCTTCCTATAAGACAGTCCTTCAGTTGCTGAACCAGCATGTTAGTTATTTACTGTCAATAGCTTTTCATTTTACCACTTTCATCTGTAATTTAGTGTAACAGAAGGTCCATTTTGAAGATAATTAAATAATAAAAGATGTTTCTATGTAGGTTTGTTATTGATCTATCACCTTATTGGCCCTTGCCCTTCATCTCAATGTCAATTAGTAGTATCTACAAGTGTTTGTGAGTCCTTTGTTCCATATATTGTTCTATATACCAGGTCATACAGAAAGAAGTAACTTCTTACTGTAATGAAGTGTCAGACATTCAAAAAGGTGATGCCTATTAGTTTCCACATGTACTTTCTTCTTCTTCTTTCCTTCCTCATTTCCCTTTCAGTGTTGAGGGGAGATATAATGTGTCTTTTGCTCTTCTGTTTGCTCATGTACGAGTACACATTTTACACCCTGGGTTATTGAGTTATTAGCGGGTCATCATCATTGCACTCCAAACATGTCCATAGGTGCTCAGATCCCCTCCTCAGCAAGTCTCATAGTGTCCAGCGACTGACGACTCCAGTTCTGTGTTGGTTGATTAGTCTTCTTACATGCCCACTAAGTTTCTCGTTTCTGGCTGTGTCCATCTTAAGTCCATTCTCTTTCATACGAAAGAGTGACATGGACTTATGGTTATCGAAGTCCTGTGTTTTTCCAACTTCTCGGAGGGCATTGATGATGTCCGCCTGATCCATTGGTTGACCGTCCTCAAGAATAGCGCAGCTAGCCAACCTGTCTGCCCTTTCATTTCCCCATACTCCAGCATGTCCTGGGACGTAGACAAAGGTGACCGTACATATTTTTGACTTCTGCAATGACTCTACCAATTGCCTACGTACAGATCTCACCTCTACTTTTCGTATCATGCTCATCGAATCACTCAGTATACAGGTGTATGTGTAGTCTTGTGACTCTAGCCAGATGAATGCCTTGGTCACTGCCATCACCTCCATCATCATGCTACTCATGGTCATAACATATGAACCACTTTCTTCCTTGACTATTCTGCCTGCCGAGCGTGCTGTAAATGCCCATGCACTTCTTTGGTGTCGTATTACAGATCCGTCTGTTCTGACACACTGGGTGTCTATGAACAAATCATACCATCATGCAGCATAAAAATAAACAGGACAAATCTGAAACAAGTGCAACGCATCAAATACTTCGGCACAGTAACAATATCAGATGGAAAATGCACCACAGAAATAAAAAGCAGAAGAGCTCAGGCCAAAATAGCATTTCGGGAAATGAAAAATATCTTATGCAACAAATCTATGTCAATAGAAATGAGAAAGAGAGTTCATCGGTGCTATATAGAACCAATTCTTCCTATGGAAACGAATCATGGACAGTAGACAAATGAAAAGACGATTAGAGGCCACAGAGGTGGGATTTCTCAGAAGAATGTTGAAAGTTTCCTGGACAACTAAAATAGTCCAATGGGGAAATTCTCAGCTAGGCCAACACAAAAAGGCAGCTCCTAAAAAACATCAGAAAGAAACAATCAACATTTTTTGGGCACATCATGAGAAGAGGAAAGTTGGAATACTTGGTGACAACTGACAAAATAAAAGGGAAGAGAGATCACGGACGATAAAGAGAGAAAACACTGGATAGCTTGGTGTCATGGCATGGAAAACAGTCAACAACAGAACTGATACGATGCACTGTAGATAAAAGATTGTGGAAGGACATGATCGCCTATGCCAACCGGTAAGGCACATGATGATGATGAGGTTAATAGTTGTTATGAATTTATGCAAATTGTTACAGCTAACATAATTTTAATTGTCACAATTTGTTTATTTTAACAGGACCATTACCCCACACTTGTATAGATTTTTGGAGGATGGTTTGGTTCAACCTGTCATGTGTTGTTGTCATGGTTACAAGGTAACATTAAAATAATAGTTCTTGTATATAAGACTGTAGTCATTGAGCTGATTATATAGAAAGATTCCAGTGCAGTGATCATGCTCTGTTGTGCAGTCAAAGGATTGTTACGGTATTTTCAGAAAGCTGAGTGTTATTTTTTTTTATCTTTGTGCAGGAAGCTCCATTCTACCTACAATTTTTTATTTTTGAGCATTTTACATTCTAGCTATATCTTTTTATTTTTGTGCAGGCGGTTCCATTCTAGCTATATCTTTTTATTTTTGTGCAGGCGGTTACATTCTAGCTATATCTTTTTATTTTTGTGCAGGCGGTTACATTCTAGCTATATCTTTTTATTTTTGTGCAGGCGTACATTCTAACTATATCTTTTTATTTTTGTGCAGGCGTTTCCATTCTAGCTATATCTTTTTATTTTTGTGCAGGCGTACATTCTAACTATATCTTTTATTTTTGTGCAGGCGTTTCCATTCTAGCTATAGTTTTTATTTTTGTGCAGGCGGTTACATTCTACCTATAGTTTTTTTATGCAAGTGGTTCAATTCTAGCTGGTTTTTTATTTTTAGGTAGGTGATTCCGTTCTAACCACAGTTTTTTATTTTTGTGCATGCGGCTTCATTCTACCTACAGTTTTTGAGAATTTTTTTTCGCAGGAGGTTACATTCTATCATTTTATTTTTATGCAGGTGGTTCCATTCTAACTAGTATTTTTAATTATTGTACAGTCAACTCCTTTCTGCGTACAAATTTTTACTTTCAGCTATCACGGTCAAGAATTCCTTTACCTGAACATATCACTACTTTTTAAAAATTATCTACATCCATTAAGACTAGGCATTAAACCTAATTTACTCTGAGGTCAAGGGTTACAGTGAAGGTATTCAACTGACCCCTTCATCATCCTTTCTTAACCCTAGATTACAATATCTATCTGTAACTTTCCCAGTTACAATACCATAGTAAAAATTACTACCACTTAAATGTAACATTAGGTGCTCTAAAAATAGTATTTTCTCTGAACTCTTGACACAGTCCTGTGTGTTCACACTAGGCAAAACACAGGGACTTGAAATTTCTGGCTCAGGTTGATTTATGACCAGAGTTTTACCCCATGGACCGGACATGTTACAATGTCTGTTGGTATGGTCAACGTAAGTATGTCAGTATGTTCTCCGACCATATAGCATTATTTGCTGCATTTCCCGAGTTACAAAGAGTTGTTTAATGTCTGATGATGAGCAGGAAAATTCTCTGGTTACAGCTAAAAAATAAAAAAGGAAAAGCAGCAAATTTCTTGAAAATTTGTTTTTCATCTCACGATCTCAAAAAAAAAAAAAATCCAACAGCAATAGAAACAAATTAAACACTCAGGGGTCACAGGAAGTGGTTAATTAGGAAGGTACACTGAATGGGGTAATGTTTGAACACAGAAAAATGTCAAATTTTGAGGAATTTGCGTTTTGATGCTGTCAATTTTATTAGTGTCATAATCTTGAGTTAAAAGGATGTTAAGTAGGCATAGATGCATTGTGTTGTAGTTTATTTGTGCCTGTTGACCCAACACACCTGACTTCAGCACAGCATGTTTCAGTGCAGGGTGGCCTTCATTCTTCGATCCCTACTCACTTTGCCAGACTAACAGGTTAGTCTGTTTTTAGAGGCACCATGAAGAGGTTCTGGTTCACTGATCTTGGTGCAAGCCTTCATCTGTGATTTGCTGACAGCAACCAGCTGTGTTGCTGTGGAGTGGCTTGCTTCCAGTAACAGTATGATGTACATCGTGATGTGTTCATTTCCATACACAAACTTGTTTTATGGGGTTCTGATTGCCAGTTTTTTTTTTCCTTTCTCATCAAGTTGTGCCTGGGTTTAGAAAGAGAACAGTCAACATTTAAGCTGTTTTATCTAAGTGGTTAGCACACTTGCTACTGAACATAAGGGTCTGCATTTAATTCCCAGATGTGGCAAACATATTTTTTTCTGAGCCAATGAGAAAATGTGCAAAAGAGATTTTTCTCTGAGAAAGTAGGGTGGCCTGACATGATACTGACTACATCATCCATAAAATAATGGGTTGCAAGAAATACTTTTGTCAATATTTTACAAGAAGTGTAGGAATGTGCCAGAAAGAGCAGCTAATAATTCTTCTATCTGCTGTCTTCTTTTCTAAAGTGACTCAACTGTCTTAATTTGCTTGGATTAATCCATCTTGAAAATGTACCTTCCAATAATTGAATGGAGATGGCTGCTGAATCTGCAATGTATTTTTTTTTAATTTATTATTTAGAGTTGTAATATTTGTTTTTATTAGCATTAATTTTGTCATTTTAGTTAATGTCTAATTGTTTACTGTTTTACCCTGTCCTTCTTTTGGTATAGGCCTATCAGTAGGATTGCTAATTTAGTGGTAGGGAACTCTTTATACAGAGCTTTACAGCATGAGGCAATCTGATCATCAGTTAGTGTTCACTCACTTCAGAGACAACAATATCATTCCCATCAGTCTAATAACATAGAACTGTTATGTTATATTAGTATCATCATCACATTACTCTGGACACATCCATAGGTGTCCAGATCTTCTCCCCTAGAAGCTCATCAACATACAGTGACTAATTGTGTCAGTTTGGTGTTGGTTAACAAATCCTCTCTTGTGTCCAGAATATCACTTCGTTCTGACTACACAGCCTTCACTCCTAGTTCACATAGTCTAGATAGCCATGTATTTGTACTTGTATGTGTACTGTATGAAATAAATGGAAAGATTTTATAAATGTACTTTCCTTGTTGTCCCCAGAACAAATGAAAGATCTAGAGTAAAATGTGCCCAGTACTGGCCCAGCGAGAAAAAGGGCAGCAAAAAGTTTGAGGAGTTTATTGTTTCCCATAATGACAGTTCTGAGAACCAAAACTTCATAGAAACACGGTTGTTGATTAAAAACACACATGTGAGTCAACAAGTTGAATTCAAGCTAATTTGTAATGTACTTAGAGCATCATTCACAAGTAGAGTGTAGGAAGAAGCACAGTCAGGTTAGATGCTTGAGCTAAACTTGAGCTGAGCCTTATTTGAAATTATTGTTAGTTATTTAGTACCCCCCAACACATCAATTTGGAGTTATAAATAAAATAATAACACATGCATGCTAAAGTGATATAGGGAACATTTCTTTTTCTAATTTTCTGGAGACTTTCAATTGCAATAGTTAAGAAATACAGCTTTAGTTGCTTTTAATTTCATTTGCATAAATCATTATTTAAAATACATAATAATTTAAGGAATGTGTATTTGACAGAAAATTTTCTGTTGCTCATGCTACTTAAGTTTTCTTATTCCTCAGCAATACAGGTAATCATTTCAGACAAATCTCAAAGCATCAAAGATGTTGAGCAAACCCATACATTTAATTTGTTGGAGAACAAATGATTGCTCTATTTCTCACAGTTTTATATTTTATGTACTTTTTTTTCCCCACACAAATGTTCTGTTTTATGTTCTAGGATGTAATTTTTCTAAATTTATGCATAATCAGTTATATGAATTAACAAAAAAGGAAAGAAGTCAAAGTTTGGATGTATGAAATCAAAAGAATGTTGATGAGTATATATAAAAGGAATTGAGTCAATGGTCACAACATACACAATTTGTGAAATGCCCAGTCTTAGTAGCAGAGGTGGAAAATAAAATACAAGAAATGATAAACATAATAGTAAAACATCAGATAAAAACAATCAATAGTTTTTAAGCATGAAAAGAGGAAAGTTGGAATACTTGGTCACAACTGGCAAAATGCAGGGAAAGAGAGATCGCAGATGACAAAGAGAGAAGATACTAAATAGCTTGTTGTCATGGCATGGGAAACAGTCAACAACAGAAATGATGCAATACCCTATGGATAAATAATTGTGGAAGGACATGATCGCCTATGTCAACTGGTATGGCACATGATGATAATGATTATTGTATTTTTTTTTTACCCAGAAACACAGATTTCAAGTAAATGTTATTATGGCTATATCTATAATTTCCTAGATATTTTAATTCCTCATATCTATTTGTCTATGCTCTTGTCAGTGTTTTTTAATATATTCACTTATCTGAATACAGACTGGAGAATCTCGTCTGATCACCCACATGCAGTTCACCAGCTGGCCAGATCATGGGGTGCCTCAAGCAAGTCCATTTTTAGAATTTTTATTCAGAGTCCGATGTGTTCAAGAAGCTGCTACAAAAGAAATGGGATCCTTATGGTTAGGTCATCCACAAGGACCACCAATTATTGTGCACTGCAGTGCTGGTATTGGTCGCACAGGTAACTTGTCTTATCCTCATATTCTGTAAGGTAATAGGAAACTCTTTATACAGACCTTCGTAGCAGGAAGTAATCTGATCATCAGAAGTTAACCCGGTTGAGCAAGTATTTCAGCCCTTTATACAGAACTGGAGTCGTCATTCATTGGACAATGTGGAACTTGCTGAGGAGGGGATCTGAGCACCTATGGACATATTCGGGGAGCAATGATGATGACCCACAAATAACTCAAAAACTCAATTTAGCCCTTTAGCTTCTTGACATTCTAGGGGATGTGGGCCCGCCTGGATCATGACTGGGTTTAAACTAGTCATATCACTTCAGGGAAAATAAATTAATTAGACCAAAACTATTTTATATTAGAGGGGAACTGGCAAATAATGCTGTGTTGTAGTAAAGCTGGTAGCAAAGAGCCAGTAGTGGGGTGAAACGTACACTCCTATAAAGTATGGTGACAGCTTTACAAAAAAAGGAACACAACACAACAGAGTAACAACAACTCACAAGGTTGAGGCACAGATAAATATTACTACATCTAGGATGATTCATTGAACTATTTAGCGTTTTGGTCTAATTTATTTATTTTCCTTTCAGTGATATGACCAGTTTAAACTGTTGAAGATGACAAATTGTGCATATAGATGATATTAACGTGACAACTTACAAAACAACTGGTGAAAATGATCAACTTCAATTAAATTATGATTTTCTAAGTCAAAATGTTTGTCACAATGCAGTTTACTCTGATTGGTTATCAGAGTGTTCTATGAAGCTGTCATTGTCATAATTACTAACACACTTACAACTGAGAATACTTCCCATTTTGTTTTCATTCTTAGATTACACTGACAAAGTTTTAAAATGTTAGTGCATTATTAATTTTATAATCTCAAGATTGCAAACATGTTTTGAAAGAAATTAATTGGAAATTGATTTTCTGTATCACAATGGAGGTGTTTTACCTCATTTTAGTGTTAAAAACGATCTCGTTGTTCATTGTGGATAACTTCTCCACTGCTGTGGGTGAATGATGATACTTGAAGTATGAGCATTCAAGACTTGTTGGTTCATTGAATTCATTGTGTTAGTAAAGATTTACAAAGTAAAGACACAATGTGTCTTCTTCTTGTATTCATATCTTGCTGCTAACAATGTCCAACAAGAGCTTGTGTAAATTTTACTGGTGCTCATTTTTAGCTCCATTCATTAAGCTTTGACTTCTGAGTCACTGGACTAGTGCTTTCTTCTTTTAAATATTGTCACATTAGTCCTACATAGAGCCGAAACCATGTGTTCATGTTTAATTTGAAATTTCTTTCCTTTAATTCTGAAAGAGTTATTGTGCTTCAATCATCCATGGATGCTCAGCACATACTTCATGTAAAAATATGAAATAAAATAACACAATTTAGTTTTTGTCCATTATACTCATTATATTTTTTCTTTACATACCAGGTACATTCATTGCAGTAGATATATGTCTGAGACAGCTGGAAGATGTAGGTACTGTTGATGTCAAGGAAACTGTTAGAAGGATCAGATCTCAGAGGGCATTTTCTATTCAGGTGCCAGATCAGTATGTATTTTGTCATCATGCCATCATTGAACAGACACAGATGAGTGGTCACACCAGCAGTAAGAAGTCATCCGTCTCCCAGGAGCATATTAAATGAACTTTTGTTATTGAAATTTTCCTTTAAGTTTAAGAGTTATGCTTTTTGAATATGAATGCCTGGGATGTGTGCACTGAATTTTTTTGTTCTTTTGCTTAGTATTAAAGTTTGAATATTATATGGGGTAGAAGTTGGATGAAGCAGAACATGACACAAATAAAAATGTCACAAGAGTTTTGAGTTCTCACCAACCAGGAAATCAAGCCTTATTAAAGAAAAAGTTTACAATAGAGGTCAGTGAAGAGTGACAATTACTGTTTTAAAAAAAAAAATAAAGTTTAATTTGTGGCCAGCTTGTAGTTTTGAAAACTTTTGTTTCTTAAAAAACCCAAGGAAAGCTGCAACTTGCTTAATTATTAAGAGAGTTTGATAAAGGGCACATTACTTTAAATCGGCTGTAAATTTAAAATGACAAACAAAATTTACTCATATTTGTAGATGGTGTATATATTTATAATATGCATGATTTGTATTTTTTAAAAATAAGAAATGTTTGTGTTATTCTTATATTAGTGCATTATATCATACTATCAATGATTAGTATAATAGATACTATTATCTTGTATCATCACAACTGTAGCTATTAAAATTACATTTAGTGTTTATGTTATTCATTGGTTTGTTTTTTCAATAGAACGGAATGTATTTTTTTTTCAAGTCATTTAAAATCTGGGTTTTTTTCCAGATGCATTATCACTTTGAAATAATTTCACTTCTGAATATATAAATTTAGCACCAAAACTATAGCATTTTGCAATTAAAAATAAAAACTGAGACATCTTTGAGCAAGCAGTATATGGTTTATAATGACTGATGGTCCAAAATGTTGATCTAAATCAGAAACATTAGATATGATGTGTAAGTATTCTTCTGTAGCATTCCATTTGTGTGTACTCCACCATTGTTTCTTGTCTTGTGTGATAATATAGTTACAGAGTATCCAGTAAAAATCTAATGAAAATGAGTTACAGGAAGTGATTGATGTTAAGATACAAAGCAAACAAATGTAAGCCTGAACCTCAGCAGCAAAAAGATTGAAGTAATTGTCACAACGAAGAAAATAATTTGAAATGCACAGTTAAAGTAAATGAGACAGTATTCAAATAGATCAATGAATTCAAATGCCAGGGAATGATATTAACTTCAGATTGTAGATGTACACCAGAGGTGAAGTGCAGAATAGCTCAGGCAAAGGTTGCATTCCAAATAATGAAAAATATATTTCCATTGCTCAACCTATCTTTGACAGTACATTTAAGTAAGAAAATATGTATTTCACGGTTTACACATAATTCTATCTATTGACCTTTCGAGCCGTAGCCGGCCTATAGGGCATAGACACAGATACTCTTTCTCTTATCTACATTTTTATTCTAGCAGTTTTCAATCCTTCTAAAGATATTTTATAAAATCTCGCCATTTGTCTCTGTTCTGTGCAAGCAACTCTAACTCATTGAGGTAGCCGATTACTGCTGCTCTTGCCTCTCTGATCAATGTTCTTCTCAGTGTCTCTCAGGGTCGGCCTCTTTTCCTCTTACCTGTTGTTTCCCACATGAGGGCTTGCTTTGTTATTCGATTATTATCTTTCCTCATCACATGTCCAATATACAGTTAGTCTTGACAAAAGGAAGTGAATCCCAGACAACTGACAAGATCTTCGAAGGTTATAGAAATGTTTTTCAGTAGAATATTGAGAATGCCATGAACCATAGACACCTCATTGCTTGAATACAGGAAACAAGTGAGTAGGAGTTGAGCGGCCATTGAATTATGGGAGAATCAGTTCAAATGTTCATTTTAAAACATTTTTGTGAACTTTAAATTCTGCTTTGTTTATCCCTCATTTTATCTTGGGAATATCAATGTAATTGCAAATGTTATAAAGTCTACGTAAACAGACTAATTGTTCACCCATGAGAAAAAGAGACGTTTATTATTTACATTAGTATGGCATACATCTTTTTAACATCATAGAAGCAAGAGCCAACTGGTGAATCTCATTATTTTTGAATGAATCAGAATGACTAAGAAATGATGCAATTCATTCCTGAGGTAAATAGTTTTTGGAAATGTGTACACTAGTGTAATATGTGATTTATGGATGGGGGTGACATATCTTATGGGAGCCAAGAAATCTGCTCAAATAATGATGACATCAAAAGTGTAGTTAGCAATGAAGTGTCACAAATAAGTCTCACTCTTGAGAATGGATGGGGTTCCCAGTTGACACATCTGTAAATGGATAATCTGAATTACTGTAATTTATGAAATTTGAAGACCACAGTGTACTAGCTTTATTATGTAAACTTAGAGTAAAAACTTTGATGTAACCAACTCAGAACATGGTGATGTTCTTTTTCTGCAACCAATGTTTCTATATATCTGTTTTTATTTGGTGGTTGGTTGCGTTCGCCCGATGACTAAAGTATTCTAGAGTATCATGGTAGACTAGAATATTCCTCTTCATCATCCGCCCTTACAAGGACGTAGTGGACGTGTCTGCGTTGTGTTGTGGTTTGCAGTATAACTGTTATATTTGCGCCTTTCGGCCCAACACGTCTGACTTCAGCACGACATTTTTGAGTACTGGGTTGTCTTCCCTCTTCGATCCCTGCACGCTTGGCCAGACTAGACAGGTTAGTCTGTTACTGGAGGCACCGCGGAGAGGTGAAGCAGGGTCTGGATGGTTTTGGTTCACCGATCCTGGCGCAAGCCATCAGCTGTGGGTCGCTGACAACTTCCAGCTCTATAGTGAGAGCAATTTCTAATAGCACAAGATTTGTCTGCAACATCAGTAATGTACTTAAATGACACTTTGTTACAGTTGTAATACTCATACTTATACTTACAACCTTGTTTTGAAAATATACTTTGTGTTCACTTACATTTGTAGTATAAAGATCTGCAAGCAGGATTTCACATGCTAATTTATGTTATTCTGGTTTGTTCCAGTGTAGCCATGATACAAGTTCCGCTTGTAGCTATGCTCAGTAAATGATTAAATTACTATTTCAGTTTTGTTGTCCTTTGTTTTATTAGTAGGCCCAAAGCTTTAATCTTACAAAGACTGTTTTGTTTCTTTTTTTTTTCTATAAGAGACAATAAATGCAAGTGGAACATACAGAGAGCCCAGTAATGTTTTATTTTTTTTTGTAATTACCTAAAAGTATAAAAATCTTGTTGATTTCCTTATTTTTATTTTTAATAAATGCAATGCAATAATACATGTCTGCAAAATTGTTTCTCTTGTCTTGTCCTGAAATCTTGTGAAGAGCTGCAGATTTCTTTTCTGTACTAGATATGTTCTAATATCTATCTATCTATTGTCCTTTCAATCCGAAGACGGCACATAGAGCAGAAGTACAATCTCAAAAACAGAAACCTTGCGTGCCAAAATGGCACATATTGCAGAGATCACTGCTTCTAAAATCTATGGTTCTGTTTCCATAACAATGCTTTTTACAATGACAGCTTGTCAAACCATCGATCAAACCTCCTTAGTCACCTTTTACAACATGCCTGGAAGGTCACAGTGTCACTATTCTTTACTTCCCACATAATGAGGCCCTGGTAACACATGGGTGTTCTACTGGCCATTCTTAATTCTTTGTGCTGCAAGACTTGTATCATATGTCAATCTCTGACTTCTTGTCTTATAAAGGGAGATAATTGACTGCTGTAGTGGGGAAGTGAACAGAAATAGTTGACAGATGAACACAGAAGAGGTTTCATTCTTGTCAAAATAATCAAATTACTCATTTTGTTCACATTTATCTTCCTTTATATTTTGTTACAATTGTTAACTCTTTGGTTACTCTAGTGTTTGTTCTCACTCAAAAATCAATTTAGGAGAGTTTGGTGTCTTTAAACCACAAATATTTAATAAAATCTTTTGATTCCAACAAATATTCACAGGTTTTATTAAGACAAAAAACTTGTGAATAGTTATGCAACTTAACATTTGTATCTGTTACTGTATCAAAGACCAACAAAAATGCATTATTCGCCCAAACAAAAGCCCTCGATCAGTCACTGTGATAAATGACTACAGGTGACATCCACTCTGAGTTGACTCTGCTCTAAACAAAAGGCAGTTTGTTATTGATTAAAATATTTTATGTTAGAGCACTTAAAACAACCCCAGGTGCTTTCTCCTTCAAAACAGGCAAAGGGAAGTTTACACATTAATACCTTCTACAGCCCACTCATCATTTTTTGGCCATGTAATGAGAACAACTGGAATATATTGTAACAACTGGGAAAATTTAGGGACTAAGAGATAGAGGTAAGCAAAGAGAAAAAAATACCAGACAGCTTTAGAGAATGGCTTGGCAGAAGGTCAACAACAGAAATGATAAATAACTGTCAAGATCGAAAGTTGTGGAGAGAAATGATCACCTACGCCAGCAGGCCCAGTACTTGATGATGATGACAGCCCACTGGTTATCCACACTTCTGATTTGTCCTTTCAGTCACTGCATTATACTTACATTTTACTTGACTACTAATTCTCTGGGCCATAACTGTGCCTTCTTCAAACACTTTATGCTTTATGAAAAGTGGAGACGGGATCTGTACATATGCAACGGGTAGAGTCATTGCATAAACATTCATTTTAAGTGTCTTTTTAATATTTGTTGTTTGTGAAGCTCTAAAGTTCCCAGCTGAAACTGTTATCTTGAAAAGGCTCCCAGAAAACTAGCACAGAGTGTTGGTAACTTCCTTAGCCTCCATTGGGTATTTTTATTTGTTTTTAATTGTTACCTTTGGATCATGATTTCTTGTGTGTGTGATAATGACTACATTGCCCAAAAGTAAACATGTCAATGGTTACAATATTATAGGCACCCTCCTTCAACATTCAAATGACAACTGCTTCCCTTCATCCACTCTAATAGAGACAAGGGCATGAAGTTGGCCTGGATGTGTTGTGCTAGTTTCTGGCCAGCTGCATTTACTTGACAATTGCTTCCCTTCATCCACTCTGATAGAGACAAGGGCATGAAGTTGGCCTGGATGTGTTGTGCTAATTTCTGGCCGGCTGTATTTACTTGACAATTGCTTCCCATCCACTCTGATAGAGACAAGGGCATGAAGTTGGCCTGGATGTGTTGTGCTAATTTCTGGCCAGCTGCATTTACTTGACAATTGCTTCCCTTCATCCACTCTGATAGAGACAAGGACATGAAGTTGACCTTGATGTGTTGTGCTAATTTCTGGCCAGCTGTATTTACTTGACAATTGCTTCCCTTCATCCACTCTGATAGAGACAAGGACATGAAGTTGACCTTGATGTGTTGTGCTAATTTCTGGCCAGCTGTATTTACTTGACAATTGCTTCCCTTCATCCACTCTTATAGAGACAAGGACATGAAGTTGACCTTGATGTGTTGCGCTAATTTCTGGCCAGCTGTATTTACTTGACAATTGCTTCCCTTCATCCACTCTTATAGAGACAAGGACATGAAGTTGACCTTGATGTGTTGCGCTAATTTCTGGCCAGCTGTATTTACTTGACAATTGCTTCCCTTCATCCACTCTTATAGAGACAAGGACATGAAGTTGACCTTGATGTGTTGTGCTAATTTCTGGCCAGCTGTATTTACTTGACAATTGCTTCCCTTCATCCACTCTTATAGAGACAAGGACATGAAGTTGACCTTGATGTGTTGCGCTAATTTCTGGCCAGCCATGTTTACCTGACAACAGTTCTCCTAAACTGTCCACTCTTGAAGGGACAGAAACATTAAGCTGGCGTGGATGTGTTGTGCTGCTAGTTTGTATCAAGCCATGATATTTGTGCCTTTCAACCTGATACAATCTGTCTTCAGCATGGCATTTTTTGGTACTGATATGCCTTCCTTCTTTGGTCTCTTCTTTATTAGTAATACATTTCTGAAAACACCACAGGGAAGTGAAGAAGGGTCTAGATTAGCTCTCTTTGCAGATCTTAATTGAGTTATTAGTAGGTCATCATCATTGCACTCCGAACATGTCCATAGGTCTCGAAGTGTCCAGCGACTGATGACTCCAGTTCTATGTTGGTTAATTAATCTTCTTACACGCCCACTAAGTTTCTCGTTTCTGGCTGTGCCCATCCTAACTCCCATCTCTTTCATCCGAAGGAGTGACGTGGACCCATGGTTGTCAAAGTCCTATGTCCTTCCCAGAGGGCATTGATGATGTCCGCATGATCCATTGGTTGACCGTCCTCAACAAAAGCGCAGCTAGCCAACCTGTCAGCTCTTTCATTTCTCCGTACTCCCGCATGTCCTAGGATGTAGACAAAGGTGACCTTACGTATTTTTGACTTCTGCAATGACTCTACCCGTTGCATATGTACAGATCCCACCTCCACTTTTTAATGTATGCAATCAGTTGTGGGTCACAGACTACTTTCAGCCCAGTTGCTGGTAGGAGTCTTGGCCCCCATTGTGGGCACTAACATAAAATTCCCTGCCCGCTACTTTGCAGAAAAAGATTCTTTCATCTTTATGTCATCATTTAGGCTTTTTCCATTTATGAAAAATTTGTAATTATTAATTCCTACCTTGTATTTCCATGTAAACACAAAACTGAGACTATTCAAATCAAACATACTATCAACCCTTACGTATGAATGTGAGGGCTGGAAAACAACAAGAGACATAGAAACAAAGTTGAACGCATTCGAAAATAAATGTCTAAGGAAAATACTTGGTATAGCGTGGAAGGAATTCAAATCAAATGAGGAAATTAGAGAAATCGCCAATCAACCACTAATATCTTTAGTAATCAAGAAAAGATGATGGTCATATGTTGGACATGTGATGAGGAGAGATAATAACCGAATAACAAAGCAAACCCTCATGTGGGAAACAACAGGTAAGAGGAAAAAAGACCGACCCAGACAGACACTGAGAAGAAAATTGATTGGAGAGGCAAGAGCAGCAGTAATCAGCTCCCTCAATGAGATAGAGTTGCTTGCACAGAAGTGGCGAGATTTGATAAAAGATCATTACAAGGATTGAAGACTGCTAGAATAAAAATTTAGATAAGAGAAAGAGTATCTGGGTCTATGCCCTATGGGCTGGTTATGGCTCGAAAGGTCAATAGATAGGTTTCCCTGTATATTTGACTGACTGCAAGAGGTGCTCATCAATGTCAACCCTGAACAACTAGATTTAAAAAAAAAAGAAAATTTGGTGAGTATAATCCATCCTTGATGTTGGTATCCACTAAGGAGGGATTTTTAAATTTGAATGCTAAGAAGATGAAAATGGATGCTATATTTTATATATAAAAACACACTAAAATAGTTCTCAATGTTCAAGCCAATGCTGAGACATAAAATCATGAAATTTGGAGTGTGTATTACTATCATGATATTGGCACCCGTTAATAAGCTATATTTTCTTAATGTGAACCCTAAAAGACTGAAAACTGGTATCATGTATTGCTATTTTAATATTTAAAAAACACACTAAGGTACTGATGAAAGCCTGGCCAAACTACTGGACATTCAAGTACAAACTTGACATTTGGAGAGCATATATTTATTTGAAACCATAATAACACTCATTAAGATAACATATTTTGAAATTCTGACCTTTCATCATCATCATCGGGTGCTGTCCGCGCAACGAAGGTTGGCTACAATGGATCGCCATTCCACTCTGTTTCATTCTTGCTTTGATGTTGCAGGTTGTCATAGATTGACTTGTCCATCTTTTGATGTTACTCGTCCATGTTAGTCTTGGTCTGTCTCTGCCTCTTTTACCTTGTATTTTCCCTTCCAATATTACTAAAGTAGATTGTTGTATATAGTAGAGCTATTCTGAGCTTAGCGTTTCCGGTGTCATGGCGGCTTCGTGTAGTCGATTTTTATAATTCGGCTCTTGCTGATATATTTAAATGATTTACGCGACAGTCTAGTTGTGAAATTATGTGTTGCTATTCTCCCGTTTGGTGTATGTTTTACTTCTAACGTGGGGATGGACTGTGATTGCCGATATTTAAGTGGAATATGATTTATTCTTCTTTGTGTCGTGTGTTCGCGGTTCGATAGGCAAGCACATGGTTTGACAAAAATGTCAACGGAAAAACGGGTATGTTCAACCCTTATGTGAAAAGTCTGTGACGGTGGATGGAGGCGGAGGAATCAAGAATGATCAACGGCCCAGAAAGCGAAAACAGCAAAGTGTGTGGTACACAAGAGGCATGTTCAGAACACGAAAGACGAACATGGCTGACCACCGTGAAAGAGATTGGAGCCTCATCACGTACCAGTCCAGAGGAAGCCATGGAGAGTCGGAGAAATTCGAACTTATGTCGGAGGAAAGATCTTAAAATAAGTACTTGGAATGTTAGGACTCTATATCAACAAGGGAAATTGGAAAATCTAATTCAAGAAGCAGAACGAATAAATATAGATATTTTAGGCATATCAGAGACTAGATGGAAGGAATGTGGGTACATTGAAGACGAAAAATATACATTTATATACTCAGGAAACACAACAGAACATCAAAGGGGGGTAGGAATACTGATAAAAAGAGAGCTACAAAAATATATAAGTACCCACTGGACATACAGTGATAGGATTATACTACTCAAGTTGAAAGCAAAACCATTCGACATAGCAATAATACAGACATATGCACCTACTCAAGACTACACAGATGAACAAATAGAGGCATACTATGAAGACCTAAATAAAGTTATGAAGCAAGTGAAATCTTCAGACATCTTGATTGTAATGGGTGACATGAACGCTAAAGTAGGAAAAGGTAGATATAAGACAATTATAGGAAATCATGGTTTAGGAAAAAGAAATGACAGAGGAGAAAGATTAATACAATTCTGTGAAGAAAACAGGCTGATAATATGTAACACCTACTTTGAGCAAGAGAAAAGGAAACTATACACATGGAAAAGCCCTGGAGATAGGAAGAGGAATCAAATAGATTACATAATGATAAAAGAAAGGTTCCGTAACAGCGTAAAGAAAGCCAAAACCTACCCAGGAGCAGATATTAATTCTGATCACAATCCTGTAATGATTAAAATGAAAATCAAACTAAAGAGAAACAAGCAAAAATCTGATTCATCAACAAACCCACTCGACATAACAGCTTTAAATCAAAAAGATATTAAAGATACCTATACAATGCAAGTAAAGAACACATACCAGAAGCTGCTAGAGGAAGGAATTGAACAATACAGAAGAGAAAATCCTGATGAAAAAGTAACAACCAAATGGCAATGCATAAAGAAAAGCATACAAAAAGCCTGCGACACCTTACCTAAAAGAGAAAAGAACAAAAAACAAAAATGGATAACTAACACCATCTTAGAAAAAATGGAAGAAAGGAGACAAGCGAAGTACACTGCCTAATACAATAAAATAGATAATGAGATACGCAAAATGTGCAAAAAGGCAAAAGAAGACTGGCTCAGCCAAAAATGTAGAGAAATAGAAACTATGGAAAGCAAACAAGACCTAAGAGGAATGCACACAGAAATAAAGAGAATGACTAATAAAAATAAAACAGCCACAGAAGGTGGATGCATTGCAGACAAAAAAGGAAAAATGCTAATAGACAATAAGGATATCATAGATAGATGGCAGGAATATATAACAGAACTATTTCATGATCAAAGGGACAAGAAACCAGTTATAAAATGTACATCAGGCTATAAAATCTTAAAATCTGAGGTGGAAAAAGCTATAAAAACAATGAAAAGGGGAAAAGCAGCAGGACCTGAAAGCATACAGATAGAGATGATACAGGCACTTGAAGATTTTGGCATTGAAGTGATTACAGACATATGCAACGACATATACCACACAGGATACATACCAAATGAACTAAAAACATCAACTTTCATTGCATTGCCTAAAAAGAATGGTGCAGTTGAATGCAGTGACTTTAGAACAATAAGCCTAATGAGCCATGTTACAAAAATCTTGCTAAAAGTTATACAAGGAAGGATTCAGAGTAAAATCAATACTGAATTAGATGAGCAGCAATTTGGATTTAGGAAAAATAGCGGGACAAAAGAAGCCATATTCTGCATGAGAACATTAATCGAAAAATACACAGAAGTAAACAAACCAATATATGCCTGCTTCATAGACTACACCAAAGCTTTTGATAGAGTACACCACAAACAACTTATAGAATGCCTAAAAGAGATACATCTAGATGACATGGATATACGACTAATATGCAATCTATACTGGGAGCAAACAGCAATAATAAAATATAACAAAGAGTTCTCTACACCCATTGATATAAAAAGAGGAGTAAGACAAGGATGCATCCTATTACCAAGCTTGTTCAATCTATACACTGAGCAAATCTTTAAAAACATCATAGAGATGCCAGGCCTACAAATTAATGGAAAGATAATCAATAACCTAAGATATGCTGACGATACTGTACTACTAGCAGAAAATCCTAAAGACCTACAACAATTACTTAATGAAATAAACACGACAAGCAAAAAAATATGGACTAGATATGAATATCAAAAAGACTAAAACTATGATCATAAACAAAGAAAATACTCAAAACCCACAAGTGGATATCAAAATTGAAGGAATAGACCTTGAGACAGTTCAGAACTATAACTACCTTGGACATACTATAACCAGTGATGGAAAATGTACAACTGAAATAAACAAAAGAATAGGAATGGCAAAAAGTAATTTTAATGTCATGAAGGACATACTAACATCAAAACAAATAACACCAGAGCTAAAACTAAGAATAGCAAAATGTTACATCTTCTCAATATTCCTATATGGTGCTGAAACATGGACATTAGATAAGAAAACAGAACAGAGAATTGAAGCTTTTGAAATGTGGATATATAGAAGAATAGGTAGAATTGGATGGAAGGAAAAGAAAACAAATGACAAAGTCTTAAAACAACTAAAAATGAAAAGAGAACTTCTGAACACAATTAGAACAAGACAAATGCGATTCTTAGGCCATGTTAAAAGACACAACAGCCTACTGAAAGTGATCCTGGAGGGGAAAATACAAGGTAAAAGAGGCAGAGGCAGACCAAGATTAACATGGACGAATAACATCAAAAGATGGACAAACCAACCGATGACAACCTGCACCATCAAAGCAAGAGATAGAGCAAAATGGCGCTCCATGGTAGCCAACCTTCGTTGCGGAGACGGCACTCAATGATGATGAGATTGTTGTGTATTTTAACATGCCCCCAAAATTTCATTTGACTTGTTCTAATTGTGTTTAGTAGTTCTCTTTTTATTTTTAGTTTTAAAATTTCATCATTTGGTTTCTTTTCTTTCCATCCAATTCTACCTATTCTATAAATCTACATTTCAAAGGCTTCAATTTTCTTACCTTTAATTGATGAAAAATGACAATATGATATGCTATATTCTATATATTCAAAAAGAACCAGAACCTGTGCTAATGAAGTTCGTTCACAATAAAAAATCTGAAGATAGGGAACTTCCTATTGCCAGGAAGTGATGGTACACTAGTTGAATTCATCCAGGCTGGAGAGAAGGCTAGCGTTCGCATTTACCATGCATTCTTTGTGAAAATTGAAAAAAAAATGCAGACTGGCCAAAAGCCTGGAAAAGATCAGTGTACATCCCAATTCCAAAGAAAGGAAATCTGGAGCTGTGTTCCAACTACAGAACTATTGCCCTGATAAACCACGTCTGCAAAATACTCTTGCAGATCATCATGAATAGGATAGCTAAAAAGGGAGCAAGAACTTCATATGGTTCAAGCAGGTTTCAGACATAGCAGAGGTACTAGGAACAACATCTTTAACATGAGAAATATCCTTAAGAAGTGTATGCTTTTTCCATTCAAAAAAGAAAAGACGATGGTCATATGTTGGACATGTGATGAGGAGAGATAATAACCAATTTGAATAGTCTAATGAATGAATGAATACATCATAGACATGGACTACTCGACTATACAGGCGATGATTCTAAACCTCATTAGTCGCATCTTCTGATATTTAGTTCATGTGGTCGGTATCATGCCAGACTCCCTGATAAAGAGAGAGAGCTACCAAAGAAAAGTAGACACAGAAATCAATTTCTGATAGCGACGAATGGCAGAATTTTGTTTAATTCATTGACGATACATGATGTAAGGGGGAGGAATACAAAGAAAGAAAATATCAGCTTGAGACTGCTTGTGCTCGCATTTTAACTCCATGAAACTTATATCCAAATCATGAACAGGACAAGTCTTATAAACGCTTTGACTAGTCCAACTAATTTCATTTTTGTTTCCCTGACCAGATACCCATTACTCCCACCCAAACACCCCCCTTGGACTACTATCATAGTCATCATTCGTATATTCCTCTTCCAAGTATCAACATTTGCGGGGGCGAGTGCAAACACTGCAACAATGTTGAAATAAGTATTTATGATAAATATGGCTGTTGTCTGCAACTTTTCTCTACCTTATTACAACTTTGATTGTAATGTTCACTTTTGGACCAAAACTTAGTTGATCAAATATGGAGCAGCCTTATAGAATGTTCCTCATCTAGAGCGAAAGGTAAGATATGTCATCATCAGGTGACATGCTGGTAGTAGTAGGCAATCATCCCTCTCCACATCACTCGGTCCTTCATATTTGTCATAATTTCAGTCTGTGATCTTTTGTTATGCCATTTGGATAAGCTGTTAAATAATTGTTATCTTGGTTTTCCTCTGCTCTTCTTTCCATTTATTGTGCCTATTGTTGTATATTTAAATATCTGGGAAAAATGTTAATCTGAGATGGTAGATGTACAACAAAGGTGAGATGCAGAATAGATCCGGCAAAAGCAGCCTTCCAAAAAATGAGGAAGATACTATGCAATCCACTTTTGACAGTAGAAACAAGAAAATAGAGTTCTTAAATGTTATGTAAAGCCAGTCTTAATATAGATGTGAATCATTGACAATAGGACAACAGACAAGAAAATCACTGGAGGCTGTAGAAATGTGGTTTTACAGAAGAATACTGAAAAAACCATGGAGAGGTAAGAAGAGCAAAGAAAACATTCGGAAAGAGGCCAAAGCAAAAAAAAGAGCTAATATTCAATGTTAGAAAGAAACAATCATCATTTTTTGGCCATGTTTTGAGAAGGGAACAGCTGGAATATTTTGCAACAATGAAAAATTGAGGGACAAAGAGATAAAAGGAAGCAAAGAGAAAAGATACCAGACAGCTTAAGAGAAAGGCGTGGCAAAAGGTCAGCAACAAAAATAATAAATAACTATTATTGGTTATTGGTTATGGAAGGCCTCGGCATCACAGCAAACGAATTAAAATCCATAATTGCTCAACCGCCCGTGCCAGTGGAATCATCCGAATTACCAACTCATCTCCCAAACAAAGAAAGGTAACTGTAGTCCCCATCATAGCAGTCTCAGCACACGCCAAAAGACATAAGGCGAAACCGCGCAGAAAGTGAACACAGCCAACTGTTCCCTGTCATACGATATCATCATTCATCGTAAACAAGCGGGATATCGAAGCAGGATCAAAACGGATGAGACACACAACTCACGGTGTGCACAGAGCACTTAACTCAGTAGCTCCTGAAACAAGCCGGACTTGGAATATGAGGAAACTGCAAGAAGGAACACTTTTCAGACATAGCCTTCAATGGTTCCTGCCGCCTATCCACCATATACCATGGGAGTTCACGTCCTCCCGAAAATGATGATCGTCATAGCACTTGATGATGTTAGACCGTCATTGATGACTCCAATTCCAAACATATAGACACACAGTGGTGGTAATTTGCCATTTCCAATCCAACAGAAGCCACATGACCTGTAGTTAGTAAAACCACAGAGAGAATATGATTTTGTGACCTCCACTGATTCACTCTTAGATGTGAATGTGTAGTTTACACAAGAGGAGAAGTTTTCAACTACAGTGATTCCATTTAAGGCAATTCTGGGATAGCAAGGCAAGTCTCCTTTATAGCAGCAGAACTTGATGTTCTCCGCCCCCTTCTTGTAGCTGCTGCCACACGATTCTGATGTCTCATTAACTTGGACATCATTCAAGAACAATGTCAGATTAACATTCCATAGATATGGCTCTGCTGATGAAGTGCTTGGTGCAACAGTTGTATCAATAATACTGGAGGCTCCTGGTCTGTGGTCATTAATATCACAGACGGCACATGGTGTTGTTATATTCAGTATTTCTTTCTGGGGTGTAAATATGTGGCACACACATGGAGAGTGGTTTGTGGTCACAGTAATCCCATTAAAGGCAATTCTAGGATAGCATGGCATAGCTGTTTCAGAACAGCACAATCCTATGATGTTTTCTGTGTTCGCTATAAAGCTGCTGCTGCTACACAATCCTGACCAATTATAGGTGTGGACATTATTCACTTGCAATGACAAAACTGCTTTGTTTACATCATAAACCTCTGGAAGCGAATCATTTATGGGACTAATAGTACAATTTATTCTTCCATCGGTGATATCTGCATTGAGTCCCCAAAAAAAGGTCTTTGGTTAAAAAGCACATATGCGTTTGAGTTAAACACACAATGAGCCCACTTCATAGATTCAAAATGATCCTTGCCAATGCCATCCGTTTGCACAAGTTAGGTCCTTAGCTACCAACGTCAAAAATGTCTGAAACGAAGCCATCCAATTAACGACTTTATCTACAGCGAAGGTTAACGAACTGTGAACAAACATTTATGTTCAAACCCTTGAAAACATTTTCAAAAATCTGCCAACTCGCAGCAATAACATTTATCGTGTTGTTCAATGTAAACATTGCTTGGTCCATAGCTCGAATATAAATCAAATATATAACTAATCAAATTTATAATAAATAAATAACTATCAAGATCGAAAGTTGTGGAGAGACATGAACACCTACGCCAGCAGGCATGGTACTTGATGATGCTTGTTTTAGTATTCTTAGTGCCTTCTTTTCACATGACATGTTCAATAAATGTAGATTGACTCTTTCTTATGATGTTGATGATATAGTTTCACCGGCTCGTTTTAAATATTCTTCAGACAAACACCTAGCTGTCTCTAATATTCTCTTTGTTGCCTTGCTTATCGTCCAAAACTCGCTAATAGTAGAGAAAGCCGGTACACGTTAGCCAATAGTGCAGGTACATTTTATATATTTCATATACATGTATACAAGTGTCTGAACATTTTATAATGTGGCTGTACATTTTTTTTTATTCGGCTGGAATGGTGCTGTATGTTCGGCGTTCGGACCTGCCGTGACCCGGTGATCCGCGCTGGCTCGGCTGTGGGCAGGATCGGTTGAATGGGCGTCTCGTGATTATCCCATTGTTATGAATTTTAAATGCTGACGGGTGACCTGGGGAACTAGGAAAAATTAAAACGCGTGTTCTCTCACTTTATTCTTTATAGGTTTTTTTAGTGTTAGTCCTTCACTGTAACAAGATTATCAATAAATAATTCGATAAAATACTTCCTTTAACCTGTATCTTCGCCCCATCAACATTCCGTGTTGGTATTATAAATTATCATCATCATCGACATGTACCATCATCAATACCATACCCTCATCAGCATCATCAAGTACCTGTTGGTGTAGAGTGATCATCCACAACTTTCGATCTCTAACGAAATAATAAAAGTGATAGTTTTAAAGTGTTATTCTTAAATAAAACATGCAACCTGCCCGTATAAGACTGGGGCTATGAACTGGCCGGAACTTAATCGTAGGCCTCTATCAGCTGAACACATGACAAGTAACGCGTATATGATTGGGTTCACTGACCACCGGGGTGATGACCGATGTGATGTAAGACGAATATTTACTTTAAATATCTATTAGTGTATCACGGTTCTAAAACTTGGGGAAAGCAGTATTGCAGGGGTGAATATGTTGTGTGTCATGTGTTTATATTTTGAGGAAAGGAGTACCTGATTCAGTGGTTATCTCGGGTGTAAGTGTGGTTGAGTAATATCCCTTAAGGTATCTGTGTGCTTATATCCATATGACCAGGTGTGGAAATTTAAATAACGTGTTGGTTGTGATGATTCTAAAAGTGGAGAACATGGGGTGTTTTCTCTTTTGATTGATCGTCTCATCACCATGATGACCCACATGTACTCCTTCTTTCCACATTCAAGTTAAAACAATCTCTCTCTCTCTCTCTCTCTCTCTCTCTCTCTGTTCACATTCAAGTTAAAACAAGCCAAATAAAACATACTTTCTATATTTAATTTCACAGCTTTTTTTATTAATACAGCAGAGAACAGATATTTGAAATATATTACTGTCAGGTTGATGAATTTATTCATTTTAACCGTCTGGGCTTCCTCCCTTCTGTTTTGGTGGCACTGTCTGTTTGTGTTAAAAGTATATCAAACACAGGTGCATAGGAAGGTTGATTAGCGTTCAAAACACAACCTCCCTCTATTTTGACAAAACCTTGATCAAAGATGGAATAGGTTATTGGTGACTCTGTTGAATCACCCGGGGCACCCATGCTGACTGCAGGATCTTTTGTCTGGTTAACAAGATGTGGCGTGTAGTTGAAGTTCTGGTTAACAAGAGGTGGCGTGTAGTTGAGGTTATTATAAGCGGATAAAATTTCATCTCGCATCTCAACTAGCATGATAAATTCCTCTCTCGAGAGTGTTATCCCAGTTCTGGTAGGAAACTTAAAAAAAACTCTCACCGCTATATGTCCTTATGTTTATCAATGGTCTGTTATGAAAACACAAACTGAGATTGCCTTAACGCCATCCTTTGACAATGGAATTATATTCTCATTACCACGTGACATGAATCTGCGCTGATCACAAATATCAAACGAAGTTGGCATATTCACGCTACACGACTCCATATTCAAAGAAAACAAACACAACATACTCGGTAACAGACGCTGGTTATCTGTGTGCATATACACTGATCGACTGAGCTTTATACCTCACTGTAATCGGGTAGAGGACCGTATATTTATAGTAACTATTGCAATACGTTATCAAGCGTGTTGAGACATGTTCAGTGATGACCCCCCCCCCCACCCGGAAGAGTCCCCTCGGACTGAGCCAAGGGGTGGTGTGTGGGAAATCCCCAGCTGACCTGGCCGATGATGTGTGAAATAATTGTGTATGTATGTGTAAGTAACAATTCGGTCTCAGGTAACGCGTACTGAGACTAGGAAAGCCCGTAGTGTTTATATGGGATGTAGATTTTAAAATAGGTGTGAGTTAAAGAGGAGAAACCTCGCGTGCTGACCTAAAATCACTTGTCACTGTTACATCAAATCCCATTCAGCGTAGTCGAGGTGGGAAAATATATATATTTTTTCGGTGGTATAATCACTAAAGTGTCATTTGTGAGGATGGATCCCCGATGGAAACACCCATTCACAACTCTGATAGCCGGACCTACATGGTGTGGGAAAACGGTATTTGTGCAAAGGTTTATACAGGACATTCACGAGTTAGCTGTCCACGTATCGGAGGAAGTTATATGGTGTTATGGTGAATGGAAACCAATATGCGAGACTATTGGGTCAGTGAGATTTATCGAGGGTCTACCAGACATCGATAAATTGGAAGGTGGTAAAAAGAGAAGACTGATCGTCATCGATCACTTGATGTCGGAGACGGACGAGAGGATAACAAAATTATTCATTAAAGGTAGTCATCACAGGGATATTAGTGTGATGTACATTATTCAAAACCTTTATTCTGAAAAAATAAGGAACATCGAACCATACGCCTCAATACTCACTATTTAGTCCTTTTCAAGAACCCGAGAGATGGAAGTGAAATTATCAATCTGGCTAAACAAATGTACCCACGACAGGTGGGGTACCCCCAATATAGTTTTAAGGACGCGATAGCGTCTCCTCACTGTTACTTGTTGGTTGACTTTCGTCAGGATATACCTGATAATCTTAGGTTGAGAACAAAAATATTCCCAGGGGAGAGACAAATCGTTTACGTGCCTAAGTAACAAAAATGTGCGATGAATCACTTAGACGGCACGGGGAAATGTTGAAATGTATGCGCGCCGCTACGCCTAGCGGTTTAAGAGCCATATTGAAAACAGCCTCTCCCAAACTCATTAACTTTTAGTGCGAGTGTTGTCATAACATATTAAAAAGTAATGTTAGACTCATTTAGCGACAGAAGTGCGAGCTACGTCGACACAAGAACAAGTTGAGACATCTCACTAAAAAGAAACCGACTCTTAAGCGGCGGAAAGAGATTCTACAAACCGGTGAGTTCATAGGTGCTTTGAATCGACCTATATAAAGTATTCTCGGCGGAGTACTAGGTGCCTAACAATGGCCAAAATAAATGATTTTGATGGATCCTCGATTGCTCGAGGGTCTGACACAGACTACTACCACGTATACCCCACCCGAGGCGATCAATAACAACTTGAGAAATTTAGATGATGAAATGCAACGTATCCTATTCCGCGATGATTTAGCACCCTTTGATAAGGCCAGAGTGTACCAACCTGCTCTGCATCAGTATTTAACTAGATTCGAGCAGTATAAACGACGGTCATTGGGCTCGGTCGATCTCATTCAACACAACACATCAACAGAAAAAACGCCTTCGCCACCACCATCATCACTCGAGGTACCACCAGAGCAGACCAAAGCACCAGCAGCGGAAACCCCAAAGATAGGTAATGAAAACACTCCGCAGGTAACCACGTATAAACTGAGACCTAAAAAAAGAAAGAGCGTAATCCTAACGCCAAAATGGGAACGGTGGAGAAAATATTGAGACGTCATTACTTTGACCCTAGTCGTCCAGGGGCGTATAGTGGTGCAACGGCCCTGCAACGTAACACCAAACTGGGACTTAAAGAGAGCAATTGGTGGTTGAGTCATCAGGATGTCTATACCCTTCATAAACCAATTCGTCGCAGATTTTAAAGGCGTCCCATTACAACGAGCGGACCCCAACATCAATATCAGGCAGACCTAATTGATTTGAGACATTTGAAAAAACACGACGGATATTCCTATTTGGAATAGTTTCTTGCGTGGACGTTTTCAGTAAATTCGCTTGGTCTGTACCGATACAAACCAAAACGGGGAAATCTTTAGTGGAAGCCGTCGGTAAGATATTTCTTGATGGGAAACCCGCGAGTTTTCAAACCGATAAAGAGGCCAGAGTTTCTGAACAGAACATTTCAAACATTCCTGGCTGACAATAACGTTCACTTTTTCACTACACAGAACGAAGATATTAAGACCACCGTGGTGGAACGCTTTAATAGGACTCTGAAACAACGGATGTTGCGATATTTCACGAAATCCAATAAACTGTCTTATGTCCGAGTCCTACCCGCCCTACTTCGAAGTAATGACCATTCGTATCACAGAAGTATAAAAATGGCACCGGTCGGCGTCAGCACAGAGAATCAAGAACAGGTATGGAACACGTTGTATAGTAACAAACGCAGCTTTAAATTTGAAAGACCCCTGTATAAGGTCGGTGATCGATTTAGACTGGTCCTGGGCAGAGCCAATTTTAAAAAGGGTTATGCCCCTGCTTGGACGGAGGACTGTTTTCCACTAGTCGAGTAAATGAAACAAACCTCGTTACATATGTGTTGAAAGACGATAAAGGCGACGAGATAGAGGGGTCATTCTACACACAAAAAGTTGGAGACAAGCACGAATACAGAATCGAGAGTGTCATAACCGAGCGTCGCACATCATTTGGCAGAAAAGAGAGTTTAGTCAAGTGGTTTGGGTACGATTCCTCATTCAACAGTTGGATACAGACCAAGGACATTGTCAGATTCAAAAACTAGAAATGAGAGAAGAAGAAGAGGAAGAAGAAGAAGAGAAGAAGAAGAAGAAGAAGAAGAAGAAGGGAAACTTTAGGAGAGCCTGTTTTGCGAGCCGTAAACTCGGGAGTGAGGAGAGAGCGAACCATGCTGTGGCCGGTGTTGGAAAACTATCCCCCCGCTTAGAGCTTGTCTTTATTTGTCAAGGGATAGTTATATATGTCATTGTCGCGGTCTCGCTGTTCAATCTGACAACTGAAATGCCAGACGCAAAGGACGGAAAACTGTGGATAGCCCTACCGAGCAGCTGTTTGGGTTACATGCTACCGAATCCAAAGTTGGAGAGGAGACGGAGAAACAAGTAAGATGAGTTTTTATGTCACCCTACCAAGCAATGCATCTATTGAGATTTTTAAGGATAATAACCCCCGCCACTTTTACGTTAAACTCCCTCAGACCATTGACATTTCGACGCAGTACGAGATCGCGCTGGTGGAGATAGTTTCCACTTAATTTTTTTTCAATGTAATAGAGGGTGATGTCTGGATTCGTTACGAACATCTCGTTAACAGCGAAATTTGCGGCGTGAGATCTCACTTCAACGTGATCCTGACACCGGGGTTATACAAGATACCCGATGCTTTCATCGGCACGTTGAATGCGTTGATCATAAAAGAGGAGGAGGAGTCCAGCGCTGGTGTAAAAGCGGCAAAAATAAGATTCCTTTACGCAAAGGAGGTGAATAAAGCCATCTTGAAACTATGAAAAAGGGGTAAGCGTTACCATAAGCGACACTTTCAAAAACATGTTAGCCTTCCCCACGACCTGCATAACAGATACAACTCCCGAAATCTACAGCTTGGGTGCAATGGACTTGCAAAGTGTTGCGAAAAATGTTACGTCTACTGCGATCTCGTTTCACCAAAACCGGTCGGGGATGTGATGGTACCTCTCCTCAGGAGCGTACCTGTTCTCAAAAGAAATCACACCGTGGTGTTTCAGATCTACGATAAGCCTCACTACGCTCAACTGAGCACATTTTCCTTCGACACCGTGGAAATCCTTTTAGCCAACGAACATGGAAAAACCATCCCATTCACTAGCGGGACGCCTGTGCTAACGGTACACTTTCGATGGAAGAAAGATCTCGATCTGGTATAATGGTGAGACACACTCTTTCATCGTGATGTTGAGTTATACGAAGACTTTTACTGCTGTCAGGCGGGTGATGGAATGCCCGTGTTTATAGGAGGTCGAAATCAGAGTGGTCGAGGAATCGGTAGTTTCTTTGGGAGAATCGGGAGGGCTATTTTACCCTGGTTAAAAACATGGTGTAAAGCCTTGCTCAGATAAGGATTGGGACCGGTCTGCAGGTCGCACAGGACGCATTAACCGGGAGAAATGTCGGTGAAGCTTTCAAAGAACGAGCTAAGGAGGCCGGTCAGCGGTTGATACACGGGGTCGTAGACCACCTGAGTGGTAACGACCAGCCAGGAAGTGGTTTACGACGGCGACAAAGCAGAAAGCGAGTTATAAAGGTACCTCCACCCGGAGAACCCGTTACGAAGAGGATAAAACCAACAGCTAGACAGTCTCCCCTTCATTCGGCGCACAACAAGAAGACGAACACGAGGGTGTCGGTGGCAAGGAATATTTTCGATGAATAATGTCTCTCATTCACCCCAAGTCGTGTGAATGTTTTCACTCTGGTTTGGATTTATTTAGCGTTCCACCCACACAGACATCTCTGGACTCTGACCAATTTATTGAAATTCGTCCGATCGCGGCCTTATCGCATGGCACACTCACGAGTTTTTCATTTCTGGAAACAGCGAGAGGTATCTAGATATTTTCAACACGTTTTTGCATCTGCGGGTCATGATCACCCTCCCCAAAGAGGATAGTGTACCATCGGATGTTGAGGTAGGATCAGTCAACAATTATCTTCACAGTCTATTTTCACAAGTCGACGTATCTCTACAATGGTTACACCATCGGAGAATACCTATCCTTTTAGAGCAGTGTTTAAGGCTACGCTAAACAACGGGGAGGATGCGAAAACGGGATATTTGACGGCCGCTCTGTTCTACAAAGACACAACGGGCCAACACGATAATATGAAATAAAATGCGGGCTTTTAAACACGGCGAAATTTGACTTCGGGTAGTAAAGAGGTTGAAATGATAGGTCGTTTGCACTTTGATGTCTTTGTGCAGGATCGTTACATGTTAAACAGAGTCGATGTAAAGATCAAACTCACGCCCTCTAATGATGTGTTGAACATCATTACTCATGATAGGTCTGTGGGTTATAAGAGTGTTATCACCTACGCCGCGCTCGTGGTCAAGAAAGCTAAGCTAAAACCCTGCGATTTCTCTGGCCCACGAAAAGGCTCTTTAAGGCGGGAATGCTCGGTACCAGATCAAGAGGGTTACCATCAAAACATTTTCCATCGCTAGCGGGATGTTCTCCCACAGTCAAGATAATTTATTTTTGTCTCAAACACCAACCCGTATATTGATAGGTCTGATTACAGCCAGTACCTTTAATGGTTTTTATGCCGCTAACCCGTTCAATTGTCAACACTTTGGTTTGACTTATATGAACCTGACGGTCGACGGGAGATGTATTTCCGGAAAGCCTCTATCTATGGACTTTGAACGAAATCAATACGCGAGAGCCTTCTTTGGTACAAATCTGGACATGAGTCTGATTGGTAAAGACGCTGGGAATAACATTCATTATCGAGAGTTCAAGGACGGAGTTTGTTTATTTGGTTTTGACCTCTCCTCCAGCCAAATAGACGGGTCCCACTTTGAGCTAGCGACAAGCGGGCCCTTGTTGATAGAGCTCAAGTTCGCCGCTCCCACAACTACTCCCCTACAAGTTATCGTCTACGCCGAGTTGGACTCAGTATTCGAGGTGTCCAAGACACGGCAGGTTCTAACAGACTTCGCCGTTTGAGAGAAAGAAAATGAACACGGGGGAGATTTACAACCTTTTGATGTCGGATATTTTCGTTCGACGCTATTCCCTTGTTAGTGTACTTCCACGAAACTACTTACCATCCAACATCGACCCAATTGCGACTGCTGCCTTTGTCATAAACACCGATCCTGCCCACATACCTGATGAGCATTGGGTGGCCCTCATTTACAAAGGTCTCAGAGAATGTGAGTATTTCGATTCCTACGGTTTACCTCTCAGACACGTGGCTATTTTAAACTTTATCGAGCGGACTTCACACGTTCCATTCGTCTACAACACACTAGTGTTGCAAGATTTGTTTAGCAACACGTGTGGTCTATATTGTGTTTATTATATAATTTTTAAGTGTCGTGGCGCGAAGTTTAACAGAATTCTCATGCCTTTTTCGTCGAGACAACACATTAACGACCGTATCATTTATCGTTTGCTCACCCAGTGGATATTTCGGCTTCGGGGCGGGGGAGGGGGGGCATGGATGCCCAAATTCATCAACCGACAGTAATATGCAAATATCTGTTCTGTACTGTATTAATTAAAAAATGTTGTGAAATTAAATATAGAAGGTATTTGTTTTATTTGACTTGTTTTAACTTGAATGTGAACAGAGATAGATAGATAGACAGACAGACAGACAGACAGACAGACAGACAGACAGACAGACAGACAGACAGACAGACAGACAGACAGACAGACAGACAGACAGACAGACAGACAGACAGATAGATAGATAGATATATATATAGAGAGATAGAGAGATTCTTTTAACTTGAATGTGAAAAGAGAGAGTACATGTGGGTGGTCATGGTGATTAGACGAACAGTCTAAAGGGAAAACACCCCATTTTCTCCACTTTTAGAATCATCGCAACCAACACTTTATTTAAATGTCCACACCTGGTCTTATGGATATCAACACACAGATACCTTAAGGGATATTACTCAACCACACTTACACCCGAGATAACCACTGAATCAGGTACTCCTTTCCTCAAAATATAAATACATGACACACAACATATACCGCTTTCCCCAAGTTTTAGAACCGTGATAGATTTTCAAAGTAAACATTCGCCTTACAGCGCGTCGGTCGTCACCCCGGTGGTTAGTGAACCCAATCATATACGCGTTACTTGTCATATGTTCAGCCGATAGAGGTCTATGATGTAAGTTTCTGCCAATTCATAGCCCCAGTCTTATACGGGCATGTTTTATTTAAGAATAACACTTTAAAACTCTCACTTTTATTATTTCGTTAGAGATCGAAAGTTGTGGATGATCACTTTATACCAACAGTTACTTGATGATGCTGATGAGGGTATGGTATTGGTGATGGTATATGTCGACGATAATGGTGACAATTTATAATACCAACACGGAATGTTGATGGGGCGAAGATGCAGGTTAAAGGAGGTATTTTATCAAATTATTTATTGATATTCTTGTTACATACAGTGAAGGACTAACACTAAAAAACCTATAAAGAATAAAGTGAGAGAATACGCGTTTTAATTTTTCCTGGTTCCCCAGGTCACCCGTCAGCATTTATAATCCATAACAATAGGATAATCACTATAGCTCGTTTCAAATCATGTGCCCAACTTTTAAAATCGATATCTTTTTAATCTCTTTTTGTAATTTTTTTCAAAATTTGCATGTAAAGTTATAATGATTAGAACCCAACAGGGAATTAATTTAATTTAAAAAAAACATTTGGTTATTATTGTTGCTTATTTGTTTTATATAAATGTATAACGACCCATTGATGTAGTTAATACTTAATGTTAACAGTATTTTAAGTTAAAAATAGCGATTAAAAATCCATACACGGTACAATTGACGTTTTTGCACGCATTCCACGTGGGCTTTCTGACACAATTAGACACTTGTAGAAAACACGAGGCATTGTGTGTTCCATTTCCGTTCATTCAGCGGCGAAGCCGTCCTCGAACTGAGCAGACAATAATTCTCCTGGTGTTTTGTCTTATTAGGTTATTTCCCCATTACGGCCACGCCTTTACCTAGTGAAAATTAATCATAGACCAGCAACTACGGTAATTTCTATTCTTTAGGGCTTCACAATTTACAATTTTGACAAACATCAAAGAAATATCGCCGCTTTAAGAAAACTGCAGCTGCAAGATATTTGTTAAATATACATTTAAAGGGTCTTTTGCATTCTAATAACATTTGGAAAATTTCAAAAGTTTTTAACAAACGGTTAGAGAGTAATAGCGTTTTGAAGTTGGGCACATGATTTGAAGCGAGCTATAGACGACCATTCAACCGATCCTGCCCACAGCCGAGCCAGCGAATAGGCAGCGCGGATCACCGGGTCACTGGTCGACGGGTCACAGGTCACCGGCCGGAGCTACCCGAACATACAGCACCATTCCAGCCGAACAAAAAATAATGTACAGCCACATTATAAAATGTTCAGACACTTGTTATATAGGAAATATATAAAAATGTATCAGCACTATTGGCTAACGTGTACCGGCTTTCTCTATTACTCTCGCTTCCATATAATGAAACAGATTCGATGTAACACTTTAGTAAAGTAAAATACCCCCGTCACGTCAAGTGGCGTAGAGGGAATATGGTGTTAATGACCATAAATTTTACAGATCTTCGGCATATGCTTTTTGGGGTAATGTGGTCGGTATTACGCCCGTGTCGCTTTACTTTTCGAGAAAAAATCCGGCACCCATTTAAGGCTGGGTGAACCTGGAAGCCGTCGGTTGGGATCGAACCCTACCTTTTATCCTTTGTAGTCCAGTCACTAACCACAGAGCTATCGCGGCAGATGTAACACTTTAGGACATGTTTTCTAGCAATAAATGACAATGATTTGTTACATAGAATGTTTTTCATTCGATGGAATTCTGTTTCTGGCGGACAGGGAATATAGTGTTAGTGACCATAATTTTTATTATCTTCGGAACATGATTTTTGGAGCAATGTGGTCGGTATTACGCTCGTGCCGTTTTACTTTCCCAGAAAAAAAATCCGGTGAACCTGGAAGCCGTCGATTAGAACGAACCCGACCTCTTTTCCTTAAGCTGATCTTATATTTTATTATATTTTTTACGCTTTCTGTTACAAAAAAACACTGTTTATATGTAGTAATGTATATTTCGCAATGGATTGTGTACTATCTATTTTTGATTTTAAACATTAGCAGCTAAGATCGCAATAATTTGTCTATTTTTTCTGCTTTATTATATCAACGACAGTAGATTCTGAATTTCTTAAAAGATTGATATTTTTGTTCGTAATTGATAATGATGAACCATAAATATCTATGCAATGAACACTATTTAAAACTACCATTGAGAACATGTCTGAATGGATTTCGAATAACTGGCGATAAAAAATCTCGTGGGAAAAAGACACGCAAACATTGCTAAATAGTTTGTTGGAGTTAATCCCTAGATACAGACTGAAAATCAATTAAACCAATTTTCTCAAATAAATAAATAGGAGATGAAGGTCTTTGTGCTGGCACTTTTTTTCTAGACACAAGGCATCGGCGTTTTTATTTGTGTCTATTTGTATGAGGCCAATTCCAGGGATATATTTTTTCTCCTGCGTTCCATGAGTTGCATCTGATCGTGTGATCAATAACTACTAATGGTAGTTTCCAAGATGGTGGAGCGAAGTTCATGTTCTCTCGATCGCTGCAGAAATTGCATTTGGGGATTGATTAATTTCGACTCTCCAGTGCAATTTTCTGCGTCAAAGTCAAAATGATAATCTACTTATCAAATCTGCGCCGATGAAGCGGAGTCGTACACTTGGCAGTATTCCTTTTTGACAAGTCAAGTGTTGTGAATGCGACCTTTTTCCATCTAGAGTTGATCTGCGGTTTACTTCAAAACATTGAGTGATGTTAAATGGCCGTCGTTGGAATTGTTTGACGCAAGTTATTTACATGTTACAACTCATTAATGTGGACTGCTCCGTCAAGTCAATCGAAGTTTTCACTTTAGGGAATTTGCACCGTGTTTCTTTCGATGTAGGCTTCATTCACTAGAGTAATTGAGAATCTTTAGGCGCAGCCATTGTTGTGTGTGCTACGTCATAATGGCTCATTTTATATCCCTAGACCGGTCATACGCTAATGTTGATATGCTAAGGGCGGTTGAGCAATTATGGATTGTAATTCGTTTGCAGTGATACCGGGGCCTTCCATAACCATAACGATAACCACACTAATGGTAATTAAGTCTCTCTTACATTTATTGATGGTTTAGAACTGCCTGGCGTAGTGTGTTGAGATATTGAGAACAGTGATACAAGTCGTAGCCAGGACCGATCATGACACTCTTACTTCTTATTTTGCACCCAGCTGCAAGTTTACATTTATTATTCGGTCACTCCAAAATATTTGTTGCGACATGATCACTTACGCCGGCAAGCATAGTCCATGTTAAAAATTATCACCACTCGCTTCGTCATTAATTTACTTGAAATGCCCTTAATGCCATATCCATCTATTTATAGTGCACGTCAATAAATAGCGTGCAGTGTGATATTAAACTTCCCCAATACATTGTGTATCAGCGGGATGTAGCACTTCGTGCACTGAAAAGTTTGCGCTGTTTCAACGTGTATGGAGCTCATCTGTAAATGACGATATAAACAAATGGAAAAACAAGTGTGAAACAGCATGTAAAGTAAAAGCAAAAAGCCCCGTCACACTATAAGTGGCGCTTAGGGAATATGGTGCTAGTGACCATAGTTTTTATACACCTTTGACACATGATTTTTTGGGGTAATGGGGTCGGTATTACGCCCAAGAACAGAATGTGCTTGTCATTAATTGCAAATAATTTTTTGTCACATAAATGACCTTCACGGACACAGGAATGGGTGGGTGTTCGTTACGGTCTGGCCCATATTAACGCTGGTCGTTTACTGCGTGAAAGTGACGCAGAGTCTGAAACGGAAGAGCGACCCGCCAATAAGATTTCTGCAATGTGCAGATGTTCGTGAACCACAACTTCGTTCCTCCACGAAACGTTCCATTCTATTCATGGAATTATTTTCAGTGCAAGTCGATGTATCCCCATACCCGATCCAATGCCCGTCACAACATTTCTCGAAGTGTATGCAGACTGATTGTTCATATAAGGTGTTGATTGTTGATACATCTGCTTTTTCCCACTAAGCACTTCGGAGCGACCAACTCCTTGTCATCCTTCAGACTCCTCAGTCTCTCAGTGTATACATCATTGTCATCATTCAGACTCCTGTCTCTCAGTGTCTACATCATTGTCATTCTTCAGACTCCTGTCTCTCAGTGTCTACATCCTTGTCATCCTTCAGATTCCTTAGTCTCTCAGTGTATACATCAATATCATCACTCAGACTCCTCAGTCTCTCAATGCATACATCATTATCATCCTTCAGACTCCTCAGTCTCTCAGTGTATACATCATTGTCATCCTTCAGACTCCTCAGTCTCTCAGTGTATACATCATTGTCATCCTTCAGACTCCTCAGTCTCTCAGTGTATACATCATTATCATCCTTCAGACTCCTCAGTTTCTCAGTGTATACATCATTATCATCCTTAAGACTCCTCAGTCTCTCAGTGTATACATCATTATCATCCTTCAGACTCCTGAGTCTCTCAGTGTATACATCATTATCATCCTTCAGACTCCTCAGTCTCTCAGCGTATACATTATTATCATCCTTCAGACTCCTCATTCTCTCAGCTTTTACATCGTTATCATCCTTCAGACTCCTCAGTCTCTCAGCGTATACATCATTATCATCCTTCAGACTCCTCAGTTTCTCAGTGTATACATCATTATCATCCTTAAGACTCCTCAGTCTCTCAGTGTATACATCATTATCATCCTTCAGACTCCTGAGTCTCTCAGTGTATACATCATTATCATCCTTCAGACTCCTCAGTCTCTCAGCGTATACATTATTATCATCCTTCAGACTCCTCATTCTCTCAGCTTTTACATCGTTATCATCCTTCAGACTCCTCAGTCTCTCAGCGTATACATCATTATCATCCTTCAGACTCCTCAGTCTCTCAGCGTATACATTATTATCATCCTTCAGACTCCTCAGTCTCTCAGCGTATACATCATTATCATCCTTCAGACTCCTCAGTCTCTCAGCGTATACATCATTATCATCCTTCAGACTCCTCAGTCTCTCAGCGTATACATCATTGTCATCCTTCAGACTCCTCAGTCTCTCAGTGTATACATCATTGTCATCCTTCAGACTCCTCAGTCTCTCAGTGTATACATCATTGTCATCCTTCAGACACCTCAGTCACTCAGTGTATACATCATTATCATCCTTCAGACTCCTCAGTCTCTCAGCGTATACATCATTATCATCCTTCAGACTCCTCAGTCTCTCAGCGTATACATTATTATCATCCTTCAGACTCCTCAGTCTCTCAGCGTATACATCATTATCATCCTTCAGACTCCTCAGTCTCTCAGCGTATACATCATTATCATCCTTCAGACTCCTCAGTCTCTCAGCGTATACATCATTGTCATCCTTCAGACTCCTCAGTCTCTCAGTGTATACATCATTGTCATCCTTCAGACTCCTCAGTCTCTCAGTGTATACATCATTGTCATCCTTCAGACACCTCAGTCACTCAGTGTATACATCATTATCATCCTTCAGACTCCTCAGTCTCTCAGTGTATACATCATTATCATCCTTCAGACTACTCAGTCTCTCAGTGTATACATCATTATCATCCTTCAGACTCCTCAGTCTCTCAGCGTATACATTATTATCATCCTTCAGACTCATCAGTCTCTCAGCGTGTACATCATTGTCATCCTTCAGACTCCTCAGTCTCTCAGCGTATACATTATTATCATCCTTCAGACTCCTCAGTCTCTCAGCGTATACATCATTATCATCCTTCAGACTCCTCAGTCTCTCAGCGTATACATCATTATCATCCTTCAGACTCCTCAGTATCTCAGCGTATACATCATTATCATCCTTCAGACTCCTCAGTCTCTCAGCATATACATTATTATCATCCTTCAGACTCCTCAGTCTCTCAGCGTATACATCATTATCATCCTTCAGACTCCTCAGTCTATCGGTGTATACATCATTATCATCCTTATGACTCCTCAGTCTCTCAGCGTATACATCATTGTCATCCTTCAGACTCCTCAGTCTCTCAGTGTATACATCATTGTCATCCTTCAGACTCCTCAGTCTCTCAGTGTATACCTCATTCTCATACCAATCCCCCTCTTCTTTTATGGAAGGAAGAAAAATTTGACGAACTTTGTCAAGAGCAAGCCACACTCCGTGCCAGAGCTGCCAGCGAGCTTGTCGGCAATTTCATCGCCGTGTACACCAGCGTGCCTTGGATAGTAAACCCATGTTCACGCACTCACTGTAGAGCCATCCAAGAGCTGCATCTACTCCTGCCGCAGACACTGTCAATCTTCTGTAGCATACTTTGCGAATCTGTCACCAAGACTGCGTGATCCACGTTCTGTGCACCCAGCCATGTTATCGCCGCCGTTGATGATTCTATCTCCATTCTCATGCTGCACACCGTAATGTGTGCTTCAACTTGCTAGATTCCATAGCCACTTCTATTCTATGTTGGTATGGCACAAAATCCCAACTACTGCACTCTCCGCGGGATACAGAAACATCCGTGTAAATGATGGGGTTCTGTGGTGACATCACTTTTTAGATGAATTTTCTTATTTCGGCCACGGTAGTCCCATAGGCCCAGTTGCGACATTCCCTGCCGAGCTGAATAATTACTTTGGTGAGCCTCTTATTTTTTTCGCTTCTACTTCTATCAAATCCTTGTCATTGTAATATCATTCAAATCACATACTCCCCTTAAGTCATCCAAAATATGTCACGTCTGAGACGCCTGCACTTGGTCGCACCCTATTCAAAATGCAAGGGATGAGTTATGTTCCTTACCACGTTCAAATAAGCACTGAAAAGATCATCACAGAAAATCGGCTATTGGATGTCCGTGTGTCAGTGGAAAACTTAATGTACATAAATTGATTCGTACATCAGCAGATATTAACCAAACAAAACACGCGTATACGTCACTGCAATTAGATCCTCAGATTCGTGAAAGAAAACTCTGAAATGTTGATTGTGACGTGTTTGCCAAGATTAGGCCAATCTCTTAGGATATGTTAACTCTCAAAATTCTAGAAATTGTACATCAGAAAACCTGTATTCGATTCACGAAGCACCACTTCATTCACAATGGCATCGAAGGCCATCAGTCTTGACGTCAGCAGATTGCTTCTATATGGCTCTCTTATGGAGGTAAAAAAAGACGTTACGAGTATCTGGGAAAATATTACAGTTATAGTAAACTATACCGACGCACCCATTACAGTTATAGTAAACTATACCGATACAAACATTACAGTTATAGTAAACTATACCGACGCAAACATTACAGTTATAGTAAACTATACCCATGCAACCATTACAGTTATAGTAAACTATACCGACGCAAACATTACAGTTATAGTAAATTATACCGACGCAAACATTACAGTTATAGTAAACTATACCCATGCAACCATTACAGTTATAGTAAATTATACCGACGCAAACATTACAGTTATAGTAAACTATACCGACGCAAACATTACTGTTATAGCAAACTATACCGACACAAACATTACAGTTATAGTAAACTATACCGACGCAAACATTACTGTTATTACAAACTATACCGACACAAACATTACAGTTATAGTAAACTATACCGACGCAAACATTACAGTTATAGTAAACTATACCGACGCAAACATTACAGTTATAGTAAACTATACCGACGCAACCAAGGAGATGCATGTATAAGAAAATATGTTGTAAAGTGCCAGAGTGGCAAAAGTTCTCGAAGAAGCTAAGTTGTTGGAAGGGATGGATACACTTTCAGCACTTGGTGTGATCGTGTCACTCTTGAACCCGATATCCTCACTCCTATATTTATGCCTGGGTGAGTTGTTGTTAAGATATTAAGATGAATGTTGTTCACTATTAGAGAAGGACACCCTCCTGGAACACCTTGTTTTAGGATATTCGTTTAAGAATACATTTAACACATTTAGTTGTTACTTCAATTCTGTTGTTATTAACGACTATTGCTGTGTAATTTAACCAAGGAGACAGTCTAATGCTGACGGTTCATGCTTCGTCAAGGAGACAAAACCCTTAAGGCCACATGAATACCTTTAATATTCCGATTGGATTTTAGGGCGTTGATGTCAAGTCAAGAAATAACCGACTGCATCATTTGGTTTCCTTCTGTTCTATGTACTTGAGTTCTTATTTTATGTAGTTCTCGTGATTAATTAGTGTTCCACCCGAAAGTCTAGATGTCTGGATGTTAACTTCCCAAACCCGTCTTGATTACCTTATCTTCATCCCACAAAAGCTGGGACTGTTTTACAAGCTTACATGTGGGCATGGTGTCTAGGCTTCCGGTCTTTGCCATAATTGTTATCGAAGTATGTCTCCTATTGTTATCAAGCAATATGTCTCCTTTTGTTACACGGAGAGCCACTGCTGTTGGCAAAGTTTGCCATTTATATTGAATTGTAATGACCTCTCGGAATATAAACCACAATGCGGACACAAACAGCATAGTTTTGATAAGACAATATTCTATACTTACATTTTTACTCCTCATTACGACATAGGCCATCAACGAGAGCTCATTAATACTTATTATTCCATTGCTCTTCTTCTCGTCTTTTCCATGTGTACTTTATCTTTGATATTTTAGTCTCTACTATTTTAATTACAGTTTGAGAACTACTAAACACAATTAGAACAAAACAAATGACATTTTTGGGGCATGTTAAAAGACACAACAACCTAATAAAAGTAATATTAGAAGGAAAAATACAAGGTAAAAGAGGCAGAGGCAGACCAAGACTAACATGGACGAGTAACATCAAAAGATGGACAAGTCAACCTATGACAATCTGCACCATCAAAGCAAGAGACAGAGTGGAATGGCGCTCCATGGTAGCCAACCTTCGATGCGGAGACGACACTCAATGATGATGATGATCTTTGTTCCAAGTTTTTCTAGGTCGTCTCTATTTTCTCCTTCCTTGTTGGTTTCATGTGATATGTAGAATAATTGCTAAATAACAAAAAGTATCGCTTGCAACATAAGTGTTAGAAATAATATATTTGATATTTGGCGTCTGGACAGATGTTTGGTAGCAAACAATACAAATTTGTCAATAGTGCGGTAATATATTAATAATGTCTTATACTAGATTCTGTATTACTGAGCATCGTCTTTCAAGACTTAATCTGCCAATATTAAATAAATTCGACCGCAGAATGAACAAGATGCATTTGTGATACCTGGCCTCATTTCCTTTTTACTGCGTCCTTGTCTGTTGATTCTGACATCATAATTTCCTCGAATGTTGCTGTGCCGTTTTTTTCTATTTTATTTTTGTTCTCCATGGGCTTCGATCTGAGGCCAGATTTTTCTAATTTCTTTCGCTGCTAAAGAATTATCTCAAAAAGCCCTGCAGACATCCTGAAATCTCATTACCAGTCTGCCCTTTAGTCTCTCTCCGCCCCTAAGTTCTCCATGCAATAATTGATTTGGAATGAGATTGTTCATTTTTCTTGCATGATCAAACCACCGACTCCTAAGTGTTGCCAAGATGGTTCGGAGTTTGACATCGTTACAAGACGTTAGAGTTGGTTGCTTTGTCCTGCCATTTGATGTTTATTGTGTACTTTGCATAAGTAGTTCAAGTATGGGATTCAGTTAGAAGTGTGAACACAGCTTTGATAAATTATAATCTTGCCCTGAGTGTTAGTTTGGTGTTGGTCCATGATCTATGTCCAAGTTTACCTAATGTTGAAGCTACTTATCCGACTCGGGCATTACCTCTTCATCTGTAGAAAACGTGCGTTTCTACTTATTTTCTGCTTATGTTCATTATATTATTGTCATTATATTAAACCGTCTATCCCTCTTCAATTTATTGTTGACCGTATTATAAGTTATTTTTCCTTTCTGCAACTATTGCTTTATTCTTTACATGCATGAAAAGTAAGTAAAGAGCCCCGTCCCTCCCAGTGTCGTATAGGGAATATGGTATTAGCTACCATAATTTTCATAAACCTTGGCACATGATTTTTGGAGTAATGTGGTCGGTATTACGCCCGTGCCGATGGACTTTCCCAGAAAAAAATCCGGTACCCATTTAAGGCTGGGTGAACCCGGAAGCCGTCGGTCAGGATCAAACCCGATCTCTTGTCCTTTGTAGTGCAGTTCACTAACCCTGAGATATCGCGGCTCCCATACATGCATGTAAAGCGTATCTCTATATTACTTTGTGTATACAGTACTAACATGAACACTGCATCGCAAATGTACTACCCCCACTCTAATACATTCTCTTATTTTGATGACAAGTATTTTTTTTTCATTATTGTCATCAACTGAAACAAATGTGATATAATAATAATCATCATCATCATCAAGTACCGGGCCTGCTGGCGTAGGTGATCATGTCTTTCCACAACTTTCGATCTCGACAGTTATTTATCATTTCTGTTGTTGACCTTCTGCCAAGCCATTCTCCTAAGCTGTTTGGTATTTTTTCTCTTTGCTTCCCTCTATCTCTTCGTCCCTCAATTTTTCCAGTTGTTACAATATATTCCAGTTGTTCTCTTCTCATTACATGGCCAAAAAATTATGATTGTTTCTTCCTAATATTGGAAATTAGTTCTCTTTTTGCTTTGACCTCTTTCAGAACATTTCATTACTCTTCTTAGCTGTCCATGGTATTCTCAATATTCTTCTGTAAAACCAAATTTATACAGACTCCAGTGATTTTCTTGTCTGTTGTTCTATTGTCCATGAGTCACATCCATATTGGCAATTCATGATTGTACATAGAAGTTACGACGGTGGTTTTCTGTTGCCTTCCGTCGTTTTGTTTACTGTTGGCTCCGCTAGCCTTTGACTAAAAAGAATCACCCACAAGGCAGTGGGGTTGTTTTATTTCAGGGTACCCTCCCTTAGCCTTTTACTCGCCCGAGCTTACCTGCAAGGCAGCAGGGCAGCCACAGGTTGTACTGCTTACTGCACACAGTAGCAGGTAAAATTAACAACAACAGTAAACACATGATTTATATCATATGATACACTATGGGCACCTTGCTCTTCACGTATTCAACACTCTGCTCTCACAGCATATAGAGCCAGCCTCGTCTTAGACCGAAGAATATTATCCTATCAAATAATTCAGCTATCCAATATTCTATCAATCTATTGACCTTTCGAGCTGTAGCCGGCCCATGGGGCATAGACCCAGATACTCTTTCTCTTATCAAAATTTTTGTTCTAGCAGTTTTCAATCCTAGTAAAGATCTTTTATCAAATCTCGCCATTTGTCTCTGTTCTGTGCAAGCAACTCTATCTCATTGAGGGAGCCGATTCCTGCTGCTCTTGTCCCTCTGATCAATGTTCTTCTCAGTGTCTCTCTGGGTTGGCCTGTTTTCCTCTTACCTGTTGTTTCCCACATGAAGGCTTGCTTTGTTTCCAAATATTACATTTAATCTATTACATAAATAGTTTTTTGTTCTACGATTGCAGACAATAGTTGATTTTTCCTAATAAAAAAAAATAATACGAGAAAAGACACAGCGGGCTGGAAAAAACAATACCGGAAGGCATGGTTCATGGGCATCAGGGGCAAACCAAGAGGTGTTTTCAAGAGATCAAGGAGACCTTGAACATGACAACAGAAGAAGTGGAAGATCTGACTAGAGATATACATTCTTACATGCAAACTGTGGTGAATGCAACGTTCTGTAAAGAGCATGCGACCTAATGATTATACACTTGATTACCTTAGGTTTCATTTAAACACTTGATTACCTTAGGTTTCATTTAAACACTTGATTACCTTAGGTTTCATTTAAACACTTGATTATCTTAGGTTTCATTTAAACACTTGATTACCTTAGGTTTCATTTAAAAACTTGATTACCTTAGGTTTCATTTAAACACTTGATTACCTTAGGTTTCATTTAAAAACTTGATTACCTTAGGTTTCATTTAAACACTTGATTGATTACCTTAGGTTTCATTTAAACACTTGATTACCTTAGGTTTCATTTAAACACTTGATTACCTTAGGTTTCATTTAAACACTTAATTGGTTACCTTAGGTTTTATTTAAACACTTGATTACCTTAGGTTTCATTTAAACACTTGATTACCTTAGGTTTCATTTAAACACTTGATTACCTTAGGTTTCATTTAAACACGTGATTGATTACCTTAGGTTTCATTTAAACACTTGATTACCTTAGGTTTCATTTAAACACTTGATTACCTTGGGTTTCATTTAAACACTTGATTACCTTAGGTTTCATTTAAACACTTGATTACCTTAGGTTTGACATTTGAATACATTTCACTGGTACGTCAGGCTACGTTCGACTGGTGTGTGTGTAAAGTAGGAAATGTCTGATTTTAACTGGGCTGAAACTTTGATGTCAAATTCTGCATGATCCTGCCACTTTCTTAAGGTGTTTTGACAAAGTCTGAACTAATGAACTTTGCCTGAAGCCTAAAGTCAAGGCCGGAAATTCAAAATTATCAACACTGGTAAGTGGTCTGTATGTTGAGCCTAAGGGCTGATTGTTTCACAGGACATTCTGAAAGTAATCCTTCATTAACTCCCGAAACACAAGCGACAATCTGCCAGTTCGATCGAGACTTTATTGTCTGCGATATTGAAAACTATGTGCATTATGTCTTTCAGTCATGATTCTGGAAATAGTCCCCACAGCTTGGACAAATTCAACGCTTTCAGTACTTGCAAATGTTGAAAAAAGAAAATAGATGGTTAAAAAATGTGGCGAGAGAGATATTTATCTGAGTCCTAACTGTACGGTTTTCGTTACACATTCTGTTCATGTTTTTAATTACAAAAATAGCGTTGCTTAGCAACATTTTAATCGCTTCCTTATAAGGATTGTTGGAAACACTGCGCTAACAGACCTATTGTCTGTTCTTTGACGCGACGTCACGCGCAAGAAGCAGATGAGCTGAGAAAATATACCATGAACTTTAACAAGGTCATATTGGCTTTCTCTCTTGTAAATATGTCCATGTTTATACACACAACTATAGCGCCACGTGCCGATAACTGGGTGATATAGCGGCAGTTTCTCGGGTGAATATGATCACAACGCAGCGGGACTTTGGTACTAACGTCATCTGAGCAAAAACATGAATATAATGTACGGTTAATTAATTTAAAATAAGTTTGTTTTTTAAAACTTTTGATGTATTCAAACCGTGATGCCAGCAATAAAACAGTCAGTCATTAAACAATTTTGAAGAGATAAAGAGAAGAAAAATGTAATATTGACTTGCAAAGTTCAGCTACTTGCTACAAATTGTAACTTTTCTTTTTACTCTTGAGGTTTGTTTTTAACAACGAAGAGAATATTATCCAAATTCATTGTTTTCTTTTTTTTTTTTAGCCGGAACACACTGCAGTAAACATTTATGACATTAACGATCTCTTGATAAATATGTTATTAGCAATTGAAAACTGATGCTGTCGGACTCGTATTTTGTGACAACATCAACTTATAATTAATAGTAATTTTAATAATAGTAATTATAATTACTAAATGATATTTATGCTAAATTTGTAATAAAGACGTTACTGGACATGTTCCCAGTAATCGACACTACCCGATGAGATCGTTTTCAAAAGTAACTACTTCCATCCTTACACTACCTTATTTCCTTATACTACCTTCCATCCTTATACTAAATACAAAACTGCATGGTGCTTTTGTTATGCCTAAATTATAGATCAATCATGCCGCCTAATTTTCAATTATCAAAGACGTTGATTCTCATCGAGAAACTGGTGAAGATATTCAGCTAAGAGGAGGCTAATATAATTGTAATAGGTTCACCTTGAGGCTGGACAGGTCATGTGCTAAACAATACTTAACAGCGAGCTACCTTGCACTGTGTGTTGTTCGATACGTCACAGCGCATACCGTTTTAGCACGTTCAATGTGTCACTTAAGAAGAGAAGAGATGCAGAAACAATCACAAGAACTGTCACGATATGGGCTCCGGAAGGTAGGCTGAATATAAGCAAATCAAAGACACCGTGACAGAAAAGAGGACAATTAAAGACAGCGTGACATAAGAGATGTAAAATAACGAAAGTGTGACAAAAGAAAGGCAAGTTAAAAACAGTGTGACAGAAGTGAGACAGGTTTAAGACAGCGTGACAGAAGTGAGGCAAATTAAAAACAGCATGACAGAAGTGAGGGAAATTAAAGACAGCGTGACAGAAGTGAGGCCTATTTAAGATAGCGTGACAGAAGTGAGGCAGATTTAAGATAGCGTGACAGAAGTGAGGCAACTTTAAGACAGCGTGACAAAAGTGAGGCAAATTAAAGACAGCGTGACAGAAGTGAGGCAACTTTAAGACAGCGTGACAAAAGTGAGGCAAATTAAAGACAGCGTGACAGAAGTGGGGCAAATTAAAGGCAGCGTGACAAAAGTGAAACAAATTAGAGACAGCGTGACAAACGAAAGGCAAGTTAAAGACAGCGTCATTGAAAAAGGCAAATTAAAGGCAGCGTGACAGAAGTGAGGCTAATTGAAAACAGCGTGACAAAAGTGAGGCAAATTAAAGACAGCGTCACAGAAGTGAGGCAAATTAAAGACAGCGTGACAGAAGTGAGGCAACTTTAAGACAGCGTGACAAAAGTGAGGCAAATTAAAGACAGCGTGACAGAAGTGGGGCAAATTAAAGGCAGCGTGACAAAAGTGAAACAAATTAGAGACAGCGTGACAAACGAAAGGCAAGTTAAAGACAGCGTCATTGAAAAAAGGCAAATTAAAGGCAGCGTGACAGAAGTGAGGCTAATTGAAAACAGCGTGACAAAAGTGAGGCAAATTAAAGACAGCGTCACAGAAGTGAGGCAAATTAAAGACAGCGTGACAAAAGAAAGGCAAGTTAAAGACAGCGTAAAAGAAGTGAAGCAAAGTAAAAACAGAACGACAGCCATGAGGCAAATTAAAGAACGTGACAAGAGTGTCAGTAAGAGACATGCACGAGATGAGAACATAAGGACAAGTGTGAGCATTGAACCATTCTGCACAATATACAAAGACACCAACTTGCATGGGTTGACCATCTCCAAAAGATGCATGGAAATGTCCTACCTTCAGTGAATAGAAAAAAAAAAGTAAAGAGCCCCGTCCCGCCAAGTGGCGTATAGGGAATATGGTGTTAGTGACCATAAATATTACAGACCTTCAGTACATTATTTTTGAGGTAATATGGTCGGTATTACGCCCGTGCCGCTTCACTTTCCCAGAAAAAAATTTCGGTACCCATTTAAGGCTGGGTGAACACGGAGCCGTCGGTTGGGATCGAATACTTTCAGCGCATGCACCAAGTTAATATGTGGATATTATCACAGAAAGCCCAACAAAATATGGCGGGACAATATTAAAAATACCTTGAAACAACAACCAAGTTGACTTCCAAAAATGTTAGAAGACAAGCCAGAGCAAGAGTTTTCAAGCTATCTCGATATTAGAGAGGAGGGGAGAAAACACCTCCATCAAATCTTGGTATAAGGAAAGAAGGAATGATGATGACTATATCAACTTAATGTGTCTAAACTTTGCGGAAATCCCAAAGCTCAGATTAATTAACCAGTGAAATTGTTGTCATTAATCTTCTACCTTTTTAGCTCCCAGTGGAGCATAGGTCTTCAACAAACACTTTCCATGTCATTCTGTTTTTTGCCATTCTTTTAAGATCATTCCATGTCTTCCCCATCATCTTCATCTCTGCTTCTATCTGTCTTCTCCAAGAATTCATTGGTCTTCCTCTTTGTCTTTTTCTCTGGGGATTCCAAAAGAGGACCTGTTGTGTAATACTCTCAGTTGGCTTCCGTAGTATGTGTCCTATCCAGCGCCATCGTTTTCGCTATATCTCTTCATCCACTAGTGTTTGACTGGCACATTTCCATAATTCTATGTTAGTGATTTTGTCCTGCCATTTCTATCCTTTTATTCTGCGTAAGCATCCATTAATGAAAGTCGGTATCTTCGTGATTGTCAATTTTGTTGTTCTCCATGTTTCACAGCCATATAATAGGACCGCCTTAACAATTGAGTTGAATATTTTTATTTTTGTATGTAACCTAATTTCTTTGGATTTCCATATGTTTCCCAGTGCAATGAAAGCTCCTCTTGCTTTTGATATCCTTGTTTTGGTATCATTTTCTGTTCCTCCCTCTTTGTTGTCATTAATGAGCCAGTGAAATTGTTGTCATTAATTAGCCAGTGAAATTGTTGTAATTAATTAGCAAGTGAAATTGTTGTCATTAATCATCCAGTGAAATTGTTGTCATTAATGAGCTTAAGTTGTCATTAATGAGACAGTGAAATTGTTATCATTAATTAAACAGTGAAATTGTTGTCATTAATGAACCAATTAAATTGTTGTCATTAATTAGCCAGTGAAATTGCTGTCATTAATTAGCCAGTGAAATTGTTGTCATTAATTAGCCAGTGAATGTGTTGTCATTAATTAGCCAGTGAAATTGTTGTCATTAATTAGCCAGTGTAAGTGTTGTCATTAATTAGCCAGTGAAATTGTTGTCATTAATCAGCCAGTGAATGTGTTGTCATTAATTAGCCAGTGAAATTGCTGTCATTAATTAGCCAGTGAAATTGTTGTCATTAATTAGCCAGTGAATGTGTTGTCATTAATTAGCCAGTGAAAGTGTTGTCATTAATTAGCCAGTGAAATTGTTGTCATTAATTAGCCAGTGAAATTGTTGTCATTAATTAGCCAGTGAAAGTGTTGTCACGAAACTGAAGACCAGGACAAACTTTGAGGAGATATCAACCATTTCTCGTTGGTAAAGTTAAACAGGACAAACGTAGTTGATTCCCCTTTATCGCTGATGTCTATTAAAATAGAAAGATGTTAATTAAAGTCATCACTTTGTCTTCTGCAGATACGGAGAGTCCATCAGCGAGCACGACTATGCATTAACTTTCAACTGTAGTTTACAACTGAACTGTGTAAACATTGGTTTAACGGCCACTGCTCTACTAGTTAATGGCGATAGTCATGTATACAAGAACAACACTTATTTATTTTCGTACAAAGTTCTGCATTTATTCTGTATCAGTGGCTATTACAAGTAGGGTGTCTCTTTAATGACTGTGCATTTTTTGTTGTTGAAATAATTACGCACCTAAATTGTATCTATGTATGACGTAATAGTTCAAGCACCATTTACGTGTTCATTTAAACATCACTGCTACATGATAGATCTGGCTTACAATGGTATTAACACAACTTTATTGATTATAAGCTTACCCATTATAACAACATTACCCATTAACATTACCCATTATAAGCTCGCCGATAGCAGTCAAGTATATTTGAATAATACCATTTATTTTACAATTTGTGTGACGTGACGTTTTTTCTTCCGAGAGTATAAATTCACTGCACTGCGACTTTAGAAACACCCTGTATAAAATGATGATTGTTTCTTCTTAATATGGGAAATTAGCTCTGTTTCGCTTTGGCCTCTTTCAGAACGTTTTCATTACTCTTCTTAGCTCGTTTGCATATAAGTGACCCTTAATATCATCTCCGCATTAGATCATTCTTCTGTTGTGGAAAACAATCGTGGGCTATTTGTTATAAAAGTAACAGAGAGATTGCGACAGTTGTTACGTCATATTAGATTAATATTGACGTTGTCGACAGGAAACGGGCTGTAATCTTTTCATTTTTGCGAATGCTATTATTTGTGGAGTAATTATCCTGTTTTAACTGCATATCGTTGGCACAAAATATTGTTTCAACCGCTGGTTCTGAAGATAATCTGATTAATGTGACTGAACAGTTTAATTGAACTGAGCACTTGAGTTGAGCTGTTATCGCTAGTTCCTGGTTAGTGAAACCCTAAAGAGGTTGGCACGTTTTATGGAAGAGACGAAGGATGCAGCGTATTTAGAGAAAAAAAATGACAAAGGTATTGTATTGTTCTGCACTGTATTGTAATTTATGATAATATGACAAAGGTATTCTATTGTTTTGTATTGTATTGTAATTTATGATTATATGAAAAAGGTATTGTATAGTTCTGCATTGTATTGTAATTTACGATTATATGACAAAGGTATTCTATTGTTCTGTATTGTATTGTAATTTATGATTATATGAAAAAGGTATTTTATTGTTTTGTATTGTATTGTAATTTATGATTGTATGAAAAAGGTATTGTATTGTTTTGTATTGTATTGTAATTTATGATTATATGACAAAGGTATTGTATTGTTCTGCATTGTATTGTAATTTATGATTATATGATAAAGGTTTTGTATTGTTCTGCATTGTATTGTAATTTACGATAATATGACAAAGGTATTCTATTGTTCTGCATTGTATTGTAATTTATGATTATCATTATCACAGGACATGACAAGAGTACAGTGATCTGTTTCATGAACACAAATACTCCATCATATTGCACAAGGGACGCCCCACCGGTCGAGAATCCTTGAAGTAATTTCAGAAATCACCATGAACTTTATATCGAAAACCTCGACAACAATTTTATTACCTCTGCTGAGGGTGAGTGTCTAGTTTACGTTACATTGATGTGATTAAGAACATAAGCGACCTCTGCTGAGGGTGAGTGTCTAGTTTACGTTACATTGATGTGATTAAGAACATAAGCGACCTCTGCTGTGGGTGAGTGTCTAGTTTACGTTACATTGATGTGATTAAGAACATAAGCGACCTCTGCTGTGGGTGAGTGTCTAGTTTACGTTACATTTATGTGATTAAGAACATAAGAGACCTCTGCTGTGGCTGAGTGTCTAGTTTACGTTACATTGATGTGATTAAGAACATAAGCGACCTCTGCTGTGGGTGAGTGTCTAGTTTACGTTACACTGATGTGATTAAGAACATAAGAGACCTCTGCTGTGGCTGAGTGTCTAGTTTACGTTACATTGATGTGATTAAGAACATAAGCGACCTCTGCTGTGGGTGAGTGTCTAGTTTACGTTACATTGATGTGATTAAGAACATAAGAGACCTCTGCTGTGGCTGAGTGTCTAGTTTACGTTACATTTATGTGATTAAGAACATAAGAGACCTCTGCTGTGGGCGAGTGTCTAGTTTACGTTACATTGATGTGATTAAGAACATAAGAGACCTCTGCTGTGGCTGAGTGTCTAGTTTACGTTACATTTATGTGATTAAGAACATAAGAGACCTCTGCTGTGGGCGAGTGTCTAGTTTACGTTACATTGATGTGATTAAGAACATAAGCGACCTCTGCTGTGGCTGAGTGTGTAGTTTACGTTACATTGATGTGATTAAGAACATAAGAGACCTCTGCTGTGGGTGAGTGTCTAGTATAGTGTATTATACATTGATGTGATTAAGAACATAAGAGACCTCTGCTGTGGGTGAGTGTCTAGTTTACGTTACATTGATGTGATTAAGAACATAAGAGACCTCTGCTGTGGGTGAGTGTCTAGTATAGTGTATTATACATTGATGTGATTAAGAACATAAGAGACCTCTGCTGTGGGTGAGTGTCTAGTATAGTGTATTATACATTGATGTGATTAAGAACATAAGAGACCTCTGCTGTGGGTGAGTGTCTAGTTTACGTTACATTGATGTGATTAAGAACATAAGAGACCTCTACTGTGGGCGAGTGTCTAGTTTACGTTACATTGATGTGATTAAGAACATAAGAGACATCTGCTGTGGGTGAGTGTCTAGTTTACGTTATATTGATGTGATTAAGAACATAAGAGACCTCTGCTGTGGGTGAGTGTCTAGTTTACGTTAAATTGATGTGATTAAGAACATAAGAGACCTCTGCTGTAGCTGAGTGTCTAGTGTAGTGTACTATACATTGATGTGATTAAGAACATAAGAGACCTCTGCTGTGGGTGAGTGTCTAGTTTACGTTACATTGATGTGATTAAGAACATAAGAGACCTCTACTGTGGGCGAGTGTCTAGTTTACGTTATATTGATGTGATTAAGAACATAAGAGACATCTGCTGTGGGTGACTGTCTAGTTTACGTTATATTGATATGATTAAGAACATAAGAGACCTCTGCTGTGGGTGAGTGTCTAGTTTACGTTAAATTGATGTGATTAAGAACATAAGAGACCTCTGCTGTAGCTGAGTGTCTATGTAGCGTACTATACATTGATGTGATTAAGAACATAAGAGACCTCTGCTGTAGCTGAGTGTCTAGTGTAGTGTACTATACATTGATGTGATTAAGAACATAAGAGACCTCTGCTGTGGGTGAGTGTCTAGTTTACGTTACATTGATGTGATTAAGAACATAAGAGACCACTACTGTGGGCGAGTGTCTAGTTTACGTTACATTGATGTGATTAAGAACATAAGAGACCTCTGTTGTGGGTGAGTGTCTAGTTTACATTATATTGATGTGATTAAGAACATAAGAGACCTCTGCTGTGGGTGAGTGTCTAGTTTACGTTACATTGATGTGATTAAGAACATAAGAGACCTCTGCTGTGGGTGAGTGTCTAGTTTACGTTACATTGATGTGATTAAGAACATAAGAGACCTCTGCTGTGGGTGAGTGTCTAGTTTACGTTACATTGATGTGATTAAGAACATAAGCGACCTCTGCTGTGGGTGAGTGTCTAGTTTACGTTACATTGATGTGATTAAGAACATAAGAGACCTCTGCTGTAGCTGAGTGTCTAGTGTAGTGTACTATACATTGATGTGATTAAGAACATAAGAGACCTCTGCTGTGGGTGAGTGTCTAGTTTACTTTACATTGATGTGATTAAGAACACAAGAGACCTCTACTGTGGGCGAGTGTCTAGTTTACGTTTCATTGATGTGATTAAGAACATAAGAGACCTCTGCTGTGGGTGAGTGTCTAGTTTACGTTATATTGATGTGATTAAGAACATAAGAGACGTCTGCTGTGGGTGAGTGTCTAGTTTACGTTAAATTGATGTGATTAAGAACATAAGAGACCTCTGCTGTGGGTGAGTGTTTAGTTTACGTTACATTGGTGTGATTAAGACCATAAGAGACCTCTGCTGTGGGTGAGTGTCTACTTTACTTTACATTGATGTGATTGAGAACATAAGATACCTCTGCTGTGGGTGAGTGTCTAGTTTACGTTACATTGATGTGATTAAGAACATAAGAGACCTCTGCTGTGGGTGAGTGTCTAGTTTACGTTACATTGATGTGATTAAGAACATAAGAGAATTCTGCTGTGGGTGAGTGTCTAGTTTACGTTACATTGATGTGATTAAGAACATAAGAGACCTCTGCTGTGGGTGAGTGTCTAGTTTACGTTACATTGATGTGATTAAAACATAAGAGACCTCCGCTGTGGATGAGGGTGTAGTGTACTATACATTGATGTGATTAAGAACATAAGAGAATTCTGCTGTGGGTGAGTGTCTAGTTTACGTTACATTGATGTGATTAAGAACATAAGAGACATCTGCTGTGGGTGACTGTCTAGTTTACGTTATATTGATATGATTAAGAACATAAGAGACCTCTGCTGTGGGTGAGTGTCTAGTTTACGTTAAATTGATGTGATTAAGAACATAAGAGACCTCTGCTGTAGCTGAGTGTCTATGTAGCGTACTATACATTGATGTGATTAAGAACATAAGAGACCTCTGCTGTAGCTGAGTGTCTAGTGTAGTGTACTATACATTGATGTGATTAAGAACATAAGAGACCTCTGCTGTGGGTGAGTGTCTAGTTTACGTTACATTGATGTGATTAAGAACATAAGAGACCACTACTGTGGGCGAGTGTCTAGTTTACGTTACATTGATGTGATTAAGAACATAAGAGACCTCTGTTGTGGGTGAGTGTCTAGTTTACATTATATTGATGTGATTAAGAACATAAGAGACCTCTGCTGTGGGTGAGTGTCTAGTTTACGTTACATTGATGTGATTAAGAACATAAGAGACCTCTGCTGTGGGTGAGTGTCTAGTTTACGTTACATTGATGTGATTAAGAACATAAGAGACCTCTGCTGTGGGTGAGTGTCTAGTTTACGTTACATTGATGTGATTAAGAACATAAGCGACCTCTGCTGTGGGTGAGTGTCTAGTTTACGTTACATTGATGTGATTAAGAACATAAGAGACCTCTGCTGTAGCTGAGTGTCTAGTGTAGTGTACTATACATTGATGTGATTAAGAACATAAGAGACCTCTGCTGTGGGTGAGTGTCTAGTTTACTTTACATTGATGTGATTAAGAACACAAGAGACCTCTACTGTGGGCGAGTGTCTAGTTTACGTTACATTGATGTGATTAAGAACATAAGAGACCTCTGCTGTGGGTGAGTGTCTAGTTTACGTTATATTGATGTGATTAAGAACATAAGAGACGTCTGCTGTGGGTGAGTGTCTAGTGTAGTGTACTATACATTGATGTGATTAAGAACATAAGAGACCTCTGCTGTGGGTGAGTGTCTAGTTTACGTTACATTGATGTGATTAAGAACATAAGAGACCTCTGCTGTGGGTGAGTGTCTAGTTTACGTTACATTGATGTGATTAAGAACATAAGAGACCTCTGCTGTGGGTGAGTGTCTAGTTTACGTTACATTGATGTGATTAAGAACATAAGAGACCTCTGCTGTGGGTGAGTGTCTAGTTTACGTTACATTGATGTGATTAAGAACATAAGCGACCTCTGCTGTGGGTGAGTGTCTAGTTTACGTTACATTGATGTGATTAAGAACATAAGAGACCTCTGCTGTAGCTGAGTGTCTAGTGTAGTGTACTATACATTGATGTGATTAAGAACATAAGAGACCTCTGCTGTGGGTGAGTGTCTAGTTTACTTTACATTGATGTGATTAAGAACACAAGAGACCTCTACTGTGGGCGAGTGTCTAGTTTACGTTACATTGATGTGATTAAGAACATAAGAGACCTCTGCTGTGGGTGAGTGTCTAGTTTACGTTATATTGATGTGATTAAGAACATAAGAGACGTCTGCTGTGGGTGAGTGTCTAGTTTACGTTAAATTGATGTGATTAAGAACATAAGAGACCTCTGCTGTGGGTGAGTGTTTAGTTTACGTTACATTGGTGTGATTAAGACCATAAGAGACCTCTGCTGTGGGTGAGTGTCTACTTTACTTTACATTGATGTGATTGAGAACATAAGATACCTCTGCTGTGGGTGAGTGTCTAGTTTACGTTACATTGATGTGATTAAGAACATAAGAGACCTCTGCTGTGGGTGAGTGTCTAGTTTACGTTACATTGATGTGATTAAGAACATAAGAGAATTCTGCTGTGGGTGAGTGTCTAGTTTACGTTACATTGATGTGATTAAGAACATAAGAGACCTCTGCTGTGGGTGAGTGTCTAGTTTACGTTACATTGATGTGATTAAAACATAAGAGACCTCCGCTGTGGATGAGGGTGTAGTGTACTATACATTGATGTGATTAAGAACATAAGAGAATTCTGCTGTGGGTGAGTGTCTAGTTTACGTTACATTGATGTGATTAAGAACATAAGAGACATCTGCTGTGGGTGACTGTCTAGTTTACGTTATATTGATATGATTAAGAACATAAGAGACCTCTGCTGTGGGTGAGTGTCTAGTTTACGTTAAATTGATGTGATTAAGAACATAAGAGACCTCTGCTGTAGCTGAGTGTCTATGTAGCGTACTATACATTGATGTGATTAAGAACATAAGAGACCTCTGCTGTAGCTGAGTGTCTAGTGTAGTGTACTATACATTGATGTGATTAAGAACATAAGAGACCTCTGCTGTGGGTGAGTGTCTAGTTTACGTTACATTGATGTGATTAAGAACATAAGAGACCACTACTGTGGGCGAGTGTCTAGTTTACGTTACATTGATGTGATTAAGAACATAAGAGACCTCTGTTGTGGGTGAGTGTCTAGTTTACATTATATTGATGTGATTAAGAACATAAGAGACCTCTGCTGTGGGTGAGTGTCTAGTTTACGTTACATTGATGTGATTAAGAACATAAGAGACCTCTGCTGTGGGTGAGTGTCTAGTTTACGTTACATTGATGTGATTAAGAACATAAGAGACCTCTGCTGTGGGTGAGTGTCTAGTTTACGTTACATTGATGTGATTAAGAACATAAGCGACCTCTGCTGTGGGTGAGTGTCTAGTTTACGTTACATTGATGTGATTAAGAACATAAGAGACCTCTGCTGTAGCTGAGTGTCTAGTGTAGTGTACTATACATTGATGTGATTAAGAACATAAGAGACCTCTGCTGTGGGTGAGTGTCTAGTTTACTTTACATTGATGTGATTAAGAACACAAGAGACCTCTACTGTGGGCGAGTGTCTAGTTTACGTTACATTGATGTGATTAAGAACATAAGAGACCTCTGCTGTGGGTGAGTGTCTAGTTTACGTTATATTGATGTGATTAAGAACATAAGAGACGTCTGCTGTGGGTGAGTGTCTAGTTTACGTTAAATTGATGTGATTAAGAACATAAGAGACCTCTGCTGTGGGTGAGTGTTTAGTTTACGTTACATTGGTGTGATTAAGACCATAAGAGACCTCTGCTGTGGGTGAGTGTCTACTTTACTTTACATTGATGTGATTGAGAACATAAGATACCTCTGCTGTGGGTGAGTGTCTAGTTTACGTTACATTGATGTGATTAAGAACATAAGAGACCTCTGCTGTGGGTGAGTGTCTAGTTTACGTTACATTGATGTGATTAAGAACATAAGAGAATTCTGCTGTGGGTGAGTGTCTAGTTTACGTTACATTGATGTGATTAAGAACATAAGAGACCTCTGCTGTGGGTGAGTGTCTAGTTTACGTTACATTGATGTGATTAAAACATAAGAGACCTCCGCTGTGGATGAGGGTGTAGTGTACTATACATTGATGTGATTAAGAACATAAGAGAATTCTGCTGTGGGTGAGTGTCTAGTTTACGTTACATTGATGTGATTAAGAACATAAGAGACCTCTGCTGTGGGTGAGTGTCTAGTTTACGTTACATTGATGTGATTAAAACATAAGAGACCTCTGCTGTGGATGAGGGTGTAGTGTACTATACATTGATGTGATTATTAACATAAGAGCTGTAAAGCTCACCACAAAGCACGTATGTCAATTTAACGCCATTTGGTAAAGGACAATAAGTTTACGGGCGAACGCTGCAGAAGAAGTATTAGCAAATTTCTTTTACTATTCTGTCCTTGACCTCAGTACCTGTTATGTGATATCAGGCTATTACCACGCCATCTCCGTTCAAGTGATTGCATTTTTCGTTGTAGTTCTGCTATCAACTTCCATTTCTCGCAAGAACAGAGGAAGACAAGCGTAACAAAAGAACTTAATGACTTGATTTTACGTTTAATATCTTACAATTATGTGTCCATTGACAGCTTTTCAGTTTACATTTAGACAAACACACGCACATAACACAACAAACTGAAGTCAATGACTCAAGGTATCTTTAATTGCTTTACCAAAATCAATAATTTTATTTGCATAACAATGACAAGGACTGACAGTCCGATATCCAGGAATAGTTTACATCTTTTTCCCCACCCTTAAACTGAAAGAGAAAATGGAATTATTATTTGTGTAACTTACACATTGCTACACTATTTGGAGTCTCTCTCAGAAACAAGATTCACTCTAATCGAGTGACCTAATGGTTCTAATGATAGTTGTACATTTTACCATGTTACTAGAATCTTCTTCCTCTTCTTTCCTTCCTCATCTGCCTTTCAGCGTCGAGGGGAGATATAATTTGCGGCCTTTGCTCTTCTGTTCGCCGCTGTTATGTTTCCTAGTGCTTCTAATATTCCATCGACCCATCTTTTTCGTTGTCGACCCTTGGGTCTGGTGTTCTCACAACGTTTGTTGAAGGCGTGTTTTGTTCTTTCTGCCTTGTCACGTGGCCAAACCATTTTATCTGTTGTTTCCTTATATATTCTATGGCGGAGGCTATTCCTAGCTTTTTTCTCAGTTCTTCATTTCTGATCTTATCTCTCAGACTGTTTCCTGTCATTCGTCTAACACATTTCATCTCTGTAGAGGTTATTTTTCTTATTGTTCTTGCATCTAGGGTCCAGGTCTGGCATTGGTAGCACAACTTTGGGATGAAGATTGTGTTGTATAGTGCTCGTTTTGCCTCCAGAGTTATTTCCTTGTTGTACAATAGTGATGATAAATGTCCGATGATTTGACAAGCTTTGTTGCATCTTGATTCTATCTCTGCTGTTTGAGAATTATCGTTTGTCATTAGACTTGACCTCCTAGGTATTTTAATTCCTCTACTAGTTTTAATTGTCTGCCTTCTGTAGTTATGTTGATGTTTTGTTTATTTTTGGCGACATTCATGACTTCTGTTTTGTTGATTTTCATGTTGTATTTTGTGCCTGAGAAGTTGAGTTTGCTTAAGTGTTCTTGTAGGTCTTCTATTGTTTCATGTATTAGTGCATGATCGTCTGCAAATAAAAGCTCGTTGATCTCCTCTGTCTCTGATGGGTTGGCCAGCTTGCATATATGGTCCATGTATGTAATAAACAGTAGGGGGGAATAGTACGCACCCATGTCTTACACCTGATCTAACTTCGAAGTGGTCTGTGTAGCCTGCTGCTGTTCTGACCCTGCAGCTGCTGTTGACGTAGAGCCTTTTAATAAGGTTGGTTAGATGTTGGCTTACTCCGTATGTTGTTAGTATCTCCCACAGTTGTTCTCTGTATACTCTGTCGAATGCTTTTTCCTGGTCAATGAAGACTATGTATAAGTTTTGATTGTGTTCTGTCGTTTTTTCTGCAAGCTGTTTTAATGTGAATAGTGCGTTGGTACATCCTGTTTTTTTCGGAACCCCATTTGAGAATCGCTTAACTGTAGTTCTATTATTGGTCTCAGCCTTTTTTTCCAAGATTTTGGTGTATAGCTTTCCTACATGGCTGAGAAGAGATATACCTCTATATTGATTGCAGTCTCTTTTGCTACCCTTCTTTTTCCATATTGGTATGATGATTGCCTGTTGCCAGTCTTCTGGGGCTTGTTGTTGGTGCCATGCTGCATTAAATATTCTGTGCAGCCATTGCATTCCTGTTTCTCCTGCTGCTGCTATTATTTCTATTGGTATGTTATAGATATGTTATAGGTATTGTTACAAGAGTGCATTCACAAATTCTTGTCCTAGTTTAAAATGTATATTTCACCATTGGTGAAGTAAAAATGGCTGGAAAAAAAAAAACATTTATATCACCACCAACCTTACGTCATAATGTTTCCCATCAAGTAATTAAGAAAGATGTCTGTTTCTTGGAGATATAAAAATATGTCGTAATCCTGATTTAGTTACTATTTATGAGTTTTACAAACCTTATTGTGGTGGCATTCACCCGGTCTTACAACATAATGCATGTCAGATTCTTTAAAGAAAATCATGAACCAATTTGTACATAATTAACGTAAAGTTGTAGACGTGCTGAAAACTGCATCATTGACTTGTTTCAGGAATCTCTGGAGTTTTCTGGGGCATTTCATATTTTTTTGTTTCATTGGAATGGGGCTAAACCGTGGAATCGTTACTCTCAAGAGCATTAAATTTAAATTACATAATGTTTTCTTTTTTTACATTTGAGGCTAAACGTATAAAGCGTTTCATTGTATTTCGAACCTGAAAAAAACATGACCTTGGTATTAGCGACGAAACATTATCAAGATGGTTGAATGAAAACTAATGTTACTACAGATGCCAAACGTGAGCTAGCACGGAAATATAAATTAGATAAGACTTTGACACAGAAGAGATTAAACGAGAGATCTGTAGATTTTGTGGACGGCAAAGAATTATTGACGTTAACAAAATTGAAATTGTATTTAGACATAGCCATGACACTGACACGTCTAAAACCACTCTATGGAACCCAACCAACTGTTGAACATGTTCATATATGCCCCTGGTTTGTGAAATATAATAAATATGCGGCAATACTGTAAAATAAAAGGAGCCACGATGGCTCCGTGGTTAGTGATCCGGACTACATAGGACAAGAGATCGGGTTCGATCCTGATCGACGGCTTCCGGGTTCACCCAGCCTTAAATGGGTACCGGATTTTTTTTATGGGAAAGTAAAACGGCACGGGCGCAATATCGACTACATTTTACCCCTAAAATCATGTGCCGAAGGTCTATAAAAATTATGGTCACTAATACCATATTCCCTATACGCCACTTGGCGTGACGGAGTTGTTTACTTACTTTTTACTTTAAAATAAAAATGTTGATTCATCAATAATTAAGACACTCTTAAGAGTAACAAAAGAAAATGACTATTGTAATACTTCTGTGCAGTCAACATTAGATTTGTGATTAAAATATTAAGGTTGGGACAAAAATAGGACCCCATGAAAAAAAAAAAAGTTTCTAGGATAAGTAATTACTGAGAAATGAAAGAAACTGCAACAGCAAACATTTGTGAATGTGCTATAGAGGTAAATTCCTATGTTATTTTCTAATCTACAGCGAGTAGTAGTCTGCTTGCCTTCAACGTTGTCCTCATGTATGACCTTCAACTTGGCGATGTTTTGATCTTGTTAGAATATATTCGTTCATCTTTTATTGTATTTTAAAAAGCGGCCAAGTTAATTTGTAAAATGATGTCATTTGAAGAAGCTGTGATGGTGAAATATGAAATACAATAAGATACTATTTCTGACATTTGAATACCAAGGGGAATTATTTGAAAAAGTGAATTGATAAAGAATTGATATGAAAAAATATAGCTCAGAATGGATTAAACTAACTTCTCATTAGATCATGCGCAAGCTTAAATAAAAGTGTGGTTGGAGGAACTAAAGTAGACAGAGACACGTTCTATCACTGTCTTGTTTATCGTCAACATTGACTATGTATGCAAACATGTGAACCCTACAAATACAAGTATGATCAAACGAACTACCCGTTGTAGATGACTAGACCTTTGATAGCAGTTAAATGTAAGAAACTTCACACCACCTAGTACACATTAAATGGAGCCAAGCATTTAAAGACGCCCAGCATTATCTCGACTGAAAGCAGGTAGCGAATCAATACTGGTCAAGATCCTTCTCCATCAATGAGAGACGAGCTTCCATTTGAACTAATAAGTCAGACCAATCATTCAGCGATAAGGAGGAGGAGGAGGGGGTTGGGGGGCAAACCAAATCAGCACCCAAAAAAAACATAGATTACTGTAATAGAAAGATATAAAAAGACATTACAAATATAGTTATATAGCTTAAAAGATTAAAGAAAATTCAGATTAAAAGAAAGATTTTTTTTGAAAAACAGGTTGCAGATTTGTTTACACTTTTTATAACGATATTCTCCGCTGATGGTAAAATAGACAAGGAAATAAACAATGGATGAAATAAGGCGCGTGTTCTGAAGAAATATCTGATCCTATACTAAACATTTTCAGTCATACCCTGTGCCGCTAGTGTCAGGTATGGTAGTTTACAAGTCGGAAACTGAAATGAGCTCTATTAGGAAAAACAGTCATGGTGACCGGATGCGACAACATTTGACCACTAGAGGAAAAAACAGCAAAGAAGCAATCTCGAACTATATACAAATACATATAAGACAAATGGTGTGGTGTACCCAAAGGAAGAAAATGCTTTTGTTCACATACCATTCAATGCACATCTCGAGGCAGGCAAAGGATAAGACTGAACGACACACATGAAGGAAATTTAACAACAGCATCGCGTGGCGATGGTCAAGGCTGTTAGAAGAGCAACAGATAGGGGGTGGCTATTGTACGCGGGACCAATTGAGTTGGACGCTCAGATGAAAAACAATTCGTTCTTCTTTATTCTACCATCAGCTACACGGTTCCACGTTCACCTCGTTTCATTAATTAATTTAAAAAAAAAATAATGCATATTCCCCCTGCCCCCCACCTCAAATTGAGAAAAATTTCTGGCCGTTAATGACTACATTAGAGTTTCCTGATGGTCATTGTAAAGTATAATAGCGATTGCTTTCAATAATGTTTTTTTTTTTTAATTGACTGATGCTGTCCCTTTGATCTGCTGCTTCGGCACATCGGGTAAAACATCTGCTCAACTTTGCCTCTAGAATGATTGAACTTTTATCAACAATAGATGTGTGTACATCAATATCATTAGCGTGTCAAAGAACAACCAGAGTATTGCGTGTTTGGGATGAGCACTTTGCCATTATTTTTATCCTCAATTAATAGACGAAAGGTCAACAGCGCGGGGTTTACCCAAACAACATGAAATTAAGGGTGAACCAATTCGTTGGACAGCTGTGTGGTTGCTGGGACAGCTGTGTGGTTGCTGTGACAGCTGTGTGGTCGCTGTGACGGCTGTGTGGTTGCTGTGACAGCTGTGTGGTTGCTGTGACAGTTGTGTGGTCGCTGTGACTACTATGTGGTTGCTGGGACAGTTGTGTGGTTACTGTGACAGCTGTGTGGCTGCTAAGGCAGCTGTGTGGTTGCTGTGACAGCTGTGTGGTCGCTGTGACGGCTGTGTGGTTGCTGTGACAGCTGTGTGGTTGCTGTGACAGCTGTGTGGTCGCTGTGACTACTATGTGGTTGCTGGGACAGTTGTGTGGTTACTGTGACAGCTGTGTGGCTGCTAAGGCAGCTGTGTGGTTGCTGTGACAGCTGTGTGGCTGCTATGACAGCTGTGTGGTTGCTGTGACAGTTGTGTGGTTGCTGGGAAAGCTGTCACTAAGGTATTGCCACCACGAAGAGGATATTAATGTGTTAGGTTACAGCTAAGACAGCTGTGTGCGACCAGCTTTGGACAGTAGTATTAATGAGAAGTTGTTGGCAGAATAAGTGTAGATATTTTATGCCGAATACAGTATGAGATTACTAGCTCAATGCAGCAGAGGGTCTACGTCTGGGAGTCACGACCAAGGCGGGCCCACCTCTCCTAGAGTGTCAGGAAACTGAAGGGCTGAAACACCCTGCTTGAAAAACCCCTCCCCTTTTCTGATGATTAGATTGCTTCCTGCTACGAAGCTCTGCTTGAAGAGTGTTCTATTACTGGTGTTATTGGGGAGCCGCGATAGCACAGTGGTTAGTGAACCGGACTACAAAGGATAAGGGGTAGGGTTCGATCTCAACCGACGGCTTCCGAGTTCACCCAGCCTTAAATGGGTACTGGATTTTTCTGTGAAAGTAAAGCGGCACGGGCGTAATACCGACCACATTACCACAAAAATCATGTGTTGAAGGCTTGTAAAATGGATGGTCACTAACACCACATTCCCTATACGCTATTTAGCGTGACGGGGGCCCATTACTTATTTTTTTTATTACTGGTGTGCACGAGGTCAGGTCCTAGGTAGGATATTCTCACTGTGGAACACTCCTATTGCACTCCGATTGTGCCATTTCCAATTTGACAAGTTAGAACAATCCGTTCTATAAATATTTCAGTACATTTTGTTTAGAGTCACCAGATGTCGCCACTATAATATCGGGGATTGTGCTCTATTATTATTGTTGAAAGTTTTGATCCGTTAAAGTAAAGAATCGCGCTGGTAGTTGAAGGGATATAAGAACGGAAAGGAAGACGAAAGCTTTTATCTATGACAATAAATAAAGCGACATCAAGTTAAATATGAGAGGGCGGCTAATTCCAGTGTTTAAATATATATATATATACATATAGAAGTTTAATTACTTGACAGCATGCAAAGGAACAACTTGTTAAAACCTAATTTAAAACAAGACACTATACACTAGATCTATCCTTGACCTGTTATTAGAAGTCCACGATTGGAGATTACTATTTTCTTATGAGTGAATTTTAGCTGGTGCATTTGTTATTCATGATTTGTTTAATAAGCTTCTTCTTACAAGTACGCTTTTGTCGTCAAATATGTTTTATAGACCTTTTTCTTGAACGAGACACAATAAAAGTGTGGAAGCTTGTAAAACAGCTGAATAATGAGGGTACAGAAAGGAACACCCAAATTACACTGAAGAAGGATGGAAACATCCTAACAGGTAAGCATGCAGCAAATCACTTTGCAGACTCCTTTGCAAATGGCAATAATATTGAAATTAGCCTAGAGAAATGACAAGAGACCCGTTTAAAACAACAAATGCAAGACAAGAAGAGACCACACATGAAGTCATGGAAATATCCATTACACAAAGAGAGCTAGAGCTGGCAATATCCAAATTAAAAATGAAAAAGTCGCCAGGCAGTCATGGTGTGTCCAATGAAATGATTAAGAACTTGGGAACTGCAGCTAAAGCAAAACTACTGCAGATCTACAACATTTGCTGAATCACAGGTAGAGTGCCACAGGCATGGAGAGAAGCAATTATGATACCATTACTAAAGCCAGGAAAAGATGGTTCAACGACATCCAGCTAAGACCAATCAGCCTTACAAGCTGTTTGTGTAAAACAATGGAACGTATAATCAATCTCAGACTGCAGTGGTACCTGGAAAGTGAAAATCTCCTTGTCCCAAACAAGCAGGCTTTAGACAGTGTTACTCTACCGAAGATCAGGCAACCTATCTTTTCCAGGAAATTGAGGATGCGTTTCAAGAAAAGAAACTGGTACTAGCAGCATGAATAGACCTAAAGAAAGCATTTGATACGGTATGGAAGGAAGGGCTTTTGAAGAAACTGAGAAATTATGGAGTAAATAGCAGGATATACAAATGGGTCAAAGCATACCTGCATAACAGAAGAGCCAGAGTGCAACTGGATGGTCTTAAAAGTAAGAAGGTCTTACTGCGCCAGGGCGTCACACAGGGAGGGGTACTATCTCCAAAACTTTTTATAATCTACATCAATGACCTAGTTACTGAACTACCACATGGCATCAAAGTGGCAATGTATGCAGATGACTTAGTAATGTGGTGCACAGAGGAGTATGCAACGGTAGCCTCCAAATTGCTACAAAGAGCTATGAATGCACTGAATTCATGGACAAATAGATGGTGTATCAGCATCAATACAGACAAATACAGTACTACACTTTTCACTCTCTTCACAAAACAAAAAGCAGGAGCCATCTACATAAACAATGAGCCTGTGACATACAAGCTACGTATCTCGGAGTTACATTTTATAACAAACTGTCTTGGAAACAGCAGATAAATAAGGCAACCCAAAAAGCAAGGAGGAAATTGGCTATTCTAAGAAAGATGTGTGGAACCACATGGGGTGAGAGTAGGAAAATACTCAGTAAAGTTTACCAACACATTTAGAATATGGATCATCTGCATGGTGCTCAGCATCAAACACCACACTGCAAGAACTGGACAAAGTACAAAACCAGGCACTTAGGGTCATCACAGGAGCAATTAAATCAACACCAATATTGGAGATGGAGAAATTGTGGAGGATACCAGCACTGAGAGAACGGAGGGACACAAAGGTGCTGATACAGGCAGACAAATTTGCATGCATGCCGAGACATCCAATGAAGGACTGATTCCAAAGTCTTGCATTGGGACGACTTAAGAGAAGCAGTTTTATCCACCAAGCCAAGAGTATTAGTAGACAAACACCAGACATGTCAAGAGTTGTTAACCCCCTACTGCCCATACCAGAACAGACTCCCTGGACAGAGGAATCAGGATTATCAATACAAATACGGACAGAAGTGAAAGGAAAAGTTGACAAAGAGGAACAAAATAGTCTACAGCGAAAAACAATAACTCTCAGTTTCCTGGATGAAGAATACCCACAAGACCTATGGATTCGTGTGTACACAGATGGATCAGCACAGAATGCAGTAAAGAATGGGGAGCAGGTGCATATATAGAGTACCAAAATAACACTAGGGATATGAATAAAATACCAACAGGGAAATACTGTCACAATTATGATGCAGAAATACAAGCAATAAAGTTGGCAATTGAAAAACTGCTGAACAGTAATCTTAGCCCACAGCCTGTAGTGTTTTTGACAGATGCAAGATCAGTACTCCAGGCACTACAATCCAGAAAATTACCACATCTGCAGACCTTATTGATGAACTCTGCAAGCACAATAGGTTTGCCCTGCAGTGGATCCCATCTCACTGTGGAATACCTGGAAATGAGAAAGCAGATCAGTTGGCAAAGGAAGGTTCAACAGGCACACAACTAGATACACCAGTTACATACCATCATAAGAAACAGATAATCAAATCAATCAGAGGACCACAAGCCCCAAGTCAGGATGCCTTTCATAATATGAATAGATATGAACAAGTTATCATTATACGTCTCAGAACAGGACACAATCGACTCCATGGTCACATGTATACAAAATTCAAGATCGGCACATCAACTACTTGTACATGTGGACAGGCGCCCCAGACTGCTGAACACATACTTCAAGAGTGCACTGAATATAGTAGACTGAGGAAAATCCATTGGCCCATAGATACAACACTACAGACAAAACTATATGGGCCACTGCAAGAATTACAAAAGACAGTAACATTTGTACAGGAAACGACATTGCAGTTATAAGCATTACTTCAGGCGAACGAAAGATAGACTAGATCTATCCTTGACATGTTATTAGAAGTCCACGATTGGATATTACTATTTTCTTATGAGTGAATTTTAGCTGGTGCATTTATTATTCATGATTTGTTTAATAAGCTTCTTCTTACAAGTACGTTTTTGTTGTCAAATATGTTTTATAGACCTTTTTTAAAAGGACATTTCACAAGAATACTAAAATATGTGATAGGCGTACGGTTTTTTTTATTTTATATAAGATAGGAAATTATTAAATACTTTTTTTTTAATAATGGAAGAACATATTGCATTTATCTAAATGTAAGACACTATTATTTTATCCTGTCATAGTCATTTCTGACGCTAAATTTATTTTCATTTTTGTTACATTTATTATTCAGCAGTCACAAGTATTTTAAGTATCTAACTGTAAAAAAATTAAATTAAAATTTGTAAATGTGCAATATATATAATTAATAATATGAATGTGCAGTCAATGCTTGGATAATCAGTAGAAACGAAACAATCCATTTTTTTCACAATTTGGCCATTTCATTTGCAACAGACATGTAAAGTCTTGCATACAAGTACCGTTGCTACGAGCCGTGCAGACAATTTCTCGGCAAGACTCTATTCGGCATCTGACAATCGTTTAGTGGGCTATACTACTGTCGTCGTCCTTTACCGCGCATCGCCTGAAAGTAAATCAAGAAAGCAGGTAATCAATCAATCTGTCAATCAATCATTGATCACTTTGAAAAGACATTGCCAATTTTACGCAATGAAAAGCTGTAAGCCACTTAATAGCTTCTTCATAAAGCCACACATTTCGTGCACAGTAAATTGTGCCCCAAATTATCAACCAATAATCAACTAAAGTGAATTAATGTGATTGAGCAAACTTTCAATGTAAGAAATATTGAAATCGAAACCTGGTTCAATTGTCATACACTAGCCAGGATGTCAGCTTGCTCGTTGACAAGTGGGTCCCCTTAAACATTAGACAATAAGTTCACAATTGCAATGACCTTTCATTAGCTTGAACCTATAATCGAAGTTCCAATATTATTACTGAACGTAACTAAAATATGAGTTGTATGCATCATCGTGTGCCGCCGGGTAGAGTAGGCGATCATGTCATTCCACAATTTTCTATCTATATTGTTCGTATTGCTTTCTGTGGTTGACTGTTTTCCATGAGGTGACACCAAGCTACCTAATATCTTCTCTCTCTTGTCGTTCGCGACCTCTCTTTCCCAGCATTTTGTCAGTTGTAATCAGTTACTCCAACTTTCCTCTATTCATGACGTACTCAAAAAATGTTGAACGTTTATTTCCGATGTTTTTTTTTAGTAGCTCCCTGTTTGTGTTGGCCTCTTTGATAATGTCCTCGTTGGTCTTTTTATCTGTCTAGGGAACTTTCAACATTCTTTTTTAGAAATCCCATCTCTGTGGGCTCTAATCGTCTATTCATTTGTTTGTCTACAGTCCACTATTCGCTTTCATAGGTCAGAATTGGCTCTATATAGAACCAGATGAACACCCTTTCTCACTTCTATCCACATTGGCATGTTACATACGGTGTTTTTCATTGCGTGAAACGCTTTTTAGGCCTGATCTATATTATATTTTATTGCCTTGGCACATCTTTCGTCAGATATTATTGTGCCCAAGTATTTGACGCTTTGCACTTGTTTCAGATTTGTCCTTTTTATTTTTATGTTGCATGCTGGTGATGATTGCTTCTTCGATATGACCATTACTTCTGTTTTCTTACCGTAGGCTGAAACAATCGTGTTGATCTCATTCACTATTACGTCTATCATTTCTTGTAGTTTATTCTCTGTCTCCGATATTAAGACTGTGTCATCCGCATGTCGCAGATTGTTTATGTTGTGACCGTTGATTTAAGTTCTATTTTTTTTTATATCGCTCTCATAATATTTTCACTTTAAAATGAGAACAAATTTGGTGACAGAACACAGCCTTGTGTGACACCTGCTTAGTTGCTAATTCTTATGGCTACTGTTTGTTGCCAATACATATTTTTTATTTATTTTTTTTTTTTTACGTTCGCCAGCTTTTACTTCTGAAGTCCCTAGGGACTAGGATCTGAATTTTGCGTGTTAATCCGTTTTCCGATTAACTTTAATTTTAAAATTAATTTAATTTATTTATTTATTTTATTTATTTTATTTTATTTTTTTTTTTTTAAACTGAAACGAGAGTTTGTGTTCTTTTGTAGTTTATAAGAAAAAGATTTGTTGAATATATGCTTCATCTAGTCCAAAGCATCAAACTTCACCGCTACATTTTTCTAGGTCCTGATTTTCTCTCTCTCTCTCTCTCATTTTTAATATACGATCCACCATTCTCGTGACCAGACTGACTGTTTCATGTACCATCCAAAATTTATGTGACCAGACTGACTGTTTCATGTACCATCCACCATTCTCGTGACCAGACTGACTTTTTCATGTACCATCCACCATTCTCGTGACCAGACTGACTGTTTCATGTACCACCAAACATTTTTATGACCACACTGACTATTTCATGTACCATCCAACATTCTCATGACCAGACTGACTATTTCATGTATCATCCAACATTCTCATGACCAGACTGACTATTTCATGTACCATCCAACATTCTCATGACCAGACTGACTATTTCATGTACCATCCAACATTCTCATGACCAGACTGACTATTTCATGTACCATCCAACATTCTAGTGATCAGACTGACTGCTTCATGTACCATCCAACATTCTTGTGAACAGACTGACTGTTTCATGTACCATCCAACATTCTTGTGAACAGACTGACTGTTTCATGTACCATCCAATATTCTAGTGACCAGACTGACTGTTTCATGTACCATCCAATATTCTAGTGACCAGACTGACTGATTCATGTACTATCCAATATTCTAGTGACCAGGCTGTTTCATGTACCATCCACTATTCTAGTGACCAGACTGACTGTTTCATGTACCATCCATCATCATGTAGATATGGATTTAAGTCTTGATTACTTCTGGTTCACTAACGCTTACTTAAGAAGTCAATAGCCTTACCTTGACTTAAATGACCAGATTTTTCTGAGTAACAAATAAATTCATAAAAAAAACCTAAATTAAGATCCAGAAATATATATTTAATTAACTTTATTTTTTACCTTATCAGAATAAATAATACAGCGATGAAGAGACATATTACTCTTGGGAGAATTTGTGAAGACGTCACGTCGAGTAATTGAAAATACCGCGCTATAGATTCATAGCGAATCTGATACGACAGCGTAAGTAGATCTGAATAGGCTGAACGGTAAAAAAAAGTAAAAGTAAAGTGCCCCTGTCACGCCAAGTGGCGTATAGGGAAATATGGTGTTAGTGACCCTATATTTTACAGACCTTCAGCACATGATTTTTGGGGTAATGTGGTCAATATTACGCCCGTGCTGCTTTACTTTCCCAGAAAAAAATCCGGTACCCATTTAAGGCTGGGTGAACGCGGAAGCCGTCGGTTGGGATCGAACCCTACCCCTAGTCCGTGGTAGTCCAGTTCACTAACCACTGAGCTATCTCCAGGCTGAACGGTACACCGCTAAATTAACGCATCAACCAACTGAAAAGACCGTGCCGAAAACTAAAATCTTCTGAACATTCCTGTATGGTGCAGAAACATGGACATTAGACAATAAAACAGAAGAGCAAATTGAATCCTTTCTTCTTCTTCTTCTTTTCTCTTTTCACTGATACCTAAAAGGTGTCGTGGTTTATATCATTTGTCTTTCGTGAGCTGCTCGAACTGTCTGAATTAGTGATTTTCCTTTGCTGTTACATGTCTCTGTCACTGCATCTATCCATCTTCTTCTGTGTCTTCCTCTTGGTCTTTTCCCATGCATTCTCGAGAAGAACGCCCTTGATGGTGATTGGTGAGGATTCATTCTGACCAGGTGGCCAAACCATTTAAGTTGTTGTTACTCTATATATTCTTGGCAGGGTTTTGTTCCAACCATTTTTCCTATGGTTTCATTTGGTATTCTATCTCTTCTTGTATTGTTTGTTACTTTTCTCAGGCATCGCATCTCACATGTATTGATCTTTCGTAATTGTGATTTAGAAAGGGTCCATGGACTTCATTGAAGCCTTTGAAATATGGATATACATGTAGAATATATAGAGGAATAGGTAAAATTGGATGGAAGGAAAAGAAAAAAACGACGAAAAAACTTAAAACAACTAAAAATGAAAAGAGAACTACAAAATACAATTCAAACAATAGAAATGAGATTTTTGGGACATGTTAGAAGACACATCAGCCTCGTAAAAGTAATATGAGAAGGGAAAATACAAGGTAAAAAAGTCAGACTAAGACTAACATGGACGAGTAACATCAAAAGATGAACAATTCACCCTGTGAGAACCTGCCTCACTAAAGCAAGAGACAGAGCGAAATGGTGCTCCATGGTAGCCAACCTTCGATGCGGAGACGCCACTCAATGATGATGAAAACTAAAAAATGCGCAGACAACCCTGGCAGGCTACACTTTGGAACTGGGCAATGAGGCAAAACCACTTTACATTCTGTGCTTATCAAGATATGATTGGGCCTTTATGATTAAGGCTCGAGCTAGATGTGGCAATCTGTCACGTGATCTGTCAGTTCTGACACCCTGCTATATAGCAGATGTAGCTCACAAGTTGTTTCATGCCTTCATAACTAACAAGCAAGACATCGGTCAATCAATCTCTCACGTGATCTGTCAGTTCTAACACCCTGCTATACAGCAGATGTAGCTCACAAGTTGTTTCATGCCTTCATAACTAGCAAGCAAGACATCGGTCAATCAATCTCTCTCGTGATCTGTCAGTTCTGACACCCAGCTATATAGCAGATGTAGCTCACAAGTTGTTTCGTGCCTTCATAACTAACAAGCAAGACATCGGTCAATCAATCTCTCTCGTGATCTGTCAGTTCTAACACCCTGCTATACAGCAGATGTAGCTCACAAGTTGTTTCATGCCTTCATAACTAGCAAGCAAGACATAGGTCAATCAATCTCAAAGTGACAATTTAATTATAATCTTGAGCATATTGCAACATTTACCAATTACGAGTGAAGATGAATCTAGCACATTCCACGTATTGTTAAACTGTTGTTCTATGATAACATTTACAATTTGCGACCCCCCCCCCCCCCACTAAAATATGAAATGTATAACTGAAATAATCTGTACAATTTTAGTAGAATAATAATAAAATGTAAATATAGACCTCCTCCACGCCTTAATAGACAATTTAATATTTCATATGATGATCGTGGCCATATTTGTAATATTTCATATGGTGATAGTGGCCATATTTGTAATATTTCATATGGTGATAGCGGCCGTATTTGTAATATTTCATATGGTGATAGTGGCCGTATTTGTAATATTTCATTTGGTGATAGTGGCCGTATTTGTAATATTTCATTTTGTGATTTTGGCCATATTTCTAATATTTCATTGTGTGATTTTGATCATATTTGTAATATTTTATATGGCGATAGTGGCCATATTTTTAATATTTCATATGGTGATAGTGGCCATATTTGTAATATTTCATATGGTGATAGTGGCCATATTTGTAATATTTCATATGGTGATAGTGACCATATTTGTAATATTTCATATGGTGATAGTGGCCATATTTGTAATATTTCATATGGTGATAGTGACAATATGTTATATTTCATATGGTGATAGTGGCCGTATTTGTAATATTTCATATGGTGATAGTGGTAATGTGTTATTATTTCATATGGTGATAGTGGCCATATTTATTATTATTTCATATGGTGATAGTGGCCATATTTATTATTATTTATTTATTTTATTTATTTTATTTTATTTTTTTTTTTTTAAACTGAAACGAGAGTTTGTGTTCTTTTGTAGTTATAAGAAAAAAGATTTGTTGAATATATGCTTCATCTAGTCCAAAGCATCAAACTTCACCGCTACATTTTTTCTAGGTCCTGATTTTCTCTCTCTCTCTCTCTCTCTCTCTCTCATTTTTAATATACGATCCACCATTCTCGTGACCAGACTGACTGTTTCATGTACCATCCAAAATTTATGTGACCAGACTGACTGTTTCATGTACCATCCACCATTCTCGTGACCAGACTAACTGTTTCATGTACCATCCACCATTCTCGTGACCAGACTGACTGTTTCATGTACCATCCACCATTCTCGTGACCAGACTGACTGTTTCATGTACCACCAAACATTTTTATGACCACACTGACTATTTCATGTACCATCCAACATTCTCATGACCAGACTGACTATTTCATGTATCATCCAACATTCTCATGACCAGACTGACTATTTCATGTACCATCCAACATTCTCATGACCAGACTGACTATTTCATGTACCATCCAACATTCTCATGACCAGACTGACTATTTCATGTACCATCCAACATTCTAGTGATCAGACTGACTGCTTCATGTACCATCCAACATTCTTGTGAACAGACTGACTGTTTCATGTACCATCCAACATTCTTGTGAACAGACTGACTGTTTCATGTACCATCCAATATTCTAGTGACCAGACTGACTGTTTCATGTACCATCCAATATTCTAGTGACCAGACTGACTGATTCATGTACTATCCAATATTCTAGTGACCAGGCTGTTTCATGTACCATCCACTATTCTAGTGACCAGACTGACTGTTTCATGTACCATCCATCATCATGTAGATATGGATTTAAGTCTTGATTACTTCTGGTTCACTAACGCTTACTTAAGAAGTCAATAGCCTTACCTTGACTTAAATGACCAGATTTTTCTGAGTAACAAATAAATTCATAAAAAAAACCTAAATTAAGATCCAGAAATATATATTTAATTAACTTTATTTTTTACCTTATCAGAATAAATAATACAGCGATGAAGAGACATATTACTCTTGGGAGAATTTGTGAAGACGTCACGTCGAGTAATTGAAAATACCGCGCTATAGATTCATAGCGAATCTGATACGACAGCGTAAGTAGATCTGAATAGGCTGAACGGTAAAAAAAAAGTAAAAGTAAAGTGCCCCTGTCACGCCAAGTGGCGTATAGGGAAATATGGTGTTAGTGACCCTATATTTTACAGACCTTCAGCACATGATTTTTGGGTAATGTGGTCAATATTACGCCCGTGCTGCTTTACTTTCCCAGAAAAAAATCCGGTACCCATTTAAGGCTGGGTGAACGCGGAAGCCGTCGGTTGGGATCGAACCCTACCCCTAGTCCGTGGTAGTCCAGTTCACTAACCACTGAGCTATCTTAAGGCTGAACGGTACACCGCTAAATTAACGCATCAACCAACTGAAAAGACCGTGTCGAAAACTAAAATCTTCTGAACATTCCTGTATGGTGCAGAAACATGGACATTAGACAATAAAACAGAAGAGCAAATTGAATCCTTTCTTCTTCTTCTTCTTTTCTCTTTTCACTGATACCTAAAAGGTGTCGTGGTTTATATCATTTGTCTTTCGTGAGCTGCTCGAACTGTCTGAATTAGTGATTTTCCTTTGCTGTTACATGTCTCTGTCACTGCATCTATCCATCTTCTTCTGGGTCTTCCTCTTGGTCTTTTCCCATGCATTCTCGAGAAGAACGCCCTTGATGGTGATTGGTGAGGATTCATTCTGACCAGGTGGCCAAACCATTTAAGTTGTTGTTACTCTATATATTCTTGGCAGGGTTTTGTTCCAACCATTTTTCCTATGGTTTCATTTGGTATTCTATCTCTTCTTGTATTGTTTGTTACTTTTCTCAGGCATCGCATCTCACATGTATTGATCTTTCGTAATTGTGATTTAGAAAGGGTCCATGGACTTCATTGAAGCCTTTGAAATATGGATATACATGTAGAATATATAGAGGAATAGGTAAAATTGGATGGAAGGAAAAGAAAAAAACGACGAAAAAACTTAAAACAACTAAAAATGAAAAGAGAACTACAAAATACAATTCAAACAATAGAAATGAGATTTTTGGGGCATGTTAGAAGACACATCAGCCTCGTAAAAGTAATATGAGAAGGGAAAATACAAGGTAAAAAAGTCAGACTAAGACTAACATGGACGAGTAACATCAAAAGATGAACAATTCACCCTGTGAGAACCTGCCTCACTAAAGCAAGAGACAGAGCGAAATGGTGCTACATGGTAGCCAACCTTCGATGCGGAGACGCCACTCAATGATGATGAAAACTAAAAAATGCGCAGACAACCCTGGCAGGCTACACTTTGGAACTGGGCAATGAGGCAAAACCACTTTACATTCTGTGCTTATCAAGATATGATTGGGCCTTTATGATTAAGGCTCGAGCTAGATGTGGCAATCTGTCACGTGATCTGTCAGTTCTGACACCCTGCTATATAGCAGATGTAGCTCACAAGTTGTTTCATGCCTTCATAACTAACAAGCAAGACATCGGTCAATCAATCTCTCACGTGATCTGTCAGTTCTAACACCCTGCTATACAGCAGATGTAGCTCACAAGTTGTTTCATGCCTTCATAACTAGCAAGCAAGACATCGGTCAATCAATCTCTCTCGTGATCTGTCAGTTCTGACACCCAGCTATATAGCAGATGTAGCTCACAAGTTGTTTCGTGCCTTCATAACTAACAAGCAAGACATCGGTCAATCAATCTCTCTCGTGATCTGTCAGTTCTAACACCCTGCTATACAGCAGATGTAGCTCACAAGTTGTTTCATGCCTTCATAACTAGCAAGCAAGACATAGGTCAATCAATCTCAAAGTGACACTTTAATTATAATCTTGAGCATATTGCAACATTTACCAATTACGAGTGAAGATGAATCTAGCACATTCCACGTATTGTTAAACTGTTGTTCTATGATAACATTTACAATTTGCGACCCCCCCCCCACTAAAATATGAAATGTATAACTGAAATAATCTGTACAATTTTAGTAGAATAATAATAAAATGTAAATATAGACCTCCTCCACGCCTTAATAGACAATTTAATATTTCATATGATGATCGTGGCCATATTTGTAATATTTCATATGGTGATAGTGGCCATATTTGTAATATTTCATATGGTGATAGCGGCCGTATTTGTAATATTTCATATGGTGATAGTGGCCGTATTTGTAATATTTCATTTGGTGATAGTGGCCGTATTTGTAATATTTCATTTTGTGATTTTGGCCATATTTCTAATATTTCATTGTGTGATTTTGATCATATTTGTAATATTTTATATGGCGATAGTGGCCATATTTTTAATATTTCATATGGTGATAGTGGCCATATTTGTAATATTTCATATGGTGATAGTGGCCATATTTGTAATATTTCATATGGTGATAGTGACCATATTTGTAATATTTCATATGGTGATAGTGGCCATATTTGTAATATTTCATATGGTGATAGTGACAATATGTTATATTTCATATGGTGATAGTGGCCGTATTTGTAATATTTCATATGGTGATAGTGGTAATGTGTTATTATTTCATATGGTGATAGTGGCCATATTTATTATTATTTCATATGGTGATAGTGGCCATATTTATTATTATTTATTTATTTTATTTTATTTATTTTTTTTTTTTAAACTGAAACGAGAGTTTGTGTTCTTTTGTAGTTTATAAGAAAAAAGATTTGTTGAATATATGCTTCATCTAGTCCAAAGCATCAAACTTCACCGCTACATTTTTTCTAGGTCCTGATTTTCTCTCTCTCTCTCTCTCTCTCTCTCTCTCTCTCTCTCTCTCTCTCTCTCATTTTTAATATACGATCCACCATTCTCGTGACCAGACTGACTGTTTCATGTACCATCCAAAATTTATGTGACCAGACTGACTGTTTCATGTACCATCCACCATTCTCGTGACCAGACTAACTGTTTCATGTACCATCCACCATTCTCGTGACCAGACTGACTGTTTCATGTACCATCCACCATTCTCGTGACCAGACTGACTGTTTCATGTACCACCAAACATTTTTATGACCACACTGACTATTTCATGTACCATCCAACATTCTCATGACCAGACTGACTATTTCATGTATCATCCAACATTCTCATGACCAGACTGACTATTTCATGTACCATCCAATATTCTCATGACCAGACTGACTATTTCATGTACCATCCAACATTCTCATGACCAGACTGACTATTTCATGTACCATCCAACATTCTAGTGATCAGACTGACTGCTTCATGTACCATCCAACATTCTTGTGAACAGACTGACTGTTTCATGTACCATCCAACATTCTTGTGAACAGACTGACTGTTTCATGTACCATCCAATATTCTAGTGACCAGACTGACTGTTTCATGTACCATCCAATATTCTAGTGACCAGACTGACTGATTCATGTACTATCCAATATTCTAGTGATCAGGCTGTTTCATGTACCATCCACTATTCTAGTGACCAGACTGACTGTTTCATGTACCATCCATCATCATGTAGATATGGATTTAAGTCTTGATTACTTCTGGTTCACTAACGCTTACTTAAGAAGTCAATAGCCTTACCTTGACTTAAATGACCAGATTTTTCTGAGTAACAAATAAATTCATAAAAAAAAACCTAAATTAAGATCCAGAAATATATATTTAATTAACTTTATTTTTTACCTTATCAGAATAAATAATACAGCGATGAAGAGACATATTACTCTTGGGAGAATTTGTGAAGACGTCACGTCGAGTAATTGAAAATACCGCGCTATAGATTCATAGCGAATCTGATACGACAGCGTAAGTAGATCTGAATAGGCTGAACGGTAAAAAAAAAGTAAAAGTAAAGTGCCCCTGTCACGCCAAGTGGCGTATAGGGAAATATGGTGTTAGTGACCCTATATTTTACAGACCTTCAGCACATGATTTTTGGGGTAATGTGGTCAATATTACGCCCGTGCTGCTTTACTTTCCCAGAAAAAAATCCGGTACCCATTTAAGGCTGGGTGAACGCGGAAGCCGTCGGTTGGGATCGAACCCTACCCCTAGTCCGTGGTAGTCCAGTTCACTAACCACTGAGCTATCTCCAGGCTGAACGGTACACCGCTAAATTAACGCATCAACCAACTGAAAAGACCGTGTCGAAAACTAAAATCTTCTGAACATTCCTGTATGTTGCAGAAACATGGACATTAGACAATAAAACAGAAGAGCAAATTGAATCCTTTCTTCTTCTTCTTCTTTTCTCTTTTCACTGATACCTAAAAGGTGTCGTGGTTTATATCATTTGTCTTTCGTGAGCTGCTCGAACTGTCTGAATTAGTGATTTTCCTTTGCTGTTACATGTCTCTGTCACTGCATCTATCCATCTTCTTCTGGGTCTTCCTCTTGGTCTTTTCCCATGCATTCTCGAGAAGAACGCCCTTGATGGTGATTGGTGAGGATTCATTCTGACCAGGTGACCAAACCATTTAAGTTGTTGTTACTCTATATATTCTTGGCAGGGTTTTGTTCCAACCATTTTTCTTATGGTTTCATTTGGTATTCTATCTCTTCTTGTATTGTTTGTTACTTTTCTCAGGCATCGCATCTCACATGTATTGATCTTTCGTAATTGTGATTTAGAAAGGGTCCATGGACTTCATTGAAGCCTTTGAAATATGGATATACATGTAGAATATATAGAGGAATAGGTAAAATTGGATGGAAGGAAAAGAAAAAAACGACGAAAAAACTTAAAACAACTAAAAATGAAAAGAGAACTACAAAATACAATTCAAACAATAGAAATGAGATTTTTGGGCATGTTAGAAGACACATCAGCCTCGTAAAAGTAATATGAGAAGGGAAAATACAAGGTAAAAAAGTCAGACTAAGACTAACATGGACGAGTAACATCAAAAGATGAACAATTCACCCTGTGAGAACCTGCCTCACTAAAGCAAGAGACAGAGCGAAATGGTGCTACATGGTAGCCAACCTTCGATGCGGAGACGCCACTCAATGATGATGAAAACTAAAAAAATGCGCAGACAACCCTGGCAGGCTACACTTTGGAACTGGGCAATGAGGCAAAACCACTTTACATTCTGTGCTTATCAAGATATGATTGGGCCTTTATGATTAAGGCTCGAGCTAGATGTGGCAATCTGTCACGTGATCTGTCAGTTCTGACACCCTGCTATATAGCAGATGTAGCTCACAAGTTGTTTCATGCCTTCATAACTAACAAGCAAGACATCGGTCAATCAATCTCTCACGTGATCTGTCAGTTCTAACACCCTGCTATACAGCAGATGTAGCTCACAAGTTGTTTCATGCCTTCATAACTAGCAAGCAAGACATCGGTCAATCAATCTCTCTCGTGATCTGTCAGTTCTGACACCCAGCTATATAGCAGATGTAGCTCACAAGTTGTTTCGTGCCTTCATAACTAACAAGCAAGACATCGGTCAATCAATCTCTCTCGTGATCTGTCAGTTCTAACACCCTGCTATACAGCAGATGTAGCTCACAAGTTGTTTCATGCCTTCATAACTAGCAAGCAAGACATAGGTCAATCAATCTCAAAGTGACACTTTAATTATAATCTTGAGCATATTGCAACATTTACCAATTACGAGTGAAGATGAATCTAGCACATTCCACGTATTGTTAAACTGTTGTTCTATGATAACATTTACAATTTGCGACCCCCCCCCCCCACTAAAATATGAAATGTATAACTGAAATAATCTGTACAATTTTAGTAGAATAATAATAAAATGTAAATATAGACCTCCTCCACGCCTTAATAGACAATTTAATATTTCATATGATGATCGTGGCCATATTTGTAATATTTCATATGGTGATAGTGGCCATATTTGTAATATTTCATATGGTGATAGCGGCCGTATTTGTAATATTTCATATGGTGATAGTGGCCGTATTTGTAATATTTCATTTGGTGATAGTGGCCGTATTTGTAATATTTCATTGTGTGATTTTGGCCATATTTCTAATATTTCATTGTGTGATTTTGATCATATTTGTAATTTTTTATATGGCGATAGTGGCCATATTTTTAATATTTCATATGGTGATAGTGGCCATATTTGTAATATTTCATATGGTGATAGTGGCCATATTTGTAATATTTCATATGGTGATAGTGACCATATTTGTAATATTTCATATGGTGATAGTGGCCATATTTGTAATATTTCATATGGTGATAGTGACAATATGTTATATTTCATAAGGTGATAGTGGCCATATTTATGATTATTTCATATGTTGATAGTGACCATATGTTATATTTCATATGGTGATAGTGGCCGTATTTGTAATATTTCATATGGTGATAGTGGTAATGTGTTATTATTTCATATGGTGATAGTGGCCATATTTATTATTATTTATTTATTTATTTATTTTTTTTTTTTTTTTAAACTGAAACGAGAGTTTGTGTTCTTTTGTAGTTTATAAGAAAAAAGATTTTTTGAATATATGCTTCATCTAGTCCAAAGCATCAAACTTCACCGCTACATTTTTTCTAGGTCCTGATTTCCTCTCTCTCTCTCTCTCTCTCTCTCTCTCTCTCTCTCTCTCTCTCTCATTTTTAATATACGATCCACCATTCTCGTGACCAGACTGACTGTTTCATGTACCATCCAAAATTTATGTGACCAGACTGACTGTTTCATGTACCATCCACCATTCTCGTGACCAGACTAACTGTTTCATGTACCATCCACCATTCTCGTGACCAGACTGACTGTTTCATGTACCATCCACCATTCTCGTGACCAGACTGACTGTTTCATGTACCACCAAACATTTTTATGACCACACTGACTATTTCATGTACCATCCAACATTCTCATGACCAGACTGACTATTTCATGTATCATCCAACATTCTCATGACCAGACTGACTATTTCATGTACCATCCAACATTCTCATGACCAGACTGACTATTTCATGTACCATCCAACATTCTCATGACCAGACTGACTATTTCATGTACCATCCAACATTCTAGTGATCAGACTGACTGCTTCATGTACCATCCAACATTCTTGTGAACAGACTGACTGTTTCATGTACCATCCAACATTCTTGTGAACAGACTGACTGTTTCATGTACCATCCAATATTCTAGTGACCAGACTGACTGTTTCATGTACCATCCAATATTCTAGTGACCAGACTGACTGATTCATGTACTATCCAATATTCTAGTGACCAGGCTGTTTCATGTACCATCCACTATTCTAGTGACCAGACTGACTGTTTCATGTACCATCCATCATCATGTAGATATGGATTTAAGTCTTGATTACTTCTGGTTCACTAACGCTTACTTAAGAAGTCAATAGCCTTACCTTGACTTAAATGACCAGATTTTTCTGAGTAACAAATAAATTCATAAAAAAAACCTAAATTAAGATCCAGAAATATATATTTAATTAACTTTATTTTTTACCTTATCAGAATAAATAATACAGCGATGAAGAGACATATTACTCTTGGGAGAATTTGTGAAGACGTCACGTCGAGTAATTGAAAATACCGCGCTATAGATTCATAGCGAATCTGATACGACAGCGTAAGTAGATCTGAATAGGCTGAACGGTAAAAAAAAAGTAAAAGTAAAGTGCCCCTGTCACGCCAAGTGGCGTATAGGGAAATATGGTGTTAGTGACCCTATATTTTACAGACCTTCAGCACATGATTTTTGGGGTAATGTGGTCAATATTACGCCCGTGCTGCTTTACTTTCCCAGAAAAAAATCCGGTACCCATTTAAGGCTGGGTGAACGCGGAAGCCGTCGGTTGGGATCGAACCCTACCCCTAGTCCGTGGTAGTCCAGTTCACTAACCACTGAGCTATCTCCAGGCTGAATGGTACACCGCTAAATTAACGCATCAACCAACTGAAAAGACCGTGCCGAAAACTAAAATCTTCTGAACATTCCTGTATGGTGCAGAAACATGGACATTAGACAATAAAACAGAAGTGCAAATTGAATCCTTTCTTCTTCTTCTTCTTTTCTCTTTTCACTGATACCTAAAAGGTGTCGTGGTTTATATCATTTGTCTTTCGTGAGCTGCTCGAACTGTCTGAATTAGTGATTTTCCTTTGCTGTTACATGTCTCTGTCACTGCATCTATCCATCTTCTTCTGTGTCTTCCTCTTGGTCTTTTCCCATGCATTCTCGAGAAGAACGCCCTTGATGGTGATTGGTGAGGATTCATTCTGACCAGGTGGCCAAACCATTTAAGTTGTTGTTACTCTATATATTCTTGGCAGGGTTTTGTTCCAACCATTTTTCTTATGGTTTCATTTGGTATTCTATCTCTTCTTGTATTGTTTGTTACTTTTCTCAGGCATCGCATCTCACATGTATTGATCTTTCGTAATTGTGATTTAGAAAGGGTCCATGGACTTCATTGAAGCCTTTGAAATATGGATATACATGTAGAATATATAGAGGAATAGGTAAAATTGGATGGAAGGAAAAGAAAAAAACGACGAAAAAACTTAAAACAACTAAAAATGAAAAGAGAACTACAAAATACAATTCAAACAATAGAAATGAAATTTTGGGGCATGTTAGAAGACACATCAGCCTCGTAAAAGTAATATGAGAAGGGAAAATACAAGGTAAAAAAGTCAGACTAAGACTAACATGGACGAGTAACATCAAAAGATGAACAATTCACCCTGTGAGAACCTGCCTCACTAAAGCAAGAGACAGAGCGAAATGGTGCTCCATGGTAGCCAACCTTCGATGCGGAGACGCCACTCAATGATGATGAAAACTAAAAAATGCGCAGACAACCCTGGCAGGCTACACTTTGGAACTGGGCAATGAGGCAAAACCACTTTACATTCTGTGCTTATCAAGATATGATTGGGCCTTTATGATTAAGGCTCGAGCTAGATGTGGCAATCTGTCACGTGATCTGTCAGTTCTGACACCCTGCTATATAGCAGATGTAGCTCACAAGTTGTTTCATGCCTTCATAACTAACAAGCAAGACATCGGTCAATCAATCTCTCTCGTGATCTGTCAGTTCTAACACCCTGCTATACAGCAGATGTAGCTCACAAGTTGTTTCATGCCTTCATAACTAGCAAGCAAGACATCGGTCAATCAATCTCTCACGTGATCTGTCAGTTCTGACACCCAGCTATATAGCAGATGTAGCTCACAAGTTGTTTCGTGCCTTCATAACTAACAAGCAAGACATCGGTCAATCAATCTCTCTCGTGATCTGTCAGTTCTAACACCCTGCTATACAGCAGATGTAGCTCACAAGTTGTTTCATGCCTTCATAACTAGCAAGCAAGACATAGGTCAATCAATCTCAAAGTGACACTTTAATTATAATCTTGAGCATATTGCAACATTTACCAATTACGAGTGAAGATGAATCTAGCACATTCCACGTATTGTTAAACTGTTGTTCTATGATAACATTTACAATTTGCGACCCCCCCACTAAAATATGAAATGTATAACTGAAATAATCTGTACAATTTTAGTAGAATAATAATAAAATGTAAATATAGACCTCCTCCACGCCTTAATAGACAATTTAATATTTCATATGATGATCGTGGCCATATTTGTAATATTTCATATGGTGATAGTGGCCATATTGTAATATTTCATATGGTGATAGCGGCCGTATTTGTAATATTTCATATGGTGATAGTGGCCGTATTTGTAATATTTCATTTGGTGATAGTGGCCGTATTTGTAATATTTCATTGTGTGATTTTGGCCATATTTCTAATATTTCATTGTGTGATTTTGATCATATTTGTAATATTTTATATGGCGATAGTGGCCATATTTTTAATATTTCATATGGTGATAGTGGCCATATTTGTAATATTTCATATGGTGATAGTGGCCATATTTGTAATATTTCATATGGTGATAGTGACCATATTTGTAATATTTCATATGGTGATAGTGGCCATATTTGTAATATTTCATATGGTGATAGTGGCAATATGTTATATTTCATAAGGTGATAGTGACCATATGTTATATTTCATATGGTGATAGTGGCCGTACTTGTAATATTTCACATGGTGATAGTGGTAATGTGTTATTATTTCATATGGTGATAGTGGCCATATTTATTATTATTTATTTCATATGGTGATAGTGGCCATATTTATTATTATTTATTTCATATGTTGATAGTGGCCATATTTATTATTTCATATGGTGATAGTGGCCATATTTATTATAATTCATATGTTGATAGTGGCCATATTTATTATTATTTCATATGTTGATAGTGACCATATGTTATATTTCATATGGTGATAGTGGCCGTATTTGTAATATTTCATATGTTGATAGTGACCATATGTTATTATTTCATATGATGATAGTGGCCATATTTATTATTATTTCATATGTTGATAGTGGCCATAATTATTATTATTTCATATGTGATAGTGGCCATATTTATTATGATTTCATATGTTGATAGTGGCCATAATTATTATTATTTCATTTGTTGATAGTGGCCATATTTATTATTATTTCATATGTTGATAGTGGCCATATTTATTATTATTTCATATGTTGATAGTGGCCATATTTATTTTTATCTCATATGGTGATAGTGGTCATATTTGTAATACTTCATATGGTGATAGTGACCATATGTATTATTATTTCATATGATGATAGTGACCATATTTGTAATATTAAATATGGTGATAGTATTAGATACGGTGATAAAGACTAACAAGGACGAGTAACATCATAAGATGGACAAGTTAATCTATGACAGCCTGCACCATCAAAGCAAGAAACAAAGTAGAATGGCGATCCATGGTAGCCAACCTTCGTTGCGAAGAGGGCACTCGATGATTATAATGATAGTAACCATATTTTTATAATCTGTACAATTTTAGTAGAATAATAATAAAATGTAAATATAGACCTCCTCCACGCCTTAATAGACAATTTAATATTTCATATGTGATAGTGGCCATATTTGTAATATTTCATATGGTGATAGTGGTCATATGTGTAATATTTCATATGGTGATAGTGGCCGTATTTGTAATATTTCATATGGTGATAATGGCCGTATTTGTAATATTTCATATGGTTATAGTGGCCGTATTTGTAATATTTCATTGTGTGATTTTGGCCATATTTCTAATATTTCATTGTGTGATTTTGATCATATTTGTAATATTTTATATGGCGATAGTGGCCATATTTTTAATATTTCATATGGTGATAGTGGCCATATTTGTAATATTTCATATGGTGGTAGTGGCCATATTTGTAATATTTCATATGGTGATAGTGACCATATTTGTAATATTTCATATGGTGATAGTGACCATATTTGTAATATTTCATATGGTGATAGTGACAATATGTTATATTTCATAAGGTGATAGTGGCCATATTTATGATTATTTCATATGTTGATAGTGACCATATGTTATATTTCATATGGTGATAGTGGCCGTATTTGTAATATTTCATATGGTGATAGTGGTAATGTGTTATTATTTCATATGGTGATAGTGGCCATATTTATTATTATTTCATATGGTGATAGTGGCCATATTTATTATTATTTATTTCATATGGTGATAGTGGCCATATTTATTATTATTTATTTCATATGGTGATAGTGGCCATATTTATTATTATTATTTCAGAAGTTTATAGTAGCCATATTTGTTATTATTATTTCATATGTGATAGTGGCCATATTTATTATTTCATATGGTGATAGTGGCCATATTTGTAACATTTCATATGTTGATAGTGGCCATATTTTGTAATATTTCACATGGTGATAGTGACCATATTTGTAATATTTCATATGGTGATAGTGGCCATATTTGTAATATTTCATATGGTGATAGTGACAATATGTTATATTTCATAAGGTGATAGTGACCATATGTTCTATTTCATATGGTGATAGTGGCCGTATTTGTAATATTTCATATGGTGATAGTGGTAATGTGTTATTATTTCATATGGTGATAGTGGCTAATTTATTGTTATTTCATATGGTGATAGTGGCCATATTTATTATTATTTATTTCATATGGTGATAGTGGCCATATTTATTATTATTATTTCATATGTTGATAGTGGCCATATTTATTATTTCATATGGTGATAGTGGCCATATTTATTATTATTATTTCATATGTTGATAGTGGCCATATTTATTATTTCATATGGTGATAGTGGCCATATTTATTATTATTTCATATGTTGATAGTGGCCATATTTATTATTATTTCATATGTTGATAGTGACCATATGTTATATTTCATATGGTGATAGTGGCCGTATTTGTAATATTTCATATGGTGATAGTGGCCATGTGTTATTATTTCATATGGTGATAGTGGCCATATTTATTATTATTTCATATGTTGATAGTGACCATATGTTATTATTTCATATGGTGATAATGGTCATATTTATTATTATTTCATATGTTGATAGTGGCCATAATTATTATTATTTCATATGTTGATAGTGGCCATATTTATTATTATTTCATATGTTGATAGTGGCCATAATTATTATTATTTCATATGTTGATAGTGGCCATATTTATTATTATTTCATATGTTGATAGTGGCCATATTTATTATTATTTCATATGTTGATAGTGGCCATATTTATTTTATCTCATATGGTGATAGTGGTCATATTTATTATTATTTCATATGTTGATAGTGGCCATAATTATTATTATTTCATATGTTGATAGTGGTCATATTTATTATTATTTCATATGTTGATAGTGGCCATATTTATTATTATTTCATATGTTGATAGTGGCCATATTTGTAATATTTCATATGGTGATAGTGACCATATTTGTAATATTTCATATGGTGATACTGACCATATTTGTAATATTTCATATGGTGATAGTGACAATATGTTATATTTCATAAGGTGATAGTGGCCATATTTATGATTATTTCATATGTTGATAGTGACCATATGTTATATTTCATATGGTGATAGTGGCCGTATTTGTAATATTTCATATGGTGATAGTGGTAATGTGTTATTATTTCATATGGTGATAGTGGCCATATTTATTATTATTTCATATGGTGATAGTGGCCATATTATTATTATTTATTTCATATGGTGATAGTGGCCATATTTATTTCATATGGTGATAGGGCCATATTTATTATTATTATTTCAGAAGTTGATAGTAGCCGTATTTATTATTGTTATTTCATATGTTGATAGTGGCCATATTTATTATTTCAAATATGGTGATAGTGGCCATATTTGTAATATTTCATATGTTGATAGTGGCCATATTTGTAATATTTCATATGGTGATAGTGACCATATTTGTGATATTTCATATGGTGATAGTGGCCATATTTGTAATATTTCATATGGTGATAGTGACAATATGTTATATTTCATAAGGTGATAGTGACCATATGTTCTATTTCATATGGTGATAGTGGCCGTATTTGTAATATTTCATATGGTGATAGTGGTAATGTGTTATTATTTCATATGGTGATAGTGGCCAAATTTATTATTATTTCATATGGTGATAGTGGCCATATTTATTATTATTTATTTCATATGGTGATAGTGGCCATATTTATTATTATTATTTCATATGTTGATAGTGGCCATATTTATTATTTCATATGGTGATAGTGGCCATATTTATTATTATTATTTCATATGTTGATAGTGGCCATATTTATTATTTCATATGGTGATAGTGGCCATATTTATTATTATTTCATATGTTGATAGTGGCCATATTTATTATTATTTCATATGTTGATAGTGACCATATGTTATATTTCATATGGTGATAGTAGTCATATTTGTAATACGTCATATGGTGATAGTGACCATATGTATTATTATTTCATATGATGATAGTGACCATATTTGTAATATTAAATATGGTGATAGTATTAGATACGGTGATAAAGACTAACAAGGACGAGTAACATCAAAAGATGGACAAGTCAATCTATGACAGCCTACACCATCAAAGCAAGAAACTAAGTAGAATGGCGATCCATGGTAGCCAACCTTCGTTGCGAAGAGGGCACTCGATGATTATAATGATAGTAACCATATTTGTAATATCTCATATGGTGATGGCGATCATATATGTAATATTTCATATGGTGTAGTAGTCATATTTGTCCATGACCTCTGCACATTTTTGGTTAGTGTGGTCTATATTACGCCAGGTCGCCTTTCGTAGGTCATGCTGTTAAATGTGCTTTTGTTTCATTCATTTTTAATAATGTGTTAATGCTCAAAGAAGAAGTGTTACCTGCCCCAAGTAACTATATTCTAGACTATTCTATCAACGGTGAAATAAATAAATAAATAAAACAAACTTACGGCGAAGGAAAGAGTGCAGCTACCGAGCACATGATTGTACGTCATGCCTTTGCGGCACCACTGACGTTTGTTAGGCCTGGCCAGGAGCGTGTCAAGAAGATCTCGATTAGGAAAAGCGCCAAGTTCGTTTTGTTGGCCAAAATCGTCGTCGTAGAAATCAGTTTGACTTGAGCTTCTGGCAAACCTTTGACGTGGTATTACATCGGCATACGCGTCTGTAGAGATAAATGTTACAATGTACACACTCCTGTCACACCTAAAAACACATCAAAGCATATATAAATAATGTTTGTATGTAGACATTCATCTATAATAGTTTATTTTGCTAACATAAACTAATTATAAAAGCTGAATGTGGATTACAGAGGTAAACGTAAAGTTGTCTCATAGCAGTAGGGAAAGGAGTTTATAGCCTCCTGTTCATGTTGGTTTTAAGCCTCTGCTTATTGGAGCCTCTTCTTAATGCTTCTCTGCTTGTTGGAGCCTCTGCTTGTTGGAGCCTCTGCTTGTTGGAGCCTCTGCTTAGTGGAGCCTCTGCTTGTTGGAGCCTCTGCTTGTTGGAGCCTCTGCTTATTGGAGCCTCTGCTTGTTGGAGCCTCTGCTTGTTGGAGCCACTGCTTGTTGGAGCCTCTGCTTGTTGGAGCCACTGCTTGTTGGAGCCACTGCTCGTTGGAGCCTCTGCTTGTTGGAGCCTCTGCTTGTTGGAGCCACTGCTAGTTGGAGCCTCTGCTTAGTGGAGCCTCTGCTTAGTGGAGCCTCTGCTTGTTGGAGCCTCTGCTTAGTGGAGCCTCTGCTTGTTGGAGCCTCTGCTTAGTGGAGCATCTGCTTAGTGGAGCCTCTGCTTAGTGGAGCCTCTGCTTAGTGGAGCCTCTGCTTAGTGGAGCCTCTGCTTGTTGGAGCCTCTGCTTGTTGGAGCCTCTGCTTAGTGGAGCCTCTGCTTGTTGGAGCCTCTGCTTAGTGAAGCCTCTGCTTAGTGGAGCCTCTGCTTGTTGGAGCCACTGCTTAGTGGAGCCTCTGCTTGTTGGAGCCTCTGCTTAGTGGAGCCTCTGCTTAGTGGAGCCTCTGCTTAGTGGAGCCTCTGCTTAGTGGAGCCTCTGCTTGTTGGAGCCTCTGCTTGTTGGAGCCTCTGCTTAGTGGAGCCTCTGCTTGTTGGAGCCTCTGCTTGTTGGAGCCTCTGCTTAGTGGAGCCTCTGCTTAGTGGAGCCTCTGCCTAGTGGAGCCTCTGCTTAGTGGAGCCTCTGCTTAGTGGAGCCTCTGCTTAGTGGAGCCTTTGCTTATTTGATTTGGTTATGGTTATGGAAGGCCCCGGTATCACTGCAAACGAATTAAAATCCATAATTGCTCAACCGCTCGTGCCAGCGTAATCATCCGAATTAATATCGCATCTCCCAAAACAAGAAAGGTAACTGTAGTCTCCATCGTAGCAGTCTCAGCACACGCCAAAAGACATAAGGTGAAACCGCACAGAAAGTGAACACAGCCAACTGTTCCCTGTCATACGATATCATCATTCATCGTAGACAATTGGAATATCGAAACATGATCAAAAATGGATGAGACACACAGCTCACGGTGTTCACAGAGCACTTAACTCAGTAGCACCTGCAACAAGCCGCGATGTGCTTATTTGAGCCTCTGCTTAGTGGTGCCTCTGCTTAGTGGTGCCTCTGCTTAGTGGAGCCTCTGCTTATTTGAGCCTCTGCTTAGTGGAGCCTCTGCTTATTTGAGCCTCTGCTTATTTGAGCCTCTGCTTATTGGAGCCTCTGCTTATTGGAGCCTCTGCTTATTGGGGCCTCTGCTTATTGGGGCCTCTGCTTATTGGGGCCTCTGCTTATTGGCGAGGCACGATCTGTTCAACCTCAGACTAGGTCTTCAAGGTTATATTGAACTGTAATTGCCATCTGAATGAGAGTGAAAATTATTTCCTTTAGTTCTCTGAATATTTACATGTCGGCTCTTTGAGTGAAATGGTTTGCAGTGCGTTGGGTTTTTCCTCATCGTTTTTAAGTGATCCGGGATTACCTTAGTCTTCTTGTTCCTGGATTCTCATAGAGTTTTAAACATGTCCTGCTTGTGAAAACTCTTTCGGCGTTCCGATATTTGTTTCCTGTAATGTGGCATCATTTAGCTACGTTGCTTCTCTTGAGTTTTTCAATTTGTAGCCTCTTTTGTGGGGACTCCTTTTATTTCTGTTCCTTTGTTTATGTGATTCCAGAACATCTGTCTCTTCTACCTTTCAGCTCCCTGTGGAACATAGGTCCTTCAACAAACACTTTCCAAGTCGTTCTGTTTTTTTTGTCATTCTTTTAAGATCATTCCATGTCTTCCCCATCATCTTCATCTCTGCTTCTATCTGTCTTGTCCAAGAATTCTACAGACAGGGGGGACAAGCGAGTTTCGAACCCTGGCGTTTGGCGTGAAAGGCAAGTTTCTACGACTACGTTAATGAGTCATCCATGGATTACTTTAACTGAACAACGGGGGAATTGAGAGCGATGTTAGAGATAAACAAACATGGAGTACATTGAGTTCGTGAATATTTCAACTAACTGATCCTGTTACATAAGATGTGTTGCTGGAGAAGATGTATACAGTCAAGCCACATACACACATATGTTGATATATATACATTCAAGCCACATACATACACACGTACACATATGGATGTATACATTCAAGCCACATACATACACACGTACACATATGTAGATGTATACATTCAAGCCACATACATACACACGTACACATATGTAGATGTATACATTCAAGCCACATACACACGCACGCACACAATGTAGATGGTTATGGAAGGGCCTGGTACTACTGCAAACGAATTAAAATCCATAATTGCTCAACCGCCCGTGCCAGTGGAAACATCCGAATTATAAAAAAAATATCTCATCTCCCAAACAAAGAAAGGTGGCTGTAGTCCCTATCATAGCAGTCTCAGCATACGCCAAAAGACATACGGCAAAACCACACAGAAAACGAACACTGTCAATTGTTCCCCGTCATACGATATCATCATTCATCGTAAACAATCGGAATATCGAAAAACGATCAAAACGGATGAAACGTACAGCTCACGAAGTGCACAGAGCACTCAACTCAGTAGCTCCTGCAGCAAACCGGAACAAATGTAGGTGTATACGTCCAAGCCACATACACACGCGTGCACATAAATGTAGATGTATACTTGAAAGAACGAGCAGCATTGGGTATAATACTTTTGATGCATTTATATTGAAGTGATTTACTTTTGTACCGAAAAAAACTCCGACTTAGGTGGAGGCATGACTTAGGTGGAGGAATGACTTAGGTGGAGGCATGACTTAGGTGGAGGCATGACTTAGGTGGAGGCATGACTTAGGTGGAGGCATGACTTAGGTGGAGGCATTCGTAACTTCAACAACTATTGCAACGGCAGAAAAATATTTATAATGAATTGAAAATTAGTTTAAATCTACAACAATGTGGAGTAATCATCATCATCAACATCAAGTACCAAGCCTGCTGGTGTAGGTTCATGTCTCTCCACAACTTTCGATCACGACAGCTATTTATCATTTCTGTTGTTGACCTTCTGCCAAACATTCTCTTATGCTGTCTGGTATCTTTTCTCTTTGCTTCTCTCTATCTCTTCGTCCCTAAATTTCCCAGTTGTTTCAATGTATTCCAATTGTTCTCTTCTCTTTACATGACCATAAATGACGATTGCTTCTTCCTAATATTGGAAAGTAACTCTCCTTTTGCTTTGGCCTCTTTCAGAACGTCTTCATTAATTACTCTTCTTAGCTGTTCACGGTATTCTCATCATTCTTCTGTAAAACCACATTTCTACAGACTCAAGTTATTTTCTTGTCTGTTGTCCTATTGTCCATGATTCACATCCATATGTTAAAACTGGTTCTACATAACATTTAAGAATCTTTTTCTTATTTCTATTGTCAAAAATGGATTACATATTATCTTTCTCATTTTTTGGAAAGCTGCTTTTGCTTGAGCTATTCTGCATCTCACCTAAGTTGTACAACTACCATCTGAGGTTAACATTGTTCCCAGATATTTAAATTCATTTACCTGTTTTAATATTGTTCCACTTATTTTTATTTGCACTGAGGTGATGTCTTTTCCTTTGTTGTTACCATTACTTCTGTCTTTTTGCTATTAAGACTGAGTCCTTTATTTTTGCTTTCTTTCACTATTAAAGTTACATTTCTTGTAACTCATTTTCACTCTTAGCGATTAAGACTGTATCATCAGCATACCTTTGATTATTTATATTATGATCTCCAATAGTTTTTCCAGGCTATAGATCCCCTTATAGATCTTAAAATAATCTAACTATAAATATTAAACAAATCTGGTGACAGCACACAACATTGCCTAACGCCCTGTTGAAACATTCCCAATTGGTTTCCAGTTCTTAAGGTCGCTGTTTGTTGCCAGTACATGCTCTTTATTACGGACAAGGGTAGGGTTCGATCCCAACCGACGGCTCGGGTTCACCCAGCCTTAAATGGGTACCGGATTTTTTCTGGAAAGTAAAAGCAGCACGGGCGTAATACCGACCACATTACCCCAAAAATCATGTGCTGAAGGTCTGTAAAAATATAGGGTCACTAACACCATATTTCCCTATACGCACTTGGCGTGACGGGGGTACTTTACTTTTACTTACATGCTCTTTATTATTCTTAGATATTTGCTGTCTACGTTTATACTTTCTAAATTTTGATTGTCTCTTGGTGCTTTACTTTGTCAAATGCTTTGGTATAATCTATGAAACATAGGTATAGATCTGTTTTCACCTCTATGGCTCTTTCTACTAAAGATCTTATCTATCTATCTATCTTTCGTTCGCCTGAAGCATTGTCTATATCTGCAATGTCGTTTCCTGTATAAATGTTACTGTCTTTTGTAATTCTTGCAGTGGCCATATAGTTTTGTCTGTAGTGTTGTATCTATGGCCAATGGATTTTCCTCAGTCTACTATATTCAGTGCAGTCTTGAAGTATGTGTTCAGCAGTCTGGGGCGCCTGTCCACATGTACAAGTAGTTGAGGTGCCGATCTTGAATTTTGTATACATGTGACTATGGAGTCGATTGTGTCCTGTTCTGAGACGTATAATGATAACTTGTTCATATCTATTCATATTATAAAAGGCATCCTGATTTGGGGCTTGTGGTCCTCTGATTGATTTGATTATCTGTTTCTTATGATGGTATGTAACAGGTGTATCTAGTTGTGTGCCTGTTGAACCTTCCTTTGCCAATGATCTGCTTTCTCATTTCCTGGTATTCCACAGTGAGATGGGATCCACTGCAGGGCAACCCTGTGGTGCTTGCAGAGTTCAGTCAATAAGGTCTGCAGATGTGGTAATTTTCTGGATTGTAGTGCCTGGAGTACTGATCTTGCATCTGTCAAAAACACTACAGGCTGCGGGCTAAGATTAATGTTCAGCAGTTTTTCTATTGCTAACTTTATTGCTTGTATTTCTGCATCATAATTGTGACAATATTTCCCTGTTGCTATTTATTCATATCCTAGTGTTATTTGGGTATTCTATATATGCACCTGCTCCCCCATTTTTTACTGCATTCTGTGCTGATCCATCTGTATACACACGAATCCATAGGTCTTGTGGGTATTCTTCATCCAGGAAACTGAGAGTTATTGTTTTTCGCTGTAGACTATTCTGTTCCTCTTATCAACTATTCCTTTCACTTCTGTCCGTATTGAACTGATAATCCAGATTCCTCTGTCCAGGGAGTCTGTTCTGGTATGGCAGTAGGGGGTTAACAGCTTTGCATGTCTGGTGTTTGTCTACTAATACGCTTGGCTTGGTGGATAAAACTGCTTCTCTTAAGTCGTCCCAATGCAAGATTTTGGAATCGGTCCTTCATTGGATGTCTCGGCATGCAAGCAAATTTTTCTGCCTGTATCAGCACCTTTGTGTCCCTCCGTTCTCTCAGTGCTGGTATCCTCCACAATTTCTCCATCTCTAATATTGGTGTTGATTTCATTGCTCCTGTGATGACCCTAAGTGCCTGGTTTTGTACTTTATCCAGTTCTTGAAGTGTGGTGTTTGATGCTGAACACCATGCAGATGATCCATATTCTAAATGTGGGCGTATACTCTGTTGGTAAACTTACTGAGTATTTTCCCACTCGCACCCCACGTAGTTCCACACAGCTTTCTTAGAATAGCCAATTTTCTCCTTGCTTTTTGGGTTGCCTTATTTATCTGCTGTTTCCAAGATAGTTTGTTATCAAATGTACTCCGAGATACGTAGCCTGTATGTCTTCTTCAACAGGCTCATTGTTTATATAGATGGCTCCTGCTTTTTTTTTTGGGGAAAGAGTGAAAAGTGTAGACTGCATTGTCTGTATTGATGCTGATACACCATCTATTTGTCCATGAATTCAGTGCATTCATAGCTCTTTGTAACAATTTGGAGGCCACTGTTGCATACTCCTCTGTGCACCACATTACCAAGTCATCTGCATACATTGCCACTTTGATACCATGTGGTATTCAGTAACTAGGTCATTGATGTAGATCAGAAAAAAGTGTTGGAGATAGTACCCCTCCCTGTGGAACGCCCTGGCGCAGTAAGACCTTCTTACTCTTAAGACCATCCAGTTGCACTCTGGCTCTCCTGTTATGCAGGTATGCTTTGACCCATTTGTACATCCTGCCATTTACTCCATAATTTCTCAGTTTCTTCAAAAGCCCTTCCTTCCATACCTTATCAAATGCTTTCTTTAGGTCTATCCATGCTGCTAGTACCAGTTTCTTTTCTTGAAACGCATCCTCAATTTCCTGGGAAAGATAGGTTGCCTGATCTTCGGTAGAGTAACACTGTCTAAAGCTGCTTGTTGTGGGACAGGAGATTTTCACTTTCAGGTACCACTGCAGTCTGAGATTGATTATACGTTCCATTGTTTTACACAAACAGCTTGTAAGGCTGATTGGTCTATAGCTGGATGTCATTGAACCATCTTTTCCTGGCTTTAGTAATGGTATCATAATGGCTTCTCTCCATGCCTGTGGCACCTTTACCTGTGATCCAGCAAATGTTGTAGATCTGCAGTAGTTTTGCTTAGCTGCAGTTCCCAAGTTCTTAATCATTTCATTAGACACTCCATCACTACCTGGTGACTTTTTCATTTTTAATTGGATATTGCCAGCTCTAGCTCTCTTTGTGTAATGGGTATTCATGACTTCATGTGCAGTCTCTTCTTGTCTTGCATTTTGTTGTTTTAGACGGGTCTCTTGACGTTTCTCTAGGCTATTTCAATATTGTTGTCATTTGCAAAGGAGTCTGCAAAGTGATTTGCTGCATGTTTACCTGTTAGAATGTTTCCATCCTTCTTCAGTGTAATTTTTGTGTTCCCTTCTGTACCTCATCATTCAGCTGTTTTACAAGCTTCCACACTTTTTTTGTGTCTCGTTCTAGATTCATGTACTCTGTTTTCTCTTTCCAACTTCTCCGTCTGGCTTGTAGTTTAGCCCATTGAAATTGGCTTTAGCATGCTGATAGTTATTGTGGTTTCCTGGCAGGGGTTATTTTCTGCTTGTTTTCGAGATGTTTCCATGTCAGTGGCAGTTGCTCTAGTTCACTATTCCAGTATGGTTTGTAGTGTTTCCGTGCCCCTCTGGGTATTGTTTCACTGGCAGCTTGTATTATTAGTCTACTGAATTCATCAACTATTTTGTTGATGTCTCTGTCTGTATTTAGATCTTTAGTCAGTACACTGGTGTAATGTTGATACATTTTCCAGTCTGCCTTTTTGTAATTCCATCTGGAGAGAGTGCTGCTCTCCCTGACGGCCTCATTTTGCACCACTAGAAAGACAGGTCGGTGGTCGCTGCCTCCAAGTTGTTTCCCAACAATACGTGTGATATTCCAATCCAGGTCTGGTGAATGGAAAGCAAGGTCTGGTGTAGTGTGTAGATGTGGTATGCCATGATCTGGAATAGAATGTTGGTGGATCTGTTGCCTGGTTAATAGTATAAGCCCATTGTCATCCTGCCAATTTTCAAGTTCTTCACCTCTCTTGTCCATATCTTCATAGCCCCAGCTCTGTGAATGGCTGTTAAAGTCTCCACATACAATTATTCTTTCTTTTAATGTAATTGTGTCTAGTGCTAGTGGGCGGTCACTCGGACAGTAGTAGTTTAGTAGATGGAAGTCTGTATTTCCTGTCCTGAGTGCAGTATTTGATATTCCGCCCCCATCATATACTTCAATCTGAATGCATTAATGTTGTTCCTTACAAGAGTCAGTATTCCGCCCTTGGGTCTATTTTTTTTCCAGATCGGTAGCACTGGTATCCCTAATCTTCAAGGCTATGTCGTTGTTTAGATGGGTTTCCTGCAAACAGCATATGCTTACTTGTTCTTCATGCAGGATATTTTCTAATTCTATCTTTTTACTGTACCCATCTCTTTTGCTGTTGATGCCTTCAGCATTCCAGTGCATTATTTTGAGTGGTCTTATTTTGGGTTGGCCAGTAACTTATTCTCTCGCCCCCTGACTCCACAGAGCGATTGAGAAGGACATCCAGTAATATAGGTTGGGCCCTTTCGAGGCTGAGGGCCCGGCGCTGCACCTGCCTGAGTGTCCATCACAGGGCGAGTGCCATATCGATTTGCAGTTATAGGCATGCTTCCATTGCGTGAGTGCGTGGCATCCTGATTTTTGTAGTGCGCCTTTGGCTGGTTGCCTCCGACTTCAGCACTTAAAATTGCTAGAGCAGACTGTGGTCTTGCACGGTGGTAGGAAGGCTGGCCAGTCTTGGTTTTCAGTCCCTGGTGACTGTTAAGCCCCATCCCCACGACAAGGAGCTGGCCTTGATGGGACTAAAGATCTTATGATATATATGGCATTGCTCGTTCCTGTATCTCTAACAAAATCACGCTGTTCATCATTAATTTCTGGACTGATTTTGTTTCGCACTCTTATCATGATGATTCTCAGTAATATCTTAGTCATGTGAATCATAAGGTTATGTGCGATGATCATCGCATTTCAATCGCATCCGATTTCTTTGATAGGGCTATGAATATAGATTGAGCATGTCGTCTGGTATATATCCCGCTGTTGTAGATATCATTCAATATTTTGTCATTATTTCTATTTCAAAATCGCCCCATGACTTCAATCTCTTCTTTAGTTATATTATCTGGTCCAGGAACTTTTGTGCTATCATATTGCGCAAGCATCTTTCATACTTCTTTGAGCATTTCTGGTCCTTCCCATTATGCTTAATATTACTCCTTTCCCTTCGTCATTATAAAAGATCTTTAATATATTATGTCCTTATGCTTTCTGTTTCAGTCAACAGGTCTCCTTCCTTTGATCTAAATATCCAGTTTTTGATTGCGTTTTCTTCCTGTTAATTCTTCAATTTGTTTGTAAATAGCTTTGGCATCTCTTTTTGTGCATTTCAATCTCTTTCATCTTTGTTTTAGTCATGCTTCTTTTGCTTCATTGCATTTTATTACAATTCTTTATTTAATCTCCTTATACTCATTTTTATTTTCTTTATCTTTTCTTCTTGTATCCATTAGCAAAATGTTCTGTCATCCATTTCTTTTTGAATTTGTCGTCACTGGTGGTATGCAGTCTTGATGTTGTAATGTATGTAAAATATGAGTGAACGCGCCCCTATATAAGGTACGGCGACTCTATTTCTCTCTTTGCTTTTGCGGCTTTTGACATCTGTTTTCATTTTTTTTAAACTGTCTCTATAAAAAAAAATGATGATACTGAAGCTAAAGTCGATTTGTACATAGTTTAGTTTTATTTGTTTTATATTCTGCTCTTTATAGAATTAGTGGTGAACAAAAAAAAAAAACTTCATTGCATCGGTTATATTAAAAGTAAAACATGAATGTGTTAACTTATAATAGAAAGATGTGATGATGGCTATCGAATTATGGCACAAATGTGTGCTTTCATTCAAACCTAAGATAGACAAGGAGAGATGAAGGTTAGCGAGAGAGCGAGAGAGAGAGAGATGGAGAGTGCAGCTTGGGGAGATAAAATTGTCATGACAACTTAGACGTCAAAGCAAGTCCAGTTACTCTGTCTATCCCTGACCTTGAGATAATTAAATGTTTTTTCCGCTGTCATGGCGGCTACGTGTCGGTAGTTTTATTCGGCTCTTGCTGATATATTTAAATGTATTACGCGACAGTCTAGTTGTGGGATGGGGTGTCCGGTTAGCGCAATCGATAAGGCGGTTGGCTTACCACGGCAACAGCCGGGGTTCGTACCCTGGCGAGGACACCTGGGTTTTACTAATTCCCTAAAAATTAGTGGGAGCCGCGATAGCTCAGTGGTTAGTGAACTGGACTACTACGGACAAGGGTAGGGTTCGATCCCAACCGACGGCTCCGGGTTCACCCAGCCTTAAAATGGGTACCGGATTTTTTCTGGGAAAGTAAAGCAGCACGGGCGTAATACCGACCACATTACCCAAAAATCATGTGCTGAAGGTCTGTAAAATATAGGGTCACTAACACCATATTTCCTATACGCCACTTGGCGTGACGGGGGGGTACTTTACTTTACTTACTAGTTGTGGGATAATGTGTTGCTATTCCCCGTTTTGGTGTATGTTTTACTTCTGACGAGTGGATGGACTGTGAACTTGACCAATGTTTAAGTGGAATATGATTTATTCTTCTTTGTGTATTGTGTTCGCGGTTCGACAGGCAAACACATAGTTCGACAACAATGGCGCCAGTCGGGTATGTCCAACCAGAATGTAAAATGTCTGTGACGGTGGATGGGGTGGATGAATCAGAAATGATCAACGGCCCAGAAAGCGAAACAGCAAAGTGTGTGTGGTACACATGAGGCATATTCAGGACACAAAAGATGAATATGGTAGACCACCGTGAAAGAGATTGGAGCCTCATCACGTAACATTTCAAAGAAAGCCATGGAGAGAAATTCTAACTTTTGTCATAAGAACAAACTAAAAATAACTACATGGAATTTTATGACCTTATACCGAGAAGGAAAATTAGAAAATCTTATGGTAGAAGCAAAACGATTAAAATGTAAATAATTTAGGCAATAATCATAACCTAAGATATGCTGATGATACTGTTCTACTAGCAGAAAATCCTAAAGATCTACAACAATTACTTAATGAAATAACATGACAAGAACAAAATATATGGGAAAGAAAATTCTCAGACCTACAAATAAATATCAAAGTTGAAGGAATACACCCGGAGACAGTTCAGAGCTACAACTATCTGGGACATATTATAACCAGTGATGGTAAATGTAAAACTGAAACAAACAAAAAGTAATTTTAATGTCATGAAGAACATACTAACATCAAAACAAATAACACCAGGACTAAAACTAAGAATGGCAAAATTTTACATCTTCTCAATATTCCTGTATGGTGCAGAAACATGGACGTTAGACAAGAAAACAGAACCGAAAATGTAAGTCTTTGAAATGTGGATTTATAGAAGAATAGGTAAAATTGGATGGAAAGAAGAGAAAACAAACGATGAAGTTTTAAAACAACTAAAAATGAAAAGAGAACTACCAAACACAATTAGAACAAGACAAATGAAATTTGTGGGGCATGTTAAAGACATAACAGCCTACTAAAAGTAATATTGGAAGGGAAAATACAAGTAAAGAGGCAGAGGCAGACCAAGACTAACATGGACGAGTAACATCAAAAGATGGAGAAGTTAACCTATGACAATCTGCACCATCAAAGCAAGAGACATAGTGGAATGGCGCTCCATAGTAGCCAACCTTCGATGCGGAGACGGCACTCAATGATGATGATGAAATATGTTTGGGTTATCGTAAAATACAAACCTCATTGTGTTTGAAGCAACCACAGTTTCAAGAGATCAGGCTAATTTTGTGTGGAAGGATTATTCTTGATCCTTCTTAACGATCCTCCAGAAAACCAAGCTCCGATGAGCCACATTGCTTGGTCATATCTTCTTCCCAATCCTTTGAGAGTTGACTTCTGATTCGCTGCGTTTTATTTTTGTTTCGACAACATAGTGGACACTCACCGTTGAACAAAAACATGTGTATAAAACCAATGATGAATACGATTTTAATGAAGTAAATTGGATAATATTTTCTGTGTTGTTAGGTTAAAGGGCGCACATATACACACTGAGAAAGATAGGCACATACACATACATATGCTGAGACATGTAGACTTAAACATACACACACACACACACACATATCACATGAATACTCAGACTAAATTGTATTTCCATATTCACAATATTTCTAAGAAAATAGAGATAAAGCACACATCTTACTGTATGTTAGTGCAACAGCATATTGTATGGGCTATGTGGTCAGTAATACGCTAGGGCGCCCCACTTTCCAATTAAAATCCTATATCCATTAAAGGTCGGGTGGACCTGAGAGCAACCTACCACGATCGAACCCCGAGTAATTATTAAGTGACCAAAATATATAAAAGGGAGGCGGGCGGGGGGGGGGGGGAAGAGGGAGAGGAGGCGGGGGAGGCGGGGGAAGAGGGAGGCGAGGGGGGGAGAGATGAAAAAAACTGAGGGCAAAGCTAAATCTGAGAGTAAAAATATTTGCTCAAAGAAAATGAAACACAATAAATGTAAGTGGAAAAGAGCACTGAAAAAAGTAATAATAGAGAACACTGCATTTATATGCAGTGGTTCAGTAAGAGGAAACTCTTCAAATAAATCATTGCCTATTTAGACAGTCTGATTACCTCTATTTGAAAGATCAAAATATAGAGTTTGCTATCACTGGACTTTAGTATTAGTAAAAAAAAAACAGTAAAGTACCCCCGTCACGCCAAGTGGCGTATAGGGAATATGGTGTAGTGACCATAAATTTTACAGACCTTCAGCACATGATTTTTGGGGTAATGTGGTCGGTATTACGCCCGTGCCGCTTCACTTTCCCAGAAAAAAAATCAGGTACCCATTTAAGGCTGGGTGAACCCGGAAGCAGTCGGTTGGGATCGAACCCTACCCTTGTCCTTTGTAGTCCAGTTCACTAACCACTGAGCTATCGCGGCTCCCGGACTTTAGTATTAATTATCTTAAAATGCAAACAAATAATCGAACATATTTTGTTAGGAAATAATTTTATAAAAGAAAAAAAATAGCATTCGTATCTCACTGGAGTTGCATCCAAGCCAACACTATTAATTTCTGATTTTCATTGAAACGACGTTCAATCGGAAGACAAAATGAAAACTTTTGAGATGTGCACAGACAAAAATAGCACGATTTATTAAAAAAAAATTGTAAAAACATAAAAAGCCCTGAAACAATTTCCGACAAGAATATCAATATTATAAATATGTCAGACGTGAAAAAAACAATGTTACAGCTCTGACGGTAATGGATTATGATCGTTGTAGATAGCCAATGCAAAGGGACGGCCGCGATATACATGAGAGCAATATCATTGTCGTATATACAAATATAAGCTCAGAATCTAACAGGATGGCAAGGAGCATAAGAGGGCGAAGATCTAATAAAATAAACATGTCAAGCGTATGCAATAATGGGTGAATATGAAAGAAAAGCAAAACTGCTCTAGCCATTTCATCAAAAACAATATTCTAAGGAGACTTAACCTCAAAGCGCGTCACAAATGAGCTCATAAAGCGATGAACGTAGCAAGGGGCCATTAACTCAATAGAATTTCTTGCCAAAATTACTCCTTGATCTTGGTCGACTCTGTCAAATTATGTCTCAAATTACAGAAAGTTAAACGTAATGTCTCAATGGTCCTTCCTGTGGCTTGATCATTTATGTTTTTACTGCACATTTTTCTCCTATCGATTTCACTTTCTCCGGTAACCTAATAGTGTATTCACTTTTAAGATCTGTAAACGCGTGACAAAGGGATAGTTTGTATATGACAGAATAAACGTTAAGTATACACATTTTTTTTTGAGCAAATTGACTGGCGGTAATCAACTTCTGAGTAAGAACCCTAGACCAACTGTGCAATAACTTCCAGAGAGTGGTCATCCAGTGGATACCATCACACTGTAATATACACGGAAACGAACGTGCAGACAAAGTAGCTAAAGTGGGAGGGAGATTACCACAAGAGAACCATCTGGTCAGCTACTATGAAGCCAAATCCATCATCAAAGGCCAGTACTATAAAAATGGAAATAAGAACACCCAAAGTATAACGAGAGGACGGATACCTCCAACTATCAAGGAGGGATCAAGTCATCATACTTCGCCTATGCACTGGCCACAACAGAATGAGAAACCACATGTTCACCAAACTCAAAATAGGAACTACCAGCCTATGCCACTGTACCCTGGATAACATGACAACAAAACATATTCTACAGGATTGCCCCCAGTACACAGAACTGAGAAGAGCAATGTGGTCCACACCCACCTCCCTGGAAGAAAAACTATATGGGGAACCGAATCACTTAAACAGACAGCCACCTTCATTAAAGAGTCCGGAGTCCTAGTCTGAATGAGCCATGATCGCAGAAGTAGAAGAACTTCTGAGTTAAAATCACGAGTTTATCGAATTATCAGAGATTGATAGAAGGGGTGAGAAAATATGTCGAGAGTTAGGTACACAACACAATGAGCTCGTCTCAAGACGCACAAGAAACTTGTAACAAAGCAGCGCGCAAATATCTGTGCAAATAGTGAGGAAGCTTTGAGTAACAGCGCTGAGAACTTGAATATTGAATGATGCAAATGGTGGAGACATACACATTGAAGTTACTGGCACAAACATGAGACGAGCTCTCACTCAAAGACACTTTCGAGATTCTGTTTGGGTAGCTATCTCTGGTAGACAAACATGCGTTCTGGAAAGCGAGAACTGCTACAGATGAAATGTTTACACTAATTATTCTCTGAACAGAACCAATATTGCACAAGACTAGATCTACTGAACAGATTCTAGTGACAAATTCACAGCCACTTAAACCGGATAGTTTCGTTATGCAGTCGACAGAAATGAGTTTACTGTGAACCAGTTATGTGTTACACAAGAATAAATTTTTAAAAAAAGGGAAAGGGCCCCAGTCGCGCCAAGTGGCGTATAGGGAATATGGTGTTAGTGACCATAATTTGTACAGTCCTTCGGCACATGATTTTTGGGTAATGTGGTCGGTATTACGCCCGTGCCACTTTACTTTCCCAGAAAAATCCGGTAACCATTTAAGACTGGAAGAACTCGGAAGTCGTCGGTCAGGATCGAACCCGACCTCTTGTCCTTTGTAGTCCAGTTCACTAACCACTGAGCTGTCGCGGCTACACAAGAATACTTCAGTGAGAAGGGTGACAACATCGCACGGTAACACCATAGGGATATTTCTCTATGACGAAGCTGGTCTAGGCTGCCACGTCATGGGGTGCCAGCTACAGGAGACGTTAACATTATTTTTTTTTTAAAACTGCATTCATACTATGCCTTTAAAAAAACAATTGAGCAACAATTTACAAATAATAATGCAGCAATGAAGTACAACAAACAACAACACACATATATATATATAAGGATATATACACAGATATCGCCACATGGCGATAATTTGATAGATACTCAAGAAAGGAACTTTAAAAAAGGTCACTTTCCTGCGGTCCAGAGCTTGGTCAGCTTCTGAATGAACTAACATAAATGGCAGGCTGACCTACTATGTATCTCACTGAACAGGCAGTCAGGTGAGATATAACAAGGAAGGGTTCTAAAAATATGGGGAGGTGGGTACAAGATAAACTGTGTATATCTAACTGTGGCTATGAACACCGTACAGATATGCAAAAAAGCATGTTTACATAACCATACATATCTACACGCATAGGTGTGTATATATTACCACAAAGCGCACGAAAGAAAACCAGAAGGTGTCCAAATGTGCCAATACATATGCAGACAAATATACATACATGTATAGGTTCGGTAGCGCATGGGGATAAGAAATGTGTGGTAGGTATCCTATGTGTATGAGAACGATATGTTTATGTCTTGGGGAGAGAGCGAACCCAACTGGGTCTCATTACCCATACAAACATGTGGACTTAATACAAACATCTGCATAGGACAAGGATGTAGTAATGGTGCCAATTTGGACTTAAAACAAACATGTGGACTTAATACAAACATGTGGACTTAATGCAAACAACTGTAGAGGACAGTGATGTGATAATATGCCATGCCTGTTTTCCTACTCAAGCCCCCCCCCCCCCATAAAAACAACACACATCTAAAGCGAACTCTCTGGAAAAATCACATCCTTCGATTTTAAGGATTCTTGACTTAGTTGATATGACATACTTTTCTATATAGTTCTTGTGAGAACAAGTATGCATAGAATAGGCATGGATTTGTCTGCAGCTGTTTCTCTCATTGAAAAAATGTAGTTTCTGGAAGGTTATTGTGATTAGTTACGATACAGCTACACCAAAGACATTGCTAAGACACTAGGCATTCAACCTGTACGCCATAAAGCACTATCGACATAAAAAAAAGAGAGACAATATATGTATGAGGCAACAGACAAAGCCCTACTGAATCATGAAGGCCACTTTAAACCACACTGCTTTATCCTTTAATCAACATAACCTTGAAGGCTACATGGATTCAAGCAACGGGATAAAGATGGTAAAGTCTGGAGTTTAATGTACAATATGCAGGATTTACCAGATCCTCGGTGTCTACTATTACAATGTTTGAGCTTCCAAGAAATTCCTCCAGATCAGGCTTCAGGAGAAAGTGATGATAACGGCCAGGGTTTCTATGAGGAACTTATACAGAAACATTAGATTGACGAAACACTTGATGGAGGAAACACTTGATGGAGGAAACACTTGATGGGGGAAACACTTGATGGGGGAAACACTTGATGGACGAAACACTTGATGGACGAAACACTTGATGGAGGAAACACTTGATGGGGGAAACACTTGGTGGACAAAACACTTGAACGTTGAAACATAAGATAATCGAAACACTAGATGGGCGATACTACTACTAGCAGAAAATCCTAAAGATCTACAACAATTACTTAATGAAATAAACATGACAAGAAAAAAATACGGACTAGATATGAATATCAAAAAGACTAAAACTATGATCATAAACAAAGAAGATACTCAAAACCACAAGTGGATATCAAAATAGAAGGAATAGACCTGGAGACAGTTCAGAACTACAACTATAGTAGGTAAAGGATAATAAAAATAATTAGCCTATCCTATAAGGTATAGGATAGGCTAATTATTTTTTTTCAATAATGTGGTAAATATGTCATCAAATAAAAACTCTTGACATTTGAATGTGAAGTTTTAAATGTAACACAATGTAAGTGCCTAAAATACATAACATATGTGATAGAGCAGGATGGATGGGCCAACATAAACTTGGATCAGAGAGGTCGCTGGAGGGAATCTTCAAGCAAGGAAAGTCACTTAGTATATCATAAGGCACTGCTAAAGTTCCAGCGTTCAAAGAAACACAGCAACATGAAAAAGCTAATGAAAGTACAAATCGAATTTTAAAAAAATTCGGATGGCCCTGACCGATTATAGCACGCATAAAGGAGATTTAAAAGCTACAATGTTAAACTATGTTACACGGCAAGTATGGAATAACTTGTCTAGAAGAATTTGTGAAATTAGTCACTTGTGCGCATTCTTGATTATTGATCCTTCCCGCGCCGTTAGACGTCGCATAGAGCTTGTCATGTTTTTTTTCCACCAATCTCTATTCTGGGCGAGATGTTCGATCTTATCTAATGATGAGTTTATGCCTGACAACTTTGCTTCTCTTATAAGTGTTCTTTTTAGTGTCACTCTAGGTCTTCCTCTTTTTCTGTACCCTGATGTTTCCCATTGAAGAGCTTATTTTGGAATTCTCTTGTTGTTTCTTCTCAGCACATGTCTGACATATGTCCGTATTATTTCCTTAATTGTGGAGGAGATCTTTGGTTTCATGAAGATTTCACTTATTTCAATATTAGTCTTGAATTCATTCCATTGTACACAGAGTATTTTTCTTAATTTGTTTTCAAAAGCGTTTATTTGTATTCTCAATCTCTTTTGTTGTTTTCCAGCTTTAAATGCATAGGTAAGTGTTGTAAAAGCGTTTGTGTTGAATATTCTAAGTTTGGTTTTCTTGCATAATATTTTTGATTTCCATATTTTATCCAGGTTTAATTTGTTGCTGCTTTTGCTATCCTGCTTCTGATCTCTTTCTTTGTTTCACCTTCTTGATCTATATTACTACCAAGATATATATATCTTTCCTACTCTTTCCAATGCCTGGCGATTGAGATATATATTGCCTTCTGGGGTATCGTTATTTTTCATTATTTGGGTTTTATTCCTATTGATTTCAAGTCCTATTTTTCCGCAATGGATGATAAGGTATGTGTGATATTTTGCATCTTGTTGATATTGTCACTTAGGAGTACTATATCATCTGCCAAATCTAGATCTTTCAAGTTATTCGTGTCATACCATTTAATGCCATTATTGTCTTCGCGACATTTACTCATTATGTAATTGAAGGTAATTCCAAATAGCAATGGTGATAGCATACATCCCTGTTTGACTCCTGTTTCATTTCGAAACCAATCACTCATTCCCTCCTCTCTGTGAACTGCGCAACTATAACTGTCTGTGAACTGCGCAACTATAACTGTCTGTGAACTGCGCAACTATAACTGTCTGTGAACTGCGCAACTATAACTGTCTGTGAACTGCGCAACTATAACTGTCTGTGAATTGCGCAACTATAACTGTCTGTGAACTGCGCAACTATAACTGTCTGTGAACTGCGCAACTATAACTGTTATATATGTCTTTGTTATAATGGTGGTCCTTTTTGGTGGTATTCCGTAATGTTTCAAGATATTCCACAAGGACAATCTATATATGCTGTCAAACGTCTTTTTTTTTAATCAATGAAATTGCAGATTAATGTCTGTTGTTTTTCTGTATGTTTCTGGTATTATCCTTAGAGTGAATATTTGTTGAAGACAGCTTCTCCCCGTTCTGAATCCTGCTTGTTCTTCGAGCATAATATTATCTACAACATCTTTTACTCTCTTTTCTACACGATTCTACAGAAAACCTTGGTGGCAACTGACAAAAGCGTTATTCCCCTCCAGTTATTACAATTTTTAAGATCAGAGGAGGATTCACCTGCACATCGTGCAACATTATCTATTCTGTCATATGTAAGCGATGTAAGATGACCTACATAGGCGAATCAGGACGCTGAATATTAGAAAGATGCCGGGAACATCTGTATGACATCATTCGAGATGCAGGCACCCCAATAACATCCCACTGCAACTCTAAGAGCCAACACGTTAAGGCGGATGTCCAAGTTACTGGCCTGTTATGCTCTGACAGCCGTAGCCGATTCACCTTAGAGAATCGTCTGATCGCCAGTATGGGTTGCCTCACCCGACAGGGCATCAATGTATCCATTTCTCACTGGTAATCTATTACCTCTCTCTCTCCCCCTTCCCCCTTTATTTCTGTAATTATCTGCTCCCTTCCGATTCCCTCCCTCTCTCCTCTCCTCTCTTTCCTCTCCTACTCCTGTTTTGGCCCCTTACTCCCTGACATCATCTCCCCAGGCGATTTTTAGGGACTATATTACACATCTGGTAGTACCTTGGCATCCTTCCTCATGAATCATGATCCCTATTAATCAACTTATATTTAAAATGGCAGCTTCACTGATATTGTTTGCATGTTCTCCACTGACATTTATTACACATTACTTACATTCTGCCACTTTATATTCCAGTTCTCTCTCCTTTTTTCTTGTTATTTTATTTCCATGTAGCTGGTTTTATACTATTCCTGTCTGACACTACCATCCTGTACACCAGTCTCTCCCTAATCCCCATATTACGCCTCATTTACCTCCTTATTTCCTGTATGAAGTCTGGTTTTGTTTGATCGTCTTCACTCCATAGTACAAACTTCCCTTACCTTTGCTGTTACCTGTGCCACTCTTGACTGAATCTCACACTTCATTCTATCACCTTCCAATCTTATCGGACTTCTCGTCTAATCACGTGAATGATTTGTTTCCTCCCTCCCTTTCCGTCTCTCGCGAATTATCCCATTTAACTCACAGCCATCTACTCGCTGGATGCTTTTGAATCTTTGGATCAGATAGTCTCGGTTTAATTTTATATATATATATATATATATATATATATATATATATATATATATATATATATATATATATATATATATTAGTTTACTCATTTTTACATATTATCTATTTTTTATCCTCCGATACTGGAGTCTGTAGAAATGTGGTTTTACAGAAGAATATTGAGAGTACCATGGACAGCTAAGAAGAGTAATGAAAAAGTTCTGAAAGAGGTCAAAGCAAAAAGAGAACTAATTTCCAATATTAGGAAGAGAAAATCATCATTTTTTGGCCATGTAATGAGAAGAGAACAACTGGAATATATTGTAACAACTGGAAAAATTGAGGGACGAAGAGATAGAGGGAAGCAAAGAGAAAAAATAACAGACAGCTTAAGAGAATATTATATAATACCTTGCTATTTCCAGTTCTTGAGGCTAATTCTGTTTCAACCGCCAGATTATCTATATAAGTTCTTTATCACATGTTGCGGAGTTGTTCACCCTATTATTAATGTCTTTACATAATGCTTTGGCTAGTATTTTACCTTAGTCAGTCTTGACATTTAACAAGGCTAGTTTGATTTCATGCCTATTTTGGATATGTTTCCATGTGATGTCTGATATCCTTGCTTTTCTTTCAGTTTCTTTAAATCTAGCACTTCATTCAACTGGTGTCAATAATGCTGTGTTGTGGATATCCCATAGTCCGTTAGACAAAGTGACACAAAAAAAAAAGATGCATCAGGTGTGCTAGTAGCTGCTACAGAGCACATGTTATTGGGTCCACAGATAACAAGAGGTTGAGATTGATCACAATAGAGAATTCGTTTTGTTCACAGTTTTAACGTTCACAATAGAGAATTCGTTTTGTTCACAGTTTTAACGTTCACAATAGAGAATTCGTTTTGTTCACACAGTTTTAACGTTCACAATAGAGAATTCGTTTTGTTCACACAGTTTTAACGTTCACAATAGAGAATTCGTTTTGTTCACACAGTTTTAACGTTCACAATAGAGAATTCGTTTTGTTCACACAGTTTTAACGTTCACAATAGAGAATTCGTTTTGTTCACACAGTTTTAACGTTCACAATAGAGAATTCGTTTTGTACACACAGTTTTAACGATCACAATCGACGATTTTTTGTTGTTTTGTTCTCACAGCCTTAAATTGGTATCTGATCTCTGTTCTTAGAGAAACAAAGTCGGCACTAGAGGAAAGTTGACTCCATTATCCAAAATGTGTCGATGTTTGGAAACAATAAATATGGATATAATACCGGGTCCTTCTACGTCTAGAGGCGTGATGGAATTATTTCTTCTAATTTCTTTCGCTCATTATGTGTTTTCTTTCCTGCAAAACAAATTCACGGCGGAGAGAGAAGAGACAAGCGAATGTAAAAGCTTGTATGAAAAGTAAAAACTCGTTATATATTGTAAAAGGTGTATACTGTATGTTGGTAAAGCAAAATAACGAAGGTCAAAGAAGGAGTGTGGAGAAGTGCATTTATTGAACTGCATTAAAACAAATCTATCACCCTAACTGTACGTAGTTGACATTAGCGCAAGTTTAAAATCACTGAAATGAACACTTCAATCTTTATCTATTCTGATAATGTGTTGGTTTACGTTGCGGTAACACGGAAGGCAGGTTAGATGTCTGTTTGTGTTTGGCGATCCTTATTGCTCTTACGTGACAAACCTAATGTGAGATGGGGCACTTAACCTTTCAATAACATTGTTCCGTAGGGTTCGTCAAATGACTAAGTTAAATATATCGGTGGACAGTACCTAGAGCTGAGACTCAGAGCTCCATTACTGAGTTGCTACAGTAAACGGCTTAGCAACGAAGCTAAGAATATTGGGTGTGTCGCTTATTAGTAAACCGTGACTCTGCAAACAAGGATTCTCAGGCTGCACATTTGGCACTTGCTCTAGCATCGCAATGCACAGTTTTACAACTGCTGCTTTAAATAGGATTTTCCAGCAACGATCAACCGACAAAGAGGAGCAATGGTCGCATTTAAAAAAAAGTGTTAACAAAACGTTAGACAACGACTGAAGAAAACGTGACTAAACAAAGTGAGCTAAAGACAGATAACTAATAAAATATATTAATATACTTATATTAATAGGAATATAAGTTTATTGTATTTTAGACAAAAGCGATAAATTGGCGTGACGAATGTGTTCTATGTGCACATGACAGCAGCGTTAGAACAGTGGCTGTAATAGTATAATACAGTGCGTTATATATAGCAATGGCCTATCAGGTAAAGAATATATTATGCCCTCCTGTACTCTTAACTACGCTTCAAATTGTCACGTGAATATGAAATGTCATCGACACAGTGTTGGTGTTTGTTTTAATGTATTGTAACTACACGACGGCTGATTAGACTAGTCCAGCATTTAGAGCTTACACTTTTCATATTTGATTGCTACGTCTAGATATTTATATTTGATTGTTTAAAGCTGTTTGTTCATAGACGCACTACACCTCTTGTTTGTTGTTGTAATGTATCATCTTTTTGTAGTCGCGTTATAGCAGCTTATATTTGTAGTCGTGTTATATAACTTTATGTTTGTAATCGTGTTATGTCACCTTATGTTTGTAGTCGTGTTATGTCACCTTATGTTTGAAGTCGTGTTATCTAACCTTATGTTTGTAGTCGTGTTATCTAACATTATGTTTGTAGTCGTGTTATGTCACCCTATGTTTGTAGTCGTATTATGTCACCTTATGTTTGTAGTCGTATTATCTAACCTTATGTTTGTAGTCGTGTTATGTCACCTTATGTTTGTAGTCGTATTATGTCACCGTATGTTTGTAGTCGTGTTATTTCACCGTTATTTTTGTAGTGGTGTTATTTCACCGTTATGTTTGTAGTGGCGTTATTTCACCGTTATGTTTGTAGTGGTGTTATTTCACCGTTATGTTTGTAGTGGTGTTATTTCACCGTTATGTTTATAGTGGAGTTATTTCAGCGTTATGTTTGTAGTGGAGTTATTTCATCGCTATGTGTGTAGTGGTGTTATTTCACCGTTTATGTTTGCAGTGCTGTTATTTCACCGTTTGTGTTTGCAGTGGTGTTATTTCACCTTATGTTTGTAGTGGTGTTATTTCACCTTATGTTTGTAGTGGTGTTATTTCACCTTATGTTTGTAGTGTTGTTATTTCACCTTATGTATGTAGTCGTGTTATGTCACCTTATGTTTGTAGTCGTGTTATGTCACCTTATGTTTGTAGTCGTGTTATGTCACCTTATGTTTGTAGTCGTGTTATGTCACCTTATGTTTGTAGTCGTGTTATGTCACCTTATGTTTGTTCTGGTGTTATTTCACCTTTATGTTTGTTCTGGTGTTATTTCACCGTTATGTTTGTTCTGGTGTTATTTCACCGTTATGTTTGTAGTGGTGTTATTTCACCGTTATGTTTGTAGTGGTGTTATTTCACCGTTATGTTTGTAGTGGTGTTATTTCACCGTTATGTTTGTAGTGGTGTTATTTCTCCGTTATGTTTGTAGTGGTGTTATTTCACCGTTATGTTTGTAGTCGTGTTATTTCACCGTTATGTTTGTAGTGGTGTTATTTCACCGTTATGTTTGTAGTCGTGTTATTTCACCTTATGTTTGTAGTGGTGTTATTTCACCTTATGTTTGTAGTCGTGTTATTTCACCTTATGTTTGTTCTGGTGTTATTTCACCTTATGTTTGTAGTCGTGTTTTTTCACCGTTATGTTTGTAGTGGTGTTATTTCACCGTTATGTTTGTAGTGGTGTTATTTCACCGTTATGTTTGTAGTGGTGTTATTTCACCGTTATGTTTGTAGTGGTGTTATTTCACCGTTATGTTTGTAGTCGTGTTATTTCACCGTTATGTTTGTAGTGGTGTTATTTCACCGTTATGTTTGTAGTCGTGTTATTTCACCGTTATGTTTGTAGTGGTGTTATTTCACCGTTATGTTTGTAGTGGTGTTATTTCACCGTTATGTTTGTAGTGGTGTTATTTCACCGTTATGTTTGTAGTGGTGTTATTTCACCGTTATGTTTGTAGTGGTGTTATTTCACCGTTATGTTTGTAGTGGTGTTATTTCACCGTTATGTTTGTAGTGGTGTTATTTCACCGTTATGTTTGTAGTGGTTTTGTGACAAAGTGACAAGTTATTTGTTACATGTAGCATGATCAACCTTGGATCGTTAGCAACAATAGAGAACAAAGCGCGGAAAGAGAAAAGTAAGAACACGATTAAATATTCCAAGGATGATCGAGGATGTGATTCAGTAATTAATTAGTTAATTAATTCTCTCTCTCTCTCTCTCTCTCTCTCTCTCTCTCTCTCTCTCTCTCTGCGTTCAGGACTCAATCAGAGTAAGGATTCCAGACTCTCACATGAAGTCAGCTGTCAGGCTAAGTGTGTTGATCGCCCCCACAGACAGAACATCACAATCAGAGTCTGTCAGATCCACTCTGACTGAACACCCGTTAATACGTTGCACTGTGTTCTGCGCCAGTGGCCCATTGTATCCGATTTCAGCCAGCATTTTATTCGGGTTTGCTTTCCCTAGCCTTTGATTGTCCCCAATCTTCAATAAAAGAGTGATTGAAAGATGGTATGTCAGGGGAATGGAAATTGAAAAAAAAGGAGATCAATTACAAAGAAACAAGCGTAAGAAAGAAGTATTAGAGTCGTGTGTGTCGAAATTTTTTTTTAGTTAGAATAGAGTTAACGATTGAGAGAACAAAAAGGAAGGGGGTAGAGTAGGAAAACGAATAGGATTTACAAAGATAGACACACATGGCTGGATACAGAAAGAAAGGAATATATTGTATGAAAGGAAGCAATTATTTTGAAAATGGAGTTTGACATGAGTTGTAAGATATATTGTGTGAAATAATCGATTTTTTTTTGGTGTTGTTGAAGATATATTGTTGAATATAAGAAGAGAAAAACCTCTACAAAGAGAAGACAATTAAATAACAAATGGAGGGTATATCTCAAGAGGGTTACATGTGGCAAGCGGTACAGAAGATGGGGGAAGTAGTTGAAAGGTTAAGTGGTAGTTTGCAGATGCAGGAGATATCAAGTAGAGTACCAATATTTGAAGGACAAGTAGAAAAGTTTGAAAATTGGGTACAAGCAATTGAGTTCTGGGGTAATAGGAAAAAGTTAAACCAGGTAGAGTGGAAAGACTTAGCAGTGGCCACAAGTCAAGGGGCAGTGCTGATGTATGTAAGAAGAAGAGTTGAGGATAGAAGTGAAGAATCATGGCAAGAGTTTCAGACATATTTAGCGAGTTGATATGGGAGACATCAGGATGAGCAGCATGCTTTAATGGAGTTAAAAAGGGTAAGGCAGGAAGGGTATGAATCAATACAGGAGTATGGGGAAAGAATAAGGGAGATGGCGGAAAGAGGATTTGGTAAGAGGGGTAGAATCAGAGCAAGTAGACAGATACTAGTGGCAACATTGATAGAATGAGTAAGAGACAAGGGGTTAAAGTTAACATTATCAAGGAAAAAGAATACAAAGATGGCGCAGTTATTAGACATAGCGATTGAAGAAGAAGGGTTAGTAAGAAGATTTGAAGAACATAATCAACAAGGAGAAAAGGGTGTGAGAGATAGACAGGAGAGTCCAATGGAAATAGACCATTTTAGGAGAAGGGAGGAGAAGCAAGAAGGTAGACAAATAGTAAATAGTATGCAAGAGGGAAGAGCATGCTATAGATGTGGGAAGGTAGGACATATAAAATATCAGTGTAAACAAGGAAGTATTACATAAAGAAGAGGGCAGATAGTAGAGGTATGAGAGACAAGAAGATGTTTCTGTTGTGGCAAAGTTGGGCATTTAGTGGGTAGGTGTAGAGAAGCGAATGGGCCTAAGGAAAGGAAGGATAAATGGTAGGGAACAATAGTTTGAGAGTTATTAAGGATAATTAAATAACTCGAAGAAGGTATAAGGCAGTGAAACAGGGGATAGGAGAGGAGGATGAATGAAACAGAGCATAAATAATAGTGTAGCTGAAACAGACTATAGTAGTAGACAGAAAGGGGATGATAAGCAAAACAAATCATAAATAAGAGTTTAGCTGAAACAGGCTATAGAAGGGGTAGATAAGTAGAGATAAAGAGAAGGGACCAAATAAGCACGATTTGGGGTGAACTGTTTTCAGGAAAATGGGGAAATGAGAAACAGAAGATGAGTTTTAAGTCAGTTGCATCTGGGCTGTGGTCCCATGCGGGCGACTAAAGAAATTCAGTCGAGACCGTGGACTTAGAGAGAATGAGTTGAATAGTTGGAAGTTAGGTTAGTCTTAGGGCAGTGGCCAGTAGTTAGTTGTAAGAATTCGAGGATTTTGTGTTTGTTAATTAGTAAGTGTTCTGTGTTAGATGTTAGAATAAGATATATGTTGAGAACAGTGAATAAGGTAGATTGCTTGGTCTGCAACACAACTGATTATGAATCAGAGCAGTCAACGCAGTGATCTTGTTGGACAATTGTAGTTAGCTCCTACCATGAAGATGTAGATGGGTAGAGAGAGCATATGTTGAATGCAGCGGATGAAGCTAGGGTTGCTTTATCTGAAATAACCTGATTATGAATCAGAGCAGTTAACGCAATGAATCTGGTGGAGATGTGGAATTTCTCCAACAGTAGACGACTTTGAGGAAGTCGTAGCAGAAAACCTGAGAAGCTGTGTTTAGCTTCTACCATGTAAAAGTGACTATTTTTGTGATCATGTTTGATTGCACATACGTGGAAATCCATGTAGAGATTTCATAGAGACTTGCTAAGCTAGGAATTAGCTTGTACCATGAACAATTGACTTTAGTGATCATGAATGATTGCATACACCATAAGGAACGTCAAGAAAGACTTCCATAGAGACTTGTCAAGATATGAATAGCGTTGTTATGAATATTTGATTATTTAAGTGATCATGAATGATCGCATACACCATAAGGAACGTCGAGAAAGACTTCCATAGAGACTTGTCAAGTTATGAATAGCGTTGCTATGAATATTTGATTTTCTGTGGTCAGGTTGATCACTCCCATAGTCGGGAACCTCATGGAAGAGTTCTACGAAAACCATGAGGTTCGCACATATTCTTGATGTTAACGTATGTTTTGTCAAATTGTAAATGTTCTGTATGCTCCGGACATGCGCTTGTAATTAAAGATGTTTTTGTGTTCAATTGAACTGTTGTTAAGTCATTCAAGCAGTTTAATTATGCAATGATCCAGCGAGTGAACGAGCGGGGATAAGTCGCGGAGAAGTAACACAACACAACACAACGTGAAGTACAAAATTACAGATCATGACGACTCGAAGAGAACGGCGGTAACAGGGCGAGCACACAACAAGTCCGAAGGAGTAACGACACGTTACAGGGGAAGTGGTCAAGAGAGGGGTTGTTACTCCATCCAGCAGCGAGAAATCTTCAGAGGAGATACGGCCATTGACAGTATCACGAGTCATGCTCATCGTGCAGATGCACCTGTGGTAACTTCGGACTCGTGATACGAGGAATCCGTGATGATGTCACGGAATGTTGTTATTGAATGTCGTCATTTAAGGAGAGCATAAGGTGCTCTGTCGTACAAGGAAGAGTTATCTCTCGTCGCCCTGCATTAGTGGCGGTCAAGTTTAACCAGGCATAAAAATACTGTGTGTCCGTTATTCATTTCATAAAGAGTATCGGTTACATTTACGACAAACGGTTACAGTGTTATTTCACCGTTATGTTTGTAGTGGTGTTATTTCACCGTTATAGGCATGCTTCCCATTGGCGTGAGTGCGTGGCATCCTGATTTTTGTAGTGCGCCTTTTGGCTGGTTGCCTCCGACTTCAGCACTTAAAATTGCTAGAGCAGACTGTGGTCTTGCACGGGTGTAGGAAGGCCTGGCCAGTCTTGGTTTTCAGTCCCTGGTGACTGTTAAGCCCCATCCCCACGACAAGGAGCTGGCCTTGATGGGGACTAAAGATCTTATGATATATATGGCATTGCTCGTTCCTGTATCTCTGTATCTAATTATGGAGTAAATGGCAGGATGTACAAATGGGTCAAAGCATACCTGCATAACAGGAGAGCCAGAGTGCAACTGGATGGTCTTAAGAGTAAGAAGGTCTTACTGCGCCAGGGCGTTCCACAGGGAGGGGTACTATCTCCAACACTTTTTCTGATCTACATCAATGACCTAGTTACTGAACTACCACATGGTATCAAAGTGGCAATGTATGCAGATGACTTGGTAATGTGGTGCACAGAGGAGTATGCAACAGTGGCCTCCAAATTGTTACAAAGAGCTATGAATGCACTGAATTCATGGACAAATAGATGGTGTATCAGCATCAATACAGACAAATGCAGTACTACACTTTTCACTCTTTCCCCAAAACAAAAAGCAGGAGCCATCTATATAAACAATGAGCCTGTGAAAGAAGACATACAGGCTACGTATCTCGGAGTTACATTTGATAACAAACTATCTTGGAAACAGCAGATAAATAAGGCAACCCAAAAAGCAAGGAGAAAATTGGCTATTCTAAGAAAGCTGTGTGGAACTACGTGGGGTGCGAGTGGGAAAATACTCAGTAAAGTTTACCAACAGAGTATACGCCCACATTTAGAATATGGATCATCTGCATGGTGTTCAGCATCAAACACCACACTTCAAGAACTGGATAAAGTACAAAACCAGGCACTTAGGGTCATCACAGGAGCAATGAAATCAACACCAATATTAGAGATGGAGAAATTGTGGAGGATACCAGCACTGAGAGAACGGAGGGACACAAAGGTGCTGATACAGGCAGAAAAATTTGCTTGCATGCCGAGACATCCAATGAAGGACCGATTCCAAAATCTTGCATTGGGACGACTTAAGAGAAGCAGTTTTATCCACCAAGCCAAGCGTATTAGTAGACAAACACCAGACATGCCAAGAGCTGTTAACCCCCTACTGCCCATACCAGAACAGACTCCCTGGACAGAGGAATCTGGATTATCAGTTCAAATACGGACAGAAGTGAAAGGAATAGTTGATAAAGAGGAACAGAATAGTCTACAGCGAAAAACAATAACTCTCAGTTTCCTGGATGAAGAATACCCACAAGACCTATGGATTCGTGTGTATACAGATGGATCAGCACAGAATGCAGTAAAAAATGGGGGAGCAGGTGCATATATAGAATACCCAAATAACACTAGGGATATGAATAAAATAGCAACAGGGAAATATTGTCACAATTATGATGCAGAAATACAAGCAATAAAGTTAGCAATAGAAAAACTGCTGAACATTAATCTTAGCCCGCAGCCTGTAGTGTTTTTGACAGATGCAAGATCAGTACTCCAGGCACTACAATCCAGAAAATTACCACATCTGCAGACCTTATTGACTGAACTCTGCAAGCACCACAGGGTTGCCCTGCAGTGGATCCCATCTCACTGTGGAATACCAGGAAATGAGAAAGCAGATCAGTTGGCAAAGGAAGGTTCAACAGGCACACAACTAGATACACCTGTTACATACCATCATAAGAAACAGATAATCAAATCAATCAGAGGACCACAAGCCCCAAATCAGGATGCCTTTTATAATATGAATAGATATGAACAAGTTATCATTATACGTCTCAGAACAGGACACAATCGACTCCATAGTCACATGTATACAAAATTCAAGATCGGCACCTCAACTACTTGTACATGTGGACAGGCGCCCCAGACTGCTGAACACATACTTCAAGACTGCACTGAATATAGTAGACTGAGGAAAATCCATTGGCCCATAGATACAACACTACAGACAAAACTATATGGGCCACTGCAAGAATTACAAAAGACAGTAACATTTATACAGGAAACGACATTGCAGATATAGACAATGCTTCAGGCGAACGAAAGATAGATAGATAGATTTCACCGTTATGTTTGTAGTGGTGTTATTTCACCGTTATGTTTGTATTGGTGTTATATCACCTGATATCTGTAGTCGTGTTATTTCACATTATGTTTGTAGTCGTGTTATATCCCCTTATGTTTGTAGTGTTATTTCACCTTATGTTTGTAGTCGTGTTAAGCCGTTTGTGTTATACCTCGAGCTCTACTCCTTTATAATCTCCTTGTATACAATCCTTTGATTAGATTAAATTACAGGGCTTTCTCTTTATGTTCGTCCATTTTATTTCATGTCTGTCGATATTTCTCAATATAGATTCTATATTTTTTTTTCTCTTATATTCTCTCATTTCTATCTTTGCTATCTTGACATACCAGCTGCTTTCTCTGAGCATTTATCTCTGTGGTAACTGAATTTTAATTCAGGCTTTATGCCAGTGACAGCATATGTTTGACACATATCGTAGAAATGACAATTAAATTAAGTTTTCGCACACTACATAAAAAAAAAAATTAAAGTACCCCAGTCACGCCAAGTGGCGTATAAGGAATATGGTGTTAGTGACCATAAATTTTACAGACCTTCGGCACATGATTTTTGGGATAATGTGGTCGTTATTACGCCCGTGCCGCTTTACTTTCCCAGAAAAAAAATCCGGTACCCATTAAAGGCTGGGTGAACCGGAGCCGTCGGTTGGGATCGAACCCTACCCCTTGTCCTTTGTAGTCCAGTTTCGCACACTACAAACATTAATGTTATTATTAAATTTTCGTACACTACAGAAATTAATGTTATCATTAACATATTGTATTTTTTTCTGTTGATTTTTTTTCTCTGTGCTGATATCTATTTTGTTATCATTTGTCCAAGATTTCTTTCTAACCTAACTCTGAATACGTTTTTATATTGAAAACACAATCTTTTGAGGTCTTCATCTACTAGTAGGCGGATTAAACGTTCTTCCAATCGTTTTGTGTTTCCGCATTTTTATTTTCATCTCGTGATATTAGAGTATGATCGACACAGAAAATCTCATATCAGAAGATAAGTTCGTTTGGTGCACCATCACAGCTTTCATTCCTGGCATTTTTCATTTAGCTTTTTTTCAAGCTTTTAATATTGGAATGCGTGCTTTATGTTCTCTGGTATCAGATTTATTTTCACCTTTACATATGATTCAACTGGTATGTTTATTCAAATTATTCCTGTCTTCCATCTTGTGAAGTTGTTCATGCTGTTGTTTCAATCTTTCACCTTGCAAATGTTATTCACGTTTTTTTTTTTCGTCTTCATCCTTGCATTGTTTTTAAAGTTATTGTTTTAAAATTGTAAAGCTATTCAAGTTGTTTCCAACTTCTACCTTGTAAAGTTGTTCTAATCGTGGTTTCAATCTTTCGCCTTGTAAAGTTGTTCTAATTGTTGTTTCAATCTTTCACCTTGTAAAGTTGTTCTAATTGTTGTTTCAATCTTTCACCTAGTAAAGTTGTTCTAATTGTTGTTTCAATCTTTCACCTTGCAAAGTTGTTCTAATCGTTGTTTCAACCTTTCACCTTGTAAAGTTGTTCTAATCGTTGTTTCAATCTTTCACCTTGTAAAGTTGTTCTAATTGTTGTTTCAATCTTTCACCTTGTAAAGTTGTTCTAATTGTTGTTTCCAACTTTCACCTTGTAAAGTTGTTCTAATTGTTGTTTCAATCTTTCACCTTGTAAAGTTGTTCTAATTGTTGTTTCAATCTTTCACCTTGTAAAGTTCTTCTAATCGTTGTTTCCAACTTTCACCTTGTAAAGTTGTAATTGTTGCTTCTATCCTCCATCTTACAGAGCTGTTCAAGTTGTTTCCATATCTAAGATGATATTTGTCAACATTGCTCAACTCACACCCATCTAGCTATTCTCAATTTCTGTGTGATCACAGTGTTCTGCTCTGTATTATCACAGTGTTCTGCTCTGTATTATCACAGTGTTCTGCTCCGTATTATCACAGTGTTCTGCTCCGTATTATCACAGTGTTCTGCTCCGTATTATCACAGTGTTCTGCTCGGTATTATCACAGTGTTCTGCTCCGTATTATCACAGTGTTCTGCTCCGTATTATCACAGTGTTCTGCTCTGTACTATCAGTTTTCTGCTCTGTATTATCACAGTGTTCTGCTCTGCATTATCGCAGACAAAACAGCGGTTAAGTGCTGATCAAAACAGCGGCTGAATGCTGATCAAAACAGCTAATTACTGAACAAAATAGCTGTTAAGTGCTCAACAAAACAGCGGCTGAATGCTGATCAAAACAGCTAATTACTGAACAAAATAGCTGTTAGTGCTGAACAAAACAGCGGCCACATTCTGAACAAAACAGCGGTTAAGTGCTAAATAAAACATCGGTTAAGTGCTGAAAAAACAGCGATTGAAAGCTGGACAAAACAACGGTTAAATGCTGAACAGAAAAAAAAACGGTTAAGTGCTGAGCAAAACAGCGATGAAATGTTGAAGAAAACAGTGGTTAATTGCTGGAAAAAAAACAGCGGTTAAGTGCTGAACAAAAAGAACGGATAAATACTGAACAAAACAGCGGATGCGGAACAAAACAGCAGCAAGGTGCTGAGCAAAGAACAAAATAACGGCTAGGTGCTGGACAAAGAACAAAACTGTCGCTAAGTGCTGAACAAAGAACAAAACAGTGGATACGTGCTGAACAAAGAACAAAACAGCGGTTAAGTGCTGAACAAAGAATAAATCAGCGTCTAAATAAGCAAGATTCCATACCAATCAGACCTCAAGTATTAACGCTTACTAGGCAGATCATCACTTCCGGTAAAGTCTGTATCAACAGTTTCAATATATAAGTTATCATATCATTGGTTTACTAACTGCAACATAACGTTCCTTAAGAAAACAGTTTTACCGATTAAAAGTGATAAAGACAACAATTGTCCAGTTCGGGGGACTGGTTGGTCTCGAGGCAAGACGCCGGCTCAGGTTGTGGGTTCAAGTGGCAAGGCGCTGTGCCACTGAGTACGGGTTCGATCCTGCTTTGGTCCATTTTTTTTTTCTGTTGATTATTTGTCAATTTTTCCGAGTGCTGTAAACATACCTCTTTCTCTGAATTGATTCGCTGATTATCGCCTCGGAAGTTTCCCTCTATAATAATATTCATTTATTATTATTTTTCTTCACCAGAGGGGATTTTTATTTATGATTTCTCTCTGCGGCAACCAGCCCTGATCTCAGCAAAAGGCCATGGCTTGAAACGTCAATTAATCGTGGACGTAAAAAATATTAGTACCTCCGAAGACGAAGTTATCTGTCTGTGCGGCGAGGGACCCCTGAGCAGGAAAAACCGGATTAATATGCAAAAATTCAGTTCCTAGTCTCTAGGGACTTCGTCAGAGGTAAAAGCTGGTAAACGCAAAAAAAAAAAAAAAAAAAAATGTCCAGTAATGTTTGGACATTTGTAACATATTCCAGTAGCTCAATGAATCACAGATTTGTGACCAAATCAGTAACGATTAAAATGAGTCAAATTTAATATCGGGCAAAATAACCAGCCAAAATTGTGACTTTGACTTATCCCGCTCATTCACTTTCACTCACTCTTTAGCGCTCACCCGATGATTAAAGGAATAGTTGCTCTCCTAGGTTGTTCTGATTCACCGATGCAGATCCTGGTTAGTTCTGATTCACCGATGCAGATCCTGGTTAGTTCTGATTCACCGATGCAGATCCTGGTTAGTTCTGATTCACCGATGTAGATCCTGGTTAGTTCTGATTCACCGATGTAGATCCTGGTTAGTTCTGATTCACCGATGCAGATCCTGGTTAGTTCTGATTCACCGATGCAGATCCTGGTTATAGCTCGTTTCAAATCATGTGCCCAACTTCAAAACTCTATTACTCTCTAACCGTTTGTTAAAAACTTTTGAAATTTTCCAAATGTTATTAGAATGCAAAAGACCCTTTAAATGTATATTTAACAAATATCTTGCAGCTGCAGTTTTCTTAAAGCGGCGATATTTCTTTGATGTTTGTCAAAATTGTAAATTGTGAAGCCCTAAAGAATAGAAATTACCGTAGTTGCTGGTCTATGATTAATTTTCACTAGGTAAAGGCGTGGCCGTAATGGGGAAATAACCTAATGAGACAAAACACCAGGAGAATTATTGTCTGCTCAGTTCGAGGACGGCTTCGCCGCTGAATGAACGGAAATGGAACACACAATGCCTCGTGTTTTCTACAAGTGTCTAATTGTGTCAGAAAGCCCACGTGGAATGCGTGCAAAAACGTCAATTGTACCGTGTATGGATTTTTAATCGCTATTTTTAACTTAAAATACTGTAAACATTAAGTTTTGACTACATCAATGGGTCGTTATAAATTTATATAAATCAAATAAGCAACAATAATAACCAAAGGTTTTTTTTTAATGAAATTAATTCCCTGTTGGGTTCTAATCATTATAACTTTACATGCCAATTTTGAAAAAATTACAAAAAGAGATTAAAAAGATATCGATTTTAAAAGTTGGGCACATGATTTGAAACGAGCTATAGTTCTGATTCACCGATGCAGATCCTGGTTAGTTCTGATTCACCGATGCAGATCCTGGTTAGTTCTGATTCACCGATGCAGATACAAGTTATTCTTCTTCGTCACCCTTGAAATGAAGTTAGTTAAAAAAAAAAAGTAAAGAGCCCCCGTCACGCCAAGTGGCGTTTAGGGAATATGGTGTTAGTGACCATAAATTTTACAAACCTTCAGTGCATGATTGTTGGGGTAATGTGGTCGGTATTACGCCCGTGCCGCTTTAAATCCGGTACCAATTTAAGGCTGGGTGAACCCGGAAGCCGTCGGTTGGGATCGAACCCTACCTCTTGTCCTTTGAAGTCAGTTCGCTAACCCCTGAGCTATTGCGCTATACACCTTTCAGCGCGACATATATCTTAGGCATGGTGTTTTTGAGTACCGGATACCTTTATTCTCCAACTCTATTCACTTGACCAAACTAGACTGGTTAGTTGTTTCTAGAGGCACCACGCAGAGGTGGAGTATGGTATGGATAGATCTGGTTAAATGAACTTGGCATGCTATCAGCTTTGAGTTGCTGGGAACCATTGATCAATCACAGTGCGTTCCACTATATTGACATTTTATCCAGTAACAACGGGGACTGCCCAGAGGATACTCGCTATAATGCTTTTACGTTATCCGTCTTTTGCGTCGTATTAAGTCTGGCATCGAGACTATACCCAGGGGACATAATTTCATAAAACAAAGGCAAGTGAAAAATACAAATGTATGAATGCAGAGCTCGTTAATGCTGGCCGACAAGCGGACCAATAGAAGGTCAGCTTCTACAGACCCGGGTAGGAAATGCTCGTTGTCTGGCAAGACCGTTATCCGGGGAGAGACGATTTTGAATACACGCATCTTGCAGGAAGGGCAAGGAAACCCAAATGCAGTTTGAAATAAATACCTACCAATTACCGGGCCGCAAGTTGCAGAACAAAATATAATTGTAAAGCAAACCACTAACATGCGAGCGAAGGAATAGAAGAAACAAACACAAGCACTCTCATGCAAACATCAGCGATCTTTTATAAGATAAAGACATGTATACTTCATTGGCTTCTCTTTCGATATTGGGGGTATTTGTTCGCTAATATTGCTACAATCAGCAGAATTCTTAAATCCCAATAATACAAACTACAGGCACCCCGCCACCATACAACGTCCGTGGATAACCACAATGAGGGTCTATATAATAAAACTGATGCAGATCGAGAAAAGCCTTTAATATATGTATCATTGATGCACAAGTTGGGATGCCCTTGAGACAAAAGCGGATTTTGTCCCATTCGATGTTGTATGTTCATAATTTCAAGGGTTTGAACATAAATGTTTGTTCACAGTTCGTTAACCTTCGCTGTAGATAAAGTCGTTAATTCGATGGCTTCGTTTCGGACGTTTGGTAGCTAAGGACCTAACTTGTGCAAACAGATGGCATTGGCAAGGATCATTTTGAATCTATGAAGTGGGCTCATTTTGTGTTTAACTCAAAAGCATATGTGCTTTTTAACGAAAGACCTTTTTTGGGGGACTCAATGAAGATATCCCCGATGGAAGAATAAATTGTACTATTAGTCCCATAAAGTATTCGCCTTCAGAGGTTTATGATGTAAACAAAGCAGTTTTGTCATTGCAAGTGAATAATGTCCACACCTATAATTGGTCAGGATTGTGTAGCAGCAGCAGCTTAATAGCGAACACAGAAAACATCATAGGATTGTGCTGTTCTGAAACAGCTATGCCATGCTACCCTAGAATTGCCTTTAATGGGATTACTGTGACCACAAACCACTCCCCATGTGTGTGCCACATATTTACACCCCAGAAAGAAACACTGAATATAACAACATCATGTGCCGTCTGTGATATTAATGACCACAGACCAGGAGCCTCCAGCATGATTGATACAACTGTTGCACCAAGCATTTCATCAGCAGAGCCATATCTATGGAATGTTAATCTGACATTGTTCTTGAATGATGTCCAAGTTAATGAGACATCAGAATCGTGTGGCGGCAGCTACAAGAAGGGAACGGAGAACAGCTGCTATAAAGGAGACTTGCCTTGCTATCCCAGAATTGCCTTAATTGGGATCACTGTAGTTGAAAACTTCTCCTCTTGTGTAAACTACACATTCACATCCAAGAGTGAATCAGTGAAGGTCACAAAATCATATTCTCTCTGTGGTTTTACTAACTACAGGTCATGTGGCTTCTGTTGGATTGGAAATGATAACTTACCACCACTGTGTGTCTATATGTTTGGAATTGGAGTCATCAATGATGGCCTAACATCATCAAGTGCTATGACAATCATCATTTTCGGGAGGACGTGAACTCCCATGGTATATGGTGGATAGGCGGCAGGAACCATTGAAGGCTATGTCTGAAAAGTGTTCCTCCTTGCAGTTTCCTCATATTCCAAGTCCGGCTTGTTGCAGGAGCTACTGAGTTAAGTGCTCTGTGCACACCGTGAGCTGTGTGTCTCATCCGTTTTGATCCTGCTTCGATATCCCGCTTGTTTACGATGAATGATGATATCGTATGACAGGGAACAGTTGGCTGTTTTCACTTTCTGCGCGGTTTCGCCTTATGTCTTTTGGCGTGTGCTGAGACTGCTACGATGGGGACTACAGTTACCTTTCTTTGTTTGGGAGATGAGTTAGTAATTCGGATGATTCCACTGGCACGGGCGGTTGAACAATTATGGATTTTAATTCATTTGCTGTGATACCGAGGCCTTCCATAACCAATAACCAATTTTAGCAAATAACTGACCTTCCCTGTGTGGGTCGCTGCACAATTTGTATTATGGGCTCAAAAGGTGACATTTTATTCCTTCTTCTTGTCCTTTAACATGGACGTAATACATAGTGTGGGTGCTTCAAAGTATGCAGCTCCAGTTTCTGCTACTTATCAAATTGTTAATTTCTTTTGGTCTGAGAGGTTTTCGGTATCCGAAGTTTGGCCAAAATATTCTAAGAACACTTGTAGGCATGTCTCATGAAATGAGAACTATTGAGAAGTTGAATCTGACGCTACTCTCTTCCACTCAGGTCTAGACAAAGACACTGAAAGTACCAGCTATCATACATCTTTTGATTTATTATTTTTTATTTCCAATTGATTGCATACCAAAGGTTTAGATTATTTTTAGTTCATGTTTAGTTTAGATTAACAACATGAACTTGCTTTTTTTAAAAATTTTAATGTTATTGTTTTACTAAGGCATGTCTCTGTTGTTGTAAAATTAACTGTTCTTGCTTTGTTGCAATAAAGGTGTCACTTTTTTGCTCTGGCTCCAACAATGTCCAGTCAGATAGTATCTGCTATGGTTATAACTCAGTTGACTTGATCTTGCCCATGATAAATCAAACCGTATGTGTTGAAACTGTGCTGTCAATGTAATATAGTATGTCGAAAGGTGTTGATGATTTTTTGGAGAAGGCAGAATGCGAAGAAATCAAATATTAGCGTGTCCATGGCGTGGAAATAGAGCAATCATCTCAAGAATTGGATCGAGAAGAATACGAAACGTTGAGGCATGAGAGTCCAAGTGAGTGGATTTTCTTCTTCTTCGGCGTCCAAGTCTTGTGATCGTGCGAGCTTGATTCTTTGTTCTGTTTCTTGATGGATGAATTAAGAACAACATCATGACACACAATGAGCTGGTCGCATGGTCAATACTCGAAAATGTGTGTGTCTTGGTTTTTCCACTAAACCTGTCTTGACTAACACACTCCGTCTTCAGAAGGTTGGATTTTGGTTTAACGTATGAGTTTTCTTTCTCGTTGGTTGGATTTTGGTTTAACGTATGAGTTTTCTTTCTCGTTGGTTGGATTTTGGTTTAACGTATGAGTTTTCTTTCTCGTTGGTTGGATTTTGGTTTAACGTATGAGTTTTCTTTCTCGTTGGTTGGATTTTGGTTTAACGTATGAGTTTTCTTTCTCGGTTGGATTTTGGTTTAACCTATGAGTTTTTATTCTCTTTGGTTGGGTTTTGGTTTCACGTATGAGTTTTCTTTCTCGTTAGTTGGATTTTGGTTTAACGTATGAGTTTTCTTTCTCGTTGGTTGGATTTTGGTTTAACGTATGAGTTCTCTTTCTCGTTGGTTGGATTTTGGTTTACGTATGAGTTTTCTTTCTCGTTGGTTGGATTTTGGTTTAACGTATGAGTTTTCTTTCTCGTTGGTTGGATTTTGGTTTAACGTATGAGTTTTCTTTCTCGTTGGTTGGATTTTGGTTTAACCTATGAGTTTTTATTCTCTTTGGTTGGATTTTGGTTTCACGTATGAGTTTTCTTTCTCGTTGGTTGGATTTTGGTTTAACGTATGAGTTTTCTTTCTCGTTGGTTGGATGGCGACCAGGGCTCTTGGGCCCATCCTGTCCGTGGTTTCTGTCTGGGTGTTCTCCCATAGCCTTCCTTCTCCCGATGGTAACAGATACTGGCAGTGGTTTATTTCCCGGTGCGTTCTTCCCCGTGGATAGAGCTTTGAATGCGGCTCTTACTTGCATGGTCTGTCCAATCGTTGGACATATGGGGCGTTTTTTAAATGGTGCATGTTTTGATAGGAGTGGCCTTCCATCGGGTCTTTGGTTCATGGGGTCAGATCTACAGTCCCGTTCCCATGATGAAGGTGACAGTTATGTCCAGGTCTTGACGGCTGCCCCATAGTTTCTCCTTAGTTCAGCACCATCTGGCCAGATCTGGCCACCGTGGTTCATTGTGAGCTGGACATAGATAGAGGATATGCTTTGGGTGCTGGATACTAGTTTCACTAGCTTTTTTTCCGAACCAGTTTGTTTTCAAAATGATACCTCGTAGCTTCGATATAAGAGAAACATATAAATGTGTTTGTTTAAAGAGTGTTTAACTTATTTATTCTGTTTGTCCTTTACAGAATTCGCAATTACAAAAACAGGTCTGCTAATTTTATATGGGAGGGGGAGGAGCCTTTTAGTTTTACCACAGTTACGTCACCACTAGCCCGCTTCGTTAGCTGATGTATCAGGGCAACTTCAAACAATGCATCCCAATATCCACATCATTAGATCTTGACCCACGACTCAGAATATAGGCTGCCATCAAAGATCAGGTTAAACACAATATTAAATAATGAATATACACAATTTGCATACATTTATTTTTGTAACACGGCGCCAAAGCAATTATGTAAACCAAATTATCTTTCTCCCTAAAGTAGACACACTATCTTATCTTAGATATCCGACTGTCCATTGGATCTTCCTCAAATTCCCTAGCTCCACTTTTTTTCCCTTAGTTCTCTTTCCTATATCGGGCGTAATACCGATCACATTACCCCAAAAATCATGTGCCGAAGGTCTGTAAAATTTATGGTCACTAACTAACTCCATATTCCCTATACGCCACTTGGCGTGACGGGGGTACTTTACTTCTCTTTCCTATATGAGTTGGGTTAAACCTTAATTTTCAAAATTTAAAATGTTTCATCTTTCGCACTTTGTAAAGCTTTGTGCGGGTTCTTAGACGCCTCACTCATTAAGCTTCAGGCGTCTAGTATATGGGCTAAGAATTTATACAAGTAAAAACAACAACATAAAACGGTATAAAGGAGCTAAACTAACGGAGAGACACGACAAACTACGACCTTTCGGCAAGTCTTCATCAGTTAAACAAAGAGATTATATTGTGGTTGCTATGACTGTCGGTACGTAACGCCGCAAGGAGCTATAACATGCATCGTACATTATAAACTGAGCAACTGGATAGGCCTATACGTCTTCCAGTCTTGTTTGATCTCTCTCAGAATTGTCAGTGACTATATATAAATGTATGTTATACCATAGCTAACTATAGATTTGCAAAGGCCTACAGGTTGACAGGAAATTCACGGAAAATCTCCAACTAGCCTGAGGTTTTGAGCTTTTCGAGCAGGGGAGGTTGTGGGGTACAGTGACGTCACTCGTCTGTAGCTCTTATAGCTGATGACGTCATGTTAGTTGGATTATTTGTGAGAATTTCTCCAGCCTGCATGTCTTTTGAAATCTGTCGATGGCTATAGTTATTTTCGCAATACCGTCTGACAAGTTGGATTATGTACATTTCTTCTATAGTCTATTGTAATCTATTCGTTTATAATTTATTTTCATTATGATCTGTTAGATTGTAGTTTTCCTGTAATGTGATCTGTTCCTTGTGTATATTTCAATGTAATATTGATCTATTCTATGTTTGTGTGGCTTATTTTTTTTTATAGTCTGGTATAGCCAGTCCTTTTGCCCAGACCTTCTTAGATGCCTCATAGGACAAGCAAAATATCGGAAAATAAGGAGCGATCTTAAGAGAACAGCATTAAGTATGACGGTTTTTGGAAGTATTTGTACAAGATATATGATCCACAAGGACTTGGGAGGAAATAGACGAAAAGGTGGAGGATCTGTTTATAATTTACTTGTATTGTAAATTGTCCTATTGTAAATTTTGTTATACTGTTATTTTTTATTATTTTTTGTGTGTGTAAATTTTCTTGTATCGTGACCCATTTATAATCTTCTAGCATTGTGACCTCTTTATAATTTTCTAGCATTGTGACCTCTTTATAATTTTCTAGCATTGTGACCTCTTTATAATTTTCTAGCATTGTGACCTCTTTATAATTTTCTAGCATTGTGACCTCTTTATAATCTTCTAGCATTGTGACCTCTTTATAATTTTCTAGCATTGTGACCTCTTTATAATCTTCTAGCATTGTGACCTCTTTATAATTTTCTAGCATTGTGACCTCTTTATAATTTTCTAGCATTGTGACCTCTTTATAATTTTCTAGCATTGTGACCTCTTTATAATTTTCTAGCATTGTGACCTCTTGTAATTTTCTTGTATTGTGACCTCTTTAAAACTTTCTAGCATTTTTACCTCTATGTATTTTTCCTGTATTGTGACTTGGCCCTTTGAAATGTTCTTGTATTACGTTTTGTTCGTTTCTAATGTTCTTCTATTTCAGCAAGTTTGTTCTCAAAACTTTCTCTAATTGTGACTGCTAAATATTCTACTGAATCGTAAAATGTTATGTTTACTTCTCCCAACCTCATTAACTCACATACCGTGTTCTATCCTTCTCACGGACTTTCTGAAATTCTTCATGTCCCCTTCATCATTGGATGCCTCTTCACACTGAATGTTTGGCTCCCATGGAGCGCCTTTTTTTAGTCTGCCTCTTGTCTTCTTCTTCTTCTTCTGCGATCATGGCTCATTCAGACTAGGACTCCGGACTCTCTTATAAAGGCAGCTGTCTGTTTTAGTGATTCGGTTACCCCGTAGAGTTTCTCTTCCAGGGAGGTGGGTGTGGGCTGCATTATCCTTCTCAGGTCTGTGTTTTTTGGGAGCAATCCTGTAGAACGTGTTTTCTTGTTATGTTATCCAGGGTACAGTAGCATTGGCTGGTAGTTCCTATTTTGAGTTTGGTGAACATGTGGTTTCTCATTCTGTTGTCGCCCGTGCGTAGGCGAAGTATGATGACTTGATCCCTCTTTGATAGTTGGAGGTATCCGTCCTTCTCGTTATACTTTGGATGTTTGTCTCTTGTCTTAATGGTGCATGTTGTCATATGTCCACCTGCCCATCTCTTGATGGTATCAGTCCACTTTTTCTTGGTCTGCTTCTGTCCCGTCTACCTTATACCTTCCCTCCCAAAATGACTTTTCTTAGTGGATTCTGTCTGTTCATTGGCTTTCATATTCCTAAAACCAATCATAGAGTAACAGGATGGCCGAGAATTGCTTTATCGATTACATTGTGCGGCTAGCAGGAGATAGGGAACAGGCAAATAATTGCAGTGCTGCGGTAAAGCTGGTAGTAAGGAGGAAAAAGGAGAGTGGATTTGTCCTGTTTGTCCCAGTTAGATGAGTTTGTCATAGTCACTAAGTCAGTCATTGATTGTAAATTGTGTTCATGTTCAGCTATGTTACTTGAACCCGAAGCCTCAACTAAACTAATATAATATAAGACTTTGTAATGTAATGTATGCAATAGAGAGTAAAACTCTCTATTTAACATTCGTTTTATTGTTCAAATATTTCAATTCTAAGTTAATTTGCTCTGTTCAACATACATCACATAGAAAATGATTGATTATAGTATAATTTATAGATAACAGTCACAAGTGTTAGCAAAGACTAAATTAATATCCACTTTACAAGTACTATAGGTATGAGTTAAGACCATGACAAATTAGGGGTAGATAAATAGGAAAGGCTCTCTAACGTAAATACTGTGTTACACTTTTCAGAAGCAAAAGCATAATCCCTGCCAATAATAAATAGTAAAATGCTAAAACCATTAAACTAAACTTTGTTAACGGTACAGACATAATTCATTCTTGGACCTTTGCCTGTCCCTCTATTATACTGAATGAAAATACAGGTGTGTTGATGACATGTATTTTATCACTTTAATAAATGCCTTCACATCAGCTTTGACAATTCGTTGACAAACGTTTAAAAAAAATATAATTTGAAATAATCTCGCTTTATCGATTTTGTTGTATTGCGAGTTTGTCCTCTATGGAATTTGCTTCACTAATATTTTTATTCTTTTTCCACTGCGTGTACTTTCTGATATCACTGAGATATTTTTTTTTAAATGCTTATTTTTTTTTCTAGAATGGTTTGATTAGGTTATAGCAACAGCGGGACGTGCACATTTCTAATATCAAATCTCTTCATCATTGCCTTCTTCATTTAGTGGTCATTCTATATTAAATGTCTGTTTATGTATGTATCTGTGTTTCCATGTCGTTTACATGTATATACCATTCTTCGTGCCCGAAGCTTGTCTATGCTTCCATGCGTCGCTCTGTCTACATGTCCGCAACTTATGCATTTATCCTCCTTTGTACCCACGTGCCAACAACTTCTCTATTTGTCCGTTCGTCTCAGTGCCTACATGTACACACATTCTCTATTTGTCCATCCATCTCAGTGCCTACATGTACACACATTCTCTATTTGTCCATCCATCTCAGTGCCTTTGTGTACACAACTCTTTATGTGTCCATCCCTTTCATTGAAGATTTATCCACAACCTCTCCGTCAATGTGCCTACATCTCTCCAATATCTCTATGTATGCATCCGTCTATCCTCATACGTATCTCTGGCCTTTCTATGTATACATTGCATCTGTGCCTACATCTCTCTAACATATCTATGTGTGCATCCAGTCGATCTGCCTAAATGTCTTAAGTCTTTCTATGTAACCATCGAATTTGTTCCTACGTGTCTGCAACAAATGTATATGTCCACCCATCTCTATGCCTACGTATACACAACTTCTATATGTGTCCGTTTGTCTCTCTGCGTACGTGTACGTCTTCTCTCCTTCCTTATAACTGTTGATACATATTTTTGCTTAGCGTCTTTACGTGTGATTTCATTTGATTTGGAAACTCAAAACTGATATTTAATCATCTTCACGTGCAATTATCTTCGAAAGAGCTTCGGTTTATTGTCCATTTTATGTTTTGACTTCCAGATCATGCAACAGTATGTTAGTATCAGATAAAGCTATAAAGCGTTTAATTTGTCCATTTGTTTTGTAATTTGAGCCTCCCGGTGCTTGTAAGATCTTTTGATTATCAGATCATTTCAAGTCAGGCGAAACGGCTTATGAATTATGTTGACGTGTCACCGTTTAACATTCCTTTACTCGTAATCTAAAAACTTATCGCATGAGCAACTACTTTTAATCCTAAATTTTCTATATCTGTATCTATTTATTAACTTTATGAAAGGTCACTTCAAACCCAAATGTGAACGATGTTTTAACAGGTTTTTGTGCGTGCTAGTTCTTAACAGCACTTGTAGTTTAGTACATTGCTTAAATTATAAAGAGGAAAGAGACATAATGTATTTCATACTCTAGACTTTAGACTGTGACCGCAGTTGGAGAGCATACTTGTCAATAACATAAATCACATTAATATCATCTTCTCTACATTCTTTGTTTAACTAATAAACGATATGTGATATGTTCGTTATGCAATTATAGATTAAGAGTTCCGCCAGGGGAAATATCTCAGTTCTAAAACCTAATCTAACCGTGTATCCACCTACAAAGAAAAACACACTCACACATACACTGTATAAACCTCGTGCTGCTAGTGAACCAATTTCACTAATTGGTTACTTGCTGTTTGTAATCTTCATTCTAAATATTATGAAGACAGAGGCATGAAGTCGCAGGGGGCTCGCTTTCATGCAAAGCATCGGAGCCGAAAATCAGCCCTCCATTGTAGAACAAAAGAATAGATACCTGACATTTAATCAGAGAAAGAAAGGTATCCCTGGAGTGAGCACAGAACCACGCGCATCGACTGGAACATTTTTGTTCTTATACCAGATACCATGTTGTATGCTTGACATTCAACTTTCCCATTTCCCATATTTGCCTTCTGAGCAGCAGCTTCGTGAGTGAAATCCTCCAGCTAACATTGATTGTCTAGTCACGTGATGGATAGTTGTGACTAACCAGTAGATTCTATCAGAAACTTGCATGCATGTTGCTATTTCACTCAATGGTCGTACATTACTAACATATCAAGATGTATCACAAGCTTCCAAGCTCAGAGTGGTCAGAACTTAGGCAACCCTCCCACCCGCAACCCTCCCCCAATTTTCCTTAGCGTGATAAGTATTTGAAGGAGCAAAACTCGCTCGATGGAATTATTTATTATAATAAATTGCAGCCTGTGGCAAAGCTCTCTTTAGAATGTTTCCTATTATCCCCGTCTTTAAATTACGAGTGTATGATTCTTTTGTTGAAACCACAGAGATCATAAAGAAGGCACACAAGACAATATATATTTAAGTTTAGATTTAGAAAATAGAGTTAATAGAGTTAACTCAAACATTTTGGAAACAATAAAGTTACATCTTTTACCCGAGGTGGGTGTGGATGCGTCATGTCGCTAGTTTATACAGCAAGCCCCGAAATATTCGGCCCGACACATCCGCCATATCTTTGGCCCGACACATCCGCCATATCTTTGGCCCGACACATCCGCCATATCTTTGGCCCGACACATCCGTCATATCTTTGGCCCGACACATCCGCCATATCTTTGGCCCTACACATCCGCCATATCTTTGGCCCTACACATCCGCCATATCTTTGGCCCGACACATCCGCCATATCTTTGGCCCGACACATCCGTCATATCTTTGGCCTGACACATCCGTCATTTCTTTGGCCCGACACATTTGTCATATCTTTGGCCCGACATATCCGCCATATCTTTGGCCCGACACATCCGTCATATCTTTGGCCCGACACATCGGTCATATCTTTGGCCCGACACATCGGTCATATCTTTGGCCCGACACATCCGTCATATCTTTGGCCCGACACATCGGTCATATCTTTGGCCCGACACATCCGTCATATCTTTGGCCCGACACATCCGTCATATCTTTGGCCCGACATATCCGCCATATCTTTGGCCCGACACATCCGTCTTCAACAAGGGTATATTTTTTTTATTGCTTAATTGTGTTCAGGCAACGGCCTTTTTGGCTTGCTCGATTCAACGTTTAACTACTAGTGGTTCTTTAACGTGCGCAGTTTTGTTGCTCGATTCAACGTTTAACTACCAGTGGTTCTTTAACGTGCGCAATTTTGTTGCTCGATTCAACGTTTAACTACCAGTGGTTCTTTAACGTGCGCAGTTTTGTTGCTCGATTCAACGTTTAACTACCAGTGGTTCTTTAACGTGCGCAGTTTTGTTGCCCGATTCAACGTTTAACTACCAGTGGTTCTTTAACGTGCGCAGTTATGTTGCTCGATTCAACGTTTAACTACCAGTGGTTCTTTAACGTGCGCAGTTTTGTTGCTCGATTCAACGTTTAACTACCAGTGGTTCTTTAACGTCCGCAGTTTTGTTTTTCACCGTTATCAGAGAGGACAAGACGTCGGATCTCACTGCCCAGAGACAGAGGGAGGGTAAAGTCACGAAGAAATCACGAATTGGAAGAGAAATATTGCAACTATCTCTGGCCGTATTCGAACTTAGGACCTTCTAGTCCAGAGGTCGACAACTTACCTCTCACCACCCATCCCTCTAGTAGAGATACAAATGTGTTAACAAGAAGACAAGGTGATAATCAAGTTTACGTAGACAAATGTTGATGTCGACAGACACATTGTATAATCATCAACTGCGATAATTATTACTGTGTATACAATGCTAACGAGACCTTTCAAAAGGCGGACCTCGATATTGTGTGTTTGTTTAGTTAGGTCGTATTTAATTTATATGAGGCACGTCTTGTTTACCGTAATAAGTCTACGTTAGGGTGAGTAGTACACTATTTGTGTGTGACCACCGCATTTGTTTTAACTCACGAAAGGACATATTTCTTTCACAAGACTCCATTATATCCTGTGACTAGCAGTGTCGCTAGACACACACTGAAGGCGGCAACCAACTTCCTCTATCCTCTCTCTCTCCCTCTCTCTCTCTCTCTCCCTCTCTCTCCCTCTCTCTCTCTCTCTCTCTCTCTCTCTCTCTCTCTCTCTCTTTGCGGTTGCACGTTGTGAACTGTCGAAGTCAAAGCCGAACGAATCTCTTCACAATTTCTCTTAAGTCTCCCACATATTACTTCCTATACCAGTTAAGGAGCGGAAAGCTATATGTGATCACACCATCTGGTTACGTCTTCTCCACGTTGACTGGAGGTCTTCGTACAGATTTATATGGCGGAATGTGGTTGTTCTGTATGAACTCTCGTTCCCGTGTTGTTGTTCTGTATAAACTCTCGTTCCCGTGTTGTTGTTCTGTATAAACTCTCGTTCCCGTGTTGTTGTTCTGTATGAACTCTCGTTCCCGTGTTGTTGTTCTGTATAAACTCTCGTTCCCGTGTTGTTGTTCTGTATAAACTCACGTTACCGTATTATTGTTGTTCTGTATGAACTCTTGTTCCCGTGTTGTTGTTCTGTATAAACTCACGTTACCGTATTGTTGTTCTGTATAAACTCACGTTCTAGTGTTGTTGTTCTGTATAAACTCACGTTACCGTATTGTTGTTGTTCTGTATAAACTCACGTTACCGTATTGTTGTTGTTCTGTATAAACTCTCGTTACCGTATTGTTGTTGTTCTGTATAAGCTCACGTTCTAGTGTTGTTGTTCTGTATGAATTGACGTTCCCGTGTTGTTGTTCTGTATAAACTCATGTTCTAGTGTTGTTGTTCTATATAAGAACACGTTCCCGTAGTGTCGTTGTTCTGTATAAACGCATACTCAGTGTTGTTGTTCTGTATAAACTCACGTTGCCGTGTTTTCTTGTTAAACTCACGTTGCCGTGTTGTTCTGTATAAACTCACGTTACCGTATTGTTCTGTATAAACTCACGTTACCGTATTGTTGTTGTTCTGTATAAACTCATGTTACCGTATTGTTGTTGTTCTGTATAAACTCACGTTCTAGTGCTGTTGTTCTGTATAAACTTATCTTCTAGTGTTGTTGTTCTGTATGAATTGACGTTCCCGTGTTGTTGTTCTGTATAAACTCACGTTCTAGTGTTGTTCTGTATAAACTCACGATCTAGTGTTGTTGTTCTGTATAAACTCACGATCTAGTGTTGTTGTTCTGTATAAACTCACGTTCTAGTGTTGTTGTTCTGTATAAACCCACGTTCTAGTGTTGTTCTGTGCAAACCCACGTTCTAGTGTTGTTCTGTGCAAACTCATGTTCTAGTGTTGTTCTGTGCAAACTCATGTTCTAGTGTTGTTCTGTACAAACTCATGTTCTAGTGTTGTTGTTCTGTATAAACTCATGTTCTAGTGCTGGTGTTCTGTATAAACTCATGTTCTAGTGCTGTTGTTCTGTATAAACTCATGTTCTAGTGTTGTTGTTCTGTATAAACTCATGTTCTAGTGTTGTTGTTCTGTATAAACTCATGTTCTAGTGTTGCTGTTCTGTATAAACTCATGTTCTAGTATTGTTGTTCTGTATAAACTCATGTTCTAGTGTTGTTGTTGTGTATAAACTCATGTTCTAGTGTTGTTCTGTATAAACTCATGTTTTAGTGTTGTTGTTCTGTATAAACTCATGTTCTAGTGTTGTTGTTCTGTATAAACTCATGTTCTAGTGTTGTTGTGTATGAACTCATGTTCTAGTGTTGTTGTGTATGAACTCACGTTCCAGAGTTGTTGTTTCACATTTGTTCCCGTGCTGTTGTTCTGTGTAAACTCATGTTCTAGTGTTGTTGTGTATGAACTTACGTTCCCGAGTTGTTGTTTCACATTTGTTCCCGTGTTGTTGTTCTGTGTAAACTCATGTTCTAGTGTTGTGTATGAATTCACCTTCCCGTGTTGTTGTTTTATATAAACTCATGTTCTAGTGTTGTTGTTGTACATAAACTCACGTTACCGTGTTGTTGTTCTATATAAACTCGTGTCTCCTTTTAAATCGGCCTCCTCTCCTTCCTAGTTCGCTGTCACCGACCACACTAATGTAGCCATTGAAGGCAGAAATGAACTCAAGATTTCCCACACACTAATCAAGCTAATAGCCTTATAGCGTTTTAAAATGACAATATAAGAATTATGAATATATAGAAATAGGAGATGCTTTTTTTTTCGCCTTGTCATCTATGTCCACAGCAAATTTGTTTGTTTTGTAGAATTAATTTCAAATTGAAAGGCGATATTTTATGTTTGCTTTGATATATATCAAATACGCAAACACGAACACACATGTATTTATAAGCCAAATCTGCCACTTAATTTTATTATATTTCATTGGAACTGTTTATTTTTCTAAATTTTACTTTTACGTCAGATGAATATTTGAAGCTTATACAAAAACACAATCAAAATAGTTTCAACAAGAAAAAATTATGGCCCTTTCAGAAAAAAAAAAAATTAACTTTGGGTTAGCACCGAACCCAAAGTGATTTTTTTTTCCCTGAGAACATTATTTATCCGTTGTTTTTCTTTGTCTCAAAGTAATGTGTTATTGTAGGATACTGTAGAGAAGTGTCAGGAAAGATATTATTTTAGAATGATTTGCACTTTAAAAACAATAAGAAGATTTTATGACAGACTGAGTCCTTATATACGAGTCCTCTGACATCGTCGGTTACATTTGATGTTGTCTTTAAATCATCGGTTCAGACTACAAAACTAACTATTATATCCGGATAACAGCCAGCTCTTATAAAACATTTTCGACATCAGTTCTTTAGGAAATCATGTAATATATCACAAGAACTGACTTTTGTACGGGTTCAGGGTTCACAAATACTTAAGTTGATCTCTCTTCATAATTCTTCTTATTTCCTCTAATCTCCGCTTCACCTACAGAGCTATCTATGAACATTTAAAACAACACAATATAAATCTAACCTTTTTCGTCATCGAAGTTTTGTATAGCAAGGATGAAAATTGGTTCATTGGAAACAAAATGCTACAGAACAATTCTTAAAATACTTTGGTTAATGAAAGAGAGCAATGAAGACATATTAAAAGATTTAAACATTAAAAAGAACTGGATTATAAATAATATTCTACAGAGGAAATAAAATTATGTTGGCAATTTTATACGTCAAAAGACACAAGAAGCTGGAAAGAACAATAATGGAAGGCATGATTCATGGATGACACATCAGGGGCAGAACAAGAAAAGGGTGGTTTCGGGATATCAATGAAACCTTGAACATGACAACAAAAGAAGATAGAGTTCTGAATAGAAACAGATTCTTTCAGACGGTCTGACTCAGACATTGTCCACATTTGGCTAACATCTAGGTCTGACTCAGAGATTGTCCGTATTGGGCTAACACCAAGATCTGACTCAGACATTGTCTGTATTGGGCTAACACCAAGTGCTGACTCAGATATTGTCCGTATTGGGCTAACACTTTGGTCTGACTCATACATTGTCTGTATTGGGCTAATACCAAGTACTGACTCAGACATTGTCCGTATCGGGCTAACACCAAGGTCTAACTCAGACATTGTCCGTATCGGGCTAACACCAAGGTCTGACTCAGACATTGCCCGTATTGGGCTAACACCAAGGTCTGACTCAGACATTGTCCGTATTGGGCTAACACCAAGTACTGACTCAGACATTGTCCGTATTGGGCTAACACCAAGGTCTGACTCAGACATTGTCCGTATTGGGCTAACACCAAGTACTGACTCAGACATTGTCCGTATTAGGCTAACACCAAGGTCTGACTCAGACATTGTCCGTATTGGGCTAACACCAAGGTCTGACTCAGACAATGTCCATATAGGGGCTAACACCAAGGTTTGACAACAAAGTTTGGCAAAGTGAATCACCTCCACAACAATAGAACGATGACGTCATAGTAAAACACTCTAAGAAAGGAGATCTATCAGAGTGTAACAAGTGGCGCGGAATGACTTTATTGTCGGTGCCAGGAAAACTGTCTGCAGCAAGTTGTTAGAGAAAGTGAAGAAGTCAGAATACGACAACTTAAAGAACAAGCTGGCTTTTTACTTAATCGGTCATGTATCGACCACATTTTTACACTTAAAACCACTGTTGTATCATTATTGACCACATTTTTACACTTAAAACCACTGTTGTATCATTATTGACCACATTTTTACACTTAAAACCACTGTTGTATCATTATTGACCACATTTTTACACTTAAAACCACTGTTGTATCATTATTGACCACATTTTTACACTTAAAACCACTGTTGTATCATTATTGACCACATTTTTACACTTAAAACCACTGTTGTATCATTATTGACCACATTTTTTACACTTAAAACTACTATTGTATCATTATTGACCACATTTTTACACTTAAAACCACTATTGTATCATTATTGACCACATTTTTACACTTAAAACCACTGTTGTATCATTACTGACCACATTTTTACACTTAAAACCACTGTTGTATCATTACTGACCACATTTTTACACTTAAAACCACTGTTGTATCATTACTGACCACATTTTTACACTTAAAACCACTGTTGTATCATTACTGACCACATTTTTACACTTAAAACCACTGTTGTATCATTACTGACCACATTTTTACACTTAAAACCACTGTTGTATCATTACTGACCACATTTTTACACTTAAAACCACTGTTGTATCATTATCATAAGAATTAAGGTCAACATTCGATATCAACTTTGTGAATTTTCAAAGGACATTTGATAGTTTACATCGGCCTACATTCTGATAAAATATCCCAAATGTATGGGCTGTCACAAAAGTATGTTAACATTATGTTAACATTATCAAAGCTGTCTACACAGTGAGATCTGATGTCTAGTCTTCTCGAAAAACGGCGATAAATAAAGGTTCCGTGTGTATTCGCGCACATTAAAGAACCCTTACCAGTTAAAATCGAAAATCATCATCATCAAGTACCGGGTCTGCTGGCGTAGGTGATCATGTCTCTCCACAACTTTCGATCTCGACATTTATCATTTCTGTTGTTAACCTTCTGCCAAGCCATTCTCTTAAGCTGTCTGGTATCTTTTCTCTTTGCTTCCCTCTATCTCTTCGTCCCTCAATGTTCCCAGTTGTCACAATATATTCCAGCTGTTTTCTTTTCATTACATGGCCAAAAAATGATGATTGTATCTTTCTAATATTGGAAATTAGCTCTCACTCTCTGCTTTGGCCTCTTTCAGAACGTTTTTCTCTTCTTAGCTGTCCATGGTATTCTCAACATTCTTCTTTAAAACCACATTTCAACAGACTCCAGTGATTTTATTGTCTGTTATCCTATTGTCCATGATTCACATCCATATGTTACGACTGGCTCTAAATAACATTTAAGAACTCTTTTTTCTTAAAAATCGAAAATAGTAGGCTACAAAATGTGGTCGCTGCTTGGACTGTCAGCAAAAACCTGCTCACACTGTGGGTCCCAGGCCGCGTTACGGAGTACGTGCATGTCATCCTGGATTCTTCTCAGATTTTCTCGACGTGGATATCGGAGCACCTATGGCTTCGTCTAGGATGCAGTGATGATGATTCTAACAACAATAACTATTACTCAGGCTAACAATCTTTCATGATTATGCAGGACTCCGTTAACACAATGTAAAACTTCACAGCATATTACAGGGGTGTCATAGAATGTTGCTGTTCAACTGTACTCAAAAATCAGTGATCACATACATTTATTGACTTTTAGCACAAAATATTTCTATATTAATATGCATAATTTTGGCGCGTGATCTCTTGCGTGATTTCTTTTTTTCCTTATAAGATTAGTCATACAAAATTCACTCTGAGATCAGGGATTACAAATTATGAATCGTTCCAACGTAGAAGTGAATCCAGTACCATGTGAACGAGAGGATAGAGCTAAACCTACTCTGTAGAGCTAATGACCACTCAAATCACTGCTCTCAAAAACGTTCATGATTGTATCTACTGTTGACTTTATAATCAATTATCTTTCCATTATTTTTTTATTGCAGAAACTATTTGCAATAATTAAATGACTTCCTGTTTACAAAATTAGTTGTATTTTCTCTGAATAAGAATTAAACGAGGAGAATTATAACGTTTTGAAATCTCGAGGACATATAACATACAATATATGCCGCAGAAATAGTAGGTTTAATGTATCTCTTGAGTGAGGAATGACAGCTGATCAATATAGCATCCATTAACATTCAACGTCATTTACTCTCTTTCTTTCTCTCTCTCTCTCTTTCTCTCTCTCTCTCTCTCTCTCAGTGTGCCTATTTTTATATGCAATTTATGTATGCGAGTATGTTTGAGCTGTTTCGAAGTCGTCAAACTCCGGCAGTGGGAAATAGAAACACATATGACCATTTACATACAACATACTCTTGTGGATTTGAAAAGAGCATGGTCCCTCGGTGTGCTGGCTGATTGGAAATTGTTAAAAGGAAATATCCGGACTGAGATTTAATAATTGAACAGGTTGCACAAGATTTGCTATTGAGGAAACCGAAGAAGTAACAGATAATCAAATTTAAAGTGGGAAATATGAGAGGCATTGTAAAATAAACTACTTGAGAGCAATTCCACAAATATTCAAATATTTATGATACTTTTCTTTAAGGCTGCAATGTTTTTTTTTAAATGTTACTACCGATTCCTCACAATAATATTCAATTAAAACGTTTTCGTCATATGTTTACGTTATCGTGATATTTAATTGTATTATTTGTTTTCATAAAGCGATGCTTCTTCTTCCATTCTCTTCATCTCCTTTTTTCTGCTTCACTCCTGATGATACCCGCTTCGAGTGCCGAAGAAAGAGCAGGAGAGTTGTCCATCTGGCAACCTGATACATTGCTACATGATACTATTCGGCTGCTTCCTTGTTGATGCCACTCAAACTGTACATGACTCTCTGTCCTCTTCTCTTGTTCTTATCTGTCTGCTATATTGTATGAACTACGAGGTATTCTCTTCAAGGGTGCATTCTACTTGTTCTTATTTCTGTTTGTAGTTAAGAGAGGAACAGTGTTGATGATTTCTTTTGTAGCCCCCATTTCCATTTCTATTTTTGTCTCTTCTGATCACTCCAGACGCTTTTCACAATGTCATCTCCGTAGTAACTATAGTCTGTTCAGAAATTGTTGCCCACAATCAAAATCAATTTTCTCGGAAACTGTTTTGTGGATTTCTGTGAAAGTTGGGTTTCAGTTCACGGCTTTTCTTAATACGACATAGTGTTCTATTAATAAAGTGATCTAGTGTAGAATTTTGCTGATATGGCGTATGTAAAAAAAAACACAAGGTATTAAGGACAGACAATTAAAGGTTTTACGGTCAATCCCCTCACCATTCAATAACCGGCACACTTTCAAATTTTAAGTGAAGAAACAATCAATGTCTCAAAGTGCACGGGGATAAAACAGCGTTGACATTACCAAAATATAAATTGGAGCCAATCACCGTGACACTGTAATGTGTGATGTTTCTCGCACACTATATTTTTCTTTAACACAATTTATATAAGAAATACTCATACTTGCAAAATCCACTTTGCCCGTGACTTACTCTTCGCAAATTATTAAGGTCCAGGAAAATCTAAAACTGTATGCCAAAAAATGACATAATTCCAAAAAGTTTCTGAAAAAATTGAGTTTGGGCATACATCTGTCAAAGTTTAGCAAGTTCCGCTTCAAACTTTATAATGGTGATGCAAATGTCTTGTATGAAATATTTCTTTGTACTAATAGGACCAGTATTACAGTACCAAGTTTTCTCGTTATTTTAGTTAAATTATTAGAATTTGTCATAAAAAAAAAAATAGTACCAACCCCGCTCCACAGAATTTTCTTCCCAGAGATTTTGAAAATCTTAAAACGCTATAAATATATATATATATATATATATATATATATATATATATATATATATATATATATATATATATATATATATATATGGTTTTGTTTATCTTCTACTGCAATTACTTCTGATTTAATTGTTAAATGTTCTGTCGTTTATCCGGCATAGTGAATCATATAAACATATTTATTGTAAAACAACTTTTGTGGAAAATATAGCAAGTAACTTTCTATTCGAAGAAATATCCATTGGTCAAGTTTTCATCCAATCAAATTTCAGTATTTTAAACATTCGTTGACTTATACAGATGTACGTACACCGGAAAGACACATTCAATAACGTGACACTATGACTATACCATAGCCCTCTATTTTGAAAATTTGCCTATTCCTTGCCTTCGAAATAAAAGACTGTATCGTAGAAACAACCAAACAGGACAATTTCAATTTATAAAACAAGGCGTCAGACAAGGCTGTGTTCTGTCGCCGGATTTGTTTTCACTTTACAGCGAACATATTATGAGATCAATAGTAGACAAAAAAGGAATTGAAGTCAACGGTCACAACATAATTTACGATATGCGGATGACACAGTCTTAATAGCAGAGATAGAGAATGAGCTACAAGAAATGATAGATATAATAGTAAAAGAAAGCAACAAGAAAGTTCTCGGTCTGAATAGTAAAAAACAGAAGTAATGGTTATACCAAAGAAACAATCATCACCATCATGCAGCATAAAAATAAACAAGACAAATCTGAAACAAGTGCAATGTCTGAAATACTTGGGCACAGTGATAACATCAGATGGAAGATGCAACACAGAAATAAAAAGCAGAATAGCTCAGGCCAAAATAGCATTTCAGAAAATGGAAAATATCTTATGCAACAAATCTATGTCAATAGAAATGAGAAAGAGAGTTCATCGATGCTATATAGAACCAATTCTGACCCATGAAAGCGAATCATGGACAATAGACAAACAAATGAAAAGACGATTAGAGGCCACAGAGATGGGATTTCTCGGAAGAATGTTGAAAGTTCCCTGGACAGCTAAAAAGACCAATGAGAAAGTTTTCAAAGAGGCCAACTCAAAAAGGGAGCTCTTAAAAAACATCAGAAAGAAGCAATCAACATTTTTTGGGCACATCATGAGAAGAGGAAAGTTGGAATACTTGGTTACAATTGGCAAAATAAAAGGAAAGAGAGATCGCGGACGACAAAGAGAGAAAATACTGGATAGCTTGGTGTCATGGCATGGAAAACAGTCAACAACAGAACTAATACGATGCACTGTGGATAGAAGATTGTGGAAGGACGTGATCGCCAAGGCCAACCGGTGCGGTATATGATGATCTAGAGGTAAGACGTACGCCTCTGAACAGAAATAGTAGCGGTTCGAAATCCGCCACTGGTGCGAAGAGATTTTCTCTTAGAATCCGTGATCTTTGTAGCTTTACCCTCCACCCCCGGCCTTCGAGTAGTGAGATCCCATGTCTTCTCTCTCGAATAATGGCTAAAACAAAATTTCTCGCGTGAACTCTGCGCACGACGAAGAACCATTGGCAGTTACAAGTCAGAAAGAGTAAGCCTAAATGACCTCTGTCCGGGAAAAATTGTTTAGAAATAAAACATCAATTTATTGATTGCACCACTAGGAAACATAACAGTAGAGGCCAACAGAAAAGCAAAAGACCGAAAATAATATTAATCTGCGATGCTGAAACGCAAATGAGGAAGGAAAGAAGATGACCCGTGTCAAAGTCGGATGTACAGGGCCAAGAGGGGTAAATATAAATACTTGCTGGACACAACAAATCTACGGCTGCTTAACGGGTGAGCTCTACAGAGGAGAAGGGAGTAGTCGTCGGGTGAACGTAGACAAAAAGTATCAAATAGAGTCTTGTGTTTAACCTGAATGTTCACTTCTATAAACAAAATATATGCATTCTGAGAGAGTTTTTTTTTTTTAATTTTGTCCAAAGTCAATAAATTCTTGATTCGATTTTCTTGTAAGCAAATATCAGGAAAAGTGGGTTAGAGTGACGTCTACTTTCGTCAAGGTTGATTGCGCTTGGTCATTGTTAATTCAATTTTAATTTTAAAAATTATGTGTTAATCACAAGAGAGCACGTGCTCTTTCGAGCAGAGCTATGATGACTTCCTGTGTACATAACATAATTACTTAATTTGATTGGGTTTTCTACTCCTCCCTCAGGTCAAATCATTTCAGGATAAGCTTCTTCTAATGCCAGACAAGATGGGTCACAATTTCTGGTATTAGTTATGAAGCACCAAGCAAATCCAGCCCTGCCTAGTTATATAAGATGATTCAGGGACCTCGGTAGCCTAGTTGGGAAAACCACCCGACTAGATTACCGACGTTCGGACAATCCGTGTTCGATTCCCGCTGGGAGCAGTGTGAGTTGTACTCGTGGTTGGAAAAAAAATACCCCCACGGTCGACCCAGCCATTGGTAGAAATGGGTACCAGGATATTACCCTGGGAAGGTGAGGAATGTTGCCTCGCATCTGAGTTTCGATACTTGAGGCGACACTATACAGAAATCTCCGAACATTTCTGGATAGGCGGCCGAGCACATAGGGGAGTAAACTCGCGTGCTATATTGTCGGTTCAAGTCTCGTACTTTACCTTTATAAGATGATCCCTATTAAGAGTTATGGCCTTCGAAGTATTTGTGACCATATTCATTAAATGGTTCATACGGTACTTAGTATGTTTTAACTGAAGGAAAAAATGAAAAAAAAAAAATGGTATGTTAGAAGCTTTACGTGATTAATAGACGACACAGATTCAAACAACGTTTCGGCCCAATAGGCCTTCAGCAGGAACAAACAAACAACATACACACACAGATATGTGAATAAATAAAACTAATCCTACATAGCTAACTAGTAATGAAACATCAAAAACAAAATAATCGAAATATGTTGACTTCCCTGTGTGTCGTGGACAGTGGTCAGGCTATGAAATGAATTTCTCACGGGTGTAGCTGTAATTTATACCCTGTGGTCAGAGGTGAAGGGTTCTAAAAATACACGAGTGGGGGGAACGCTATCTAGGTACGTCGACTACAAAGGCACAGGCAATATCTGAAAGTATCTAAGGGCCCATAAATACATGTATACACACACACAGATGCGTGTATACATATGTACACGTGCAAGAAGAAGTGCACATACTAATACATATCAACATACACATACATATACACACACATACATGTGTATGCATACAAGCAAGAGCACATATACATGCATGTATATGCGTATACATATATATACCAATACCCGTGCCTATGGACACATACATGCATGTGCACGTCCATACGGGGACAATCGTATGTGTGGAAGGGTTCAAACCGGGGTCAGTGTGCAAACTCGAAGGAGAAAGAATAGAACAGTGGAATGACAGGTATTCAAAAGGCGGAAAGAGTGAGATGTATGAGGGTGTGGTGCAATAAAAACATATGAGAGGTAAGTAGCGCAGAAAGAAGGTATATAGGAGAACACCGAAGTGCCTCAACGGGGACTAGTGGAGAAGAACTAAGAATAGCGTGGCATAGTAGATAGACTAAAGAGCCATCACATGGGTGGTAGAGAGGGCTATGCAAGAGGGAAGGAGCAGCCGTAAGGAAACTATGTGTATGAGTGTGATACATTCATGCCTCGTGGGGTCAGCGAACCATACTGGACTATGAGGCGATTTTCCAAAGTATAGCGGCTGCGGTCGCCAGAGTGACAGAGGACAATACCAGTGACACGGATGTCGTCTTTGCCCTTGTGATCTGGGGAGTTGAAATGGGAAGACACTGGAGTGCCAGTATTCTGTTGGACATCACGTATATGTTCACAAAATCTTTCCGCTAATCTTCTACCAGACTCGCCTATATAGGTCATGTGGCATCGTTGGCATATAATGGCATAAATGATGTTGCGGGACACACATGTGAAGCCATGCTTGATCTCGAACCGTCCATTGGGGAATAAGACCGAGTCAGTAGGGAGCACATAGGCACAGGTGATACAGTTACGACCACAAGGGGCCGTACCGAAGTGTTGAGGGTAGGAGCGAGGGAGACGGCTCCTAACCAGAATGTCACCCAAATTCCTGTCGCGCTTGAAGGCGATCATCGGGGGATCACTAAAAAGTAGACGGGTAGTGGGATCAGAGAGGAGAATGGAACGGTAGCGGTTGAGTATCCTCACAGCTGCTAAGTTGTGAGGATGATATGTGAGGGTAAGTATAGTTCTCTCAGAAGGGGGGCGGTTGGAAGGGGTGAGTGCCTCGGGACGAGAGATAAGGAGGACCCGCTTGAGGGCAGACTGGAGGATCGAGTCTGGATAAAGCCGGCGGCTGAAGAAACCTAACATGAGGTGAGCCTGTCGGAGGAAATCTTGGTCATCCTGGCAGATGCGACGGAGACGCAATAACTGGGAGAATGGAATAGAGTCGCGACAAGAAGGTGAATGGGATGAAGTGTAGAGAAGGTAGCAGTGGGCATCTGTGGGTTTATAGAAAACCGAGGTGTGGAGGCCAGAAGTACCCAAAGAAACAATAAGATCTAGGAAGGTGACAGAGGAAGTGGATATACAAGATGTGATCTTGATAGCTTTGTGATAGCTACCAATATAGTCGATAAACATGGAGAGGTCATCCTCAGGTAGATCGGTGAGTCCGAAGCAGTCATCAATGTACCGAAGGTATATGATGGGAAGGGGACCTTGATAAGAATTGAGAATTTGGTACTCCAGGTAACCCATGAATAGGCAAGCATAGCTAGGGCCCATCTTGGTGCCCATGGCTACTCCACTGACCTGGTCATAGAAGTTACCATTAAACTCAAAGGTGTTGAGGTTGAGTACAAGCTCAGTGAGGCGGAGAAGAGTTGCAGTATCAACAGAGGGGTGTTGTCACTGGTCAAGAAAGAAACGTAGAGCCAGGAGGCCGTCGGAGTGAGGAATAGAGGTGTAGAGAGAGCAAACATCAAGGGTAAAAAGTCGGTATGAGCGACCTCGGGAGAAAGAGATGGAAGAGAAGATACTCAATGCATGGTTAGTGTCCTTGACATATGAGGGAAGACTAACGACCATGGGCTGGAAGACACTGTCTAGATAGTCAGATATGTGTTCAGTCGGGCAAGCACACGCTGACACGATGGGGCGTCCTGGATTGTCGATTTTGTGAATTTTGGGGAGCATGTAGAAAGATGGTTTCCCAAGACCACTATTATGAATAATGAGGCGGGACGCGCTAGGAGGGAGCCGGTTGGTTCGGATCAGTTCCTTGATGGTAGATTTGACCTGCTTATTGTAGAGGACAGTGGCGTCGTCAGGGCGGGGTTTATAAAAAGTGGTATTGGATAGCTGTTTGTTGCCCTCAGAAATATATAAGTCTTTGCGCCAAACTACCACCGCTCCCCCCTTGTCTGCCGGTTTGATAACAATGTCCTCCCGGCGGCGGAGATTTGAAAGGGCCCGAAGCTCAGAGGGAGATAGATTAGAGCGTTGAAGTTTTCTAGGGCACAGTTGTTGTATCTCACGTGAGGTGACATTAATGTAGTGATCCAAAGCCTGTGATGCGCCGGGTTGAGGGGTCCAATCTGATTTGCGAGAGTGGAAGCGAGAGAACTCATCTACAGGGGTGGGTGAGGAAGAAGTAGCAGTAGTGTCAGAGAAACGGTGCTTCAAGCGCATACGTCTATGGAAATCATGGACGTCCTTGCAAAGATTGTAGTGGTCACTGGAAGGACGACGCGGGATAAATTTTAAACCTTTAGAGAGAACAGACCTCTCATCATGTGAGAGGTGGAGGTCGGGGGGTATGCAGAAAACTAAAGAGTCGGGGGCCGATGTAGCGGGTGTGGGGGAGGGGGGGACGGGGCGAAGGTGGGAGATCTTCTTC